>OZ005657.1:188166588-188613088 GCA_963930645.1 Salticus scenicus
TTCCTTATTATTTTTTAAAGAATCGGAGAAATAATTCAACTAGGATGAATAGCTTGAAATATTTTGCATTCACGTTAGTCCTGCATTGGTCGGGCTCACAATCTTTTCTTGCGAGGGACGTAGCAATTCAAAAATTGTGGGAGTGGTTCAAAAAAATTTCATTTTTAAAATGACTCGAAATTATTCTCAAGAAAATCTATTAATAATTAAATGTAAATTAATTTTCTCTAATTATTAGTATTAAAAATTTTCTTAACCAATATGGAGGGGGGGGGGGGAGCTTGAGTCGTCTGAGATCCTCCCTTTCCTGCTCCTCTGTGTCGGGTTGAATGAAATTCTTTCTTGCGGGTCGGATTTATTTCAACGAGGCGGGCCGAGTTAAGAGCATTAAAAAAAAAATCACAACGAGTAATTTTTGATATAATCATATTTGTACCCATGATTAAATACACGAGTACCCAAATTGTTATAGTACACATCCAAATCGAACAAAAACAATAAACAAAGACACTTAAAAGAAAGAAAAAAAAAAGCATTAAACGAAACGTAACACACCTAAATAGTTAAAAATTATAATTTAATTTTAACTCAACTTCCTTATTAATTTTGACTTAATGTATTACTCATTACAAATTAAATTCATTTTAAATTGTTTATTAATGGTGGGAGAATGAAAAACAATTTTATTTTTATAACTTTGAAAAGTTATGTATGATTTTTACTTGAATTATTAATTTTCATTTAGTTTTCGGGTCTGGTTCCGGTATAAACAAATTAAGCCCAAGTTATCAATTTTTTTTTCTTTTCATCTGTCGGATAGGACTCTGTTTCGTGTATCTAAGATTTACAGACTTTAAGGTTACTTTAATGCGTTATGTATAGATAGTGGAATAGTGGAATCTGTTTTTGAGGCTCATTCGTACCTCAAATGTTCTTAAATTTTGTTTCGTCAAGAATAACTGTGGTATTTTCATAATACACTTTTGACAGTACGTTTTGTGACACGCTGTTTTACATAAAAGGTATTGTAAATTGGTGTTTATAATTTGAAAGAATCTCAACTTAGCTAAATTTATACTTTGACTTTTTAAATTGAAAAAATTGCATGCTAACAAACTATCGTTTACCAAGGTCAACATGTTTAGCTGAAATTGATGCTAGTGTCTGAAAATTTCTGGCACCTAGATATGAAAATACGTTGCAGTTGTGACACGTAATTAGCATTTATTGCCTAGAAGTGAAGTGAATGTCAGGCCACCCCTAACTGCGAGTGCCAGACCGTCGCTAATCGCGCGAATGCGAAGCTATAGTGCGACGTTAAAAATTCACTCCTAGAAGTGAATGACTTTATTGTTGTTTTAATCAATAGTCCGAAAGTCAGTGAAGTATCTCAAATTTAAATTTTAAGCTACTGAAAATTATTTCTCTTACAGCATGTGCTGAATACAGTGTAAAATAATCTGTAAAAAAAGACTTATTGTAATTATATAGTTTAAATTTATGTTCTTAATTTAAGCCGTGAAAAAAATAATTGATATGTTGGGTAATTTGTAAGATGCGCATGTGATATGCGAATGTTTACTTCCTTTTTCAACTTGTGGACACAGAACTCCCATTCTTGATTTCTGGAAAACCACCCAGTTGCAGTTAGTAACATCACTTAAAACTGAATGGCGTTTAACGACTTTTTCGGGGAACGGATGGTCCTGATTATTTTGAGGGAGAAATTCGTTTTCCTGTAGGTTCTCCCAAAATACGATGTATGATAAGGATCATAAATGTCAATTGAATGCCTGCGGGAAAGACAGGAACCGAGAGGGAAGACACGCCTACCGTTTCTGAAGGTTAGCAATATATGTTGACACTATCAATTACGTATTATTTGCTTGGTATATGACTTTTTTTTTTTTTTATTTAAGTACAAGCTTCTTCTTTTCGCTTTGATGTGTTATAAAAGTTCCTTAATAAGGAGCATTTGGATCTGGACCTTGGAACCTGGAGGTTCTCTGTTGGGAAAAATAATTGGATGATTTTTAAGCATAATATTATGCACATTCTATATTAAGCCATCCTATTATGGACATATGATGGAACAAAGTTGCTTCAGATTTTGGTAATCATGTTGCTAACTAGAACTAAATAGCCATTAGCTTTCGAACTTATTTAGTAAAGAGAGGAGGCGAAAGTTAGAAAAGGTTAGGTTATAAATCTAATTAGAATTTAATCATTACTTGATATATTATTAGAAATATATATATTTTTTATACATATATACATATACTTAAGTATATGTGTACTTTGATTATATTAAGATTGACGTTAGTGTTCCAGAATGTAGGTGTTTAATCTATAGCTTGTTTTAAAAATGGTCTCAAAACTAATCAGTTGAATCAACTGATAATGCAGAAATCCTTTGAGAGTAAGGTATTTTGGAAAATCATAAAGTACATTGAAATTAAAATTTATCAATCATTAAAAATATTTAATTACATAAATGATATTATTCAATTTTATGAAATACGATCGTGTATTATAATCAGAGTTTTAACTTTATACCTAAATTTTCATCGAACTAAATTGCCTTACAAATTATCCTAAAATAAATGTTTATGACAGTGCGGTTTTTTTTTTTTTTTTTTTGTCCCTTTGTGTACACTATTTTGAAATAACATACCTCCCCTAGTGACCGAGGAAATAACTTTCATTTACATCGAAGTTTGTTTATTTTTTTGCAACAAAAAAAGTTGATCATTTGCACGGACAATTTTTTTCCTGTTCATTTTTCATAGAAAATAATAATAATAATAAATAAGAGCAAAATAAATGTGGGTTAAAGGTTACATGTAGATGTGAAAACCACGATGTTTGGAGGGGTAAATGTGGTTTTATCAAAAAGTATCTGAGTAATTGTAATAAGAAGTGTGGCTTTTACTCCTTGCGTTAAAAAAAAAAAAAAAAAAAAAAAAATGTGGTTTTCTTTTTGACTAAAAATCCTGCCAGTACTAGTATAATTATCGAAGAGGGCAGGGACAAAATCGTCCCTAGAACACTAGTGTACGTAAATTTTACGTGCTGTCTTACTTTGCTGGTATATATTTTTATAGTTTTCAAATATATTTTTAAATACAAATAATTATTCAGTTAATGAAAAGTTAGTAATATTGGGTAAAACAGCAAATGATTAAACATATTAAAAAACAACATTAATGTAATATAAGCAAGTAAAACGAATTTTACATGAGCACGTAAATTTTACGTATCTCTAGTGTTCGAGGAAGGGTTAAATATATTTTAGGTGAACAAAATTGGTCATAAGTATATGATTATTAATTAAGAATTTTAATGTTTCACAATATTTTATTTTTTATTATTTTATTTTTAATAAAACTCATATTTTTTAAACTGTAACATCCTTTTATTTACTTTTTCAAATATACATTATAATTTTTTTTAAGTTAAATTTTACTTTATTTTGCTCGTGGACAAAAAATTTTCGCTGTCGCATTAATGCATATCATATCACTATTAACACATATTTATTTCCAATTTTTCGTTTTGATATCTAGTTTTGATTCTATCTATATGAATTATTAAAGTTTCGCATTTACCCATAGATATAGTAATATACATAGATCTATCATCCCCATGTTAACGTGCAAAGATTTTTGATGCCGAAAAAGTTTTTGGCATCAGCCATGATGAGAGAGTATAAAACTCGAAAACAACAATGGTATAGAATGTTGATATCATAGATATAGTAATAAGACATGGTTGATATATATTGAAAATGCCGAAGTACTGCGCGGCTTTTAATTGTAGAAATAAATTTATGAAAGGAAGTGGAATAAGTTTTCATAAGTAAGTTAAATTTAACTAATTTATGAAAAATATGATTCTTTATAATCAGTTGCTTTGTTATTATTATGGTTTAAATACTGTTTTGATTTTTAATGGAATATTTTTTTTTTAATTTAAATTTTTTAAGTTTTTATATTAGTAAGTAATATCGAATTTTCAAAATTCTTTTAAATGTAGTTAGCAGTGGCAGAGGTAAAACTCGCTTGTTTTAATATATTATAACTAGTATTACCACAAGACTTTCTTCTCTATTTAATCCTATACAAATTTATTCAATACAAATTATTTATTAAGTTATAATTTATTAAAGATATTTTCCATGATGAATGCAGACGATTTTTTTCTTAAAGTAGAATAATAATAAATGCTGAAAAAAATCATTTTTGTGCAGACATGAAAAGATATACAGTCGAATCTTGTTAACGTGAATCTCAAGGGGGATCAAAAATCTGTTCATCTTATCAGTAGTTCATGCTATCAGTAACTGATCGTCATATAACTAAAGTAATCTTCATTTTGACGGGGATTGTGGTAACAGTTCATGTTAAAAGTAATTCACGTTAACGAGGTTCGACTGTATATATATATATGTCTATTCTATATATACATTATATATAACATTAAAAATAAAATAAATCGGTAGCTTCGTTTTAAATTAATACAGATGTATGGTTCAACCATTCGTTTTAGAAATATTGACGAGTTCTTTCTAAAATATACACATTGAAAAGTTACACAGGCCCCGGGGGAAGAGCACTTCCTTCCCAGGAGGAAAGCAATGCTCCTACATGCACACATTTTTTTTTTTTTTTTTTCAAGTTTATTACTACTATTATCAATAATTCATATAAATTTTACATTCATGCGTTAAAAATAACTCACATTATATACATTTATATGAAATTTTGTCCTATACTGTCATGTTAAGTACTTAGAAAAGGAAAAAAAATAGGATGGCAGCGCCACCTGTTGAGCGATTGATTCCCAAATCTAATCAGCACCAGTTTAGATCAAGATCCAACTGAATACAAGTTTGGTCGAATTTCGTTCATATTAGAGGCTATAAATCGAAATTGCTAGAATTACATTTTTAGTTGTGTTAAGCGTTTCTTACAGTGTCGAACAAGGTTTAAGAAAACATTATGACATTAATTAGTTTTTCTGCCTGTCTGCTTGCCCACCTGTCCGTGCTCTAACTGCAGTAAATAATTTCAAACTATCTTCAAAATTATATATATGTTATTCAATAATACTACGGCATTATCTATATTGAAAATACTATAAACAGCACGACTGGTTTATATATTAGAATACTCAAAAAAAAAAAAAAATTCAAATGTTTGCATTCTATGAGAGGTATTTCTAAAAACCATATTTCAATACTTTTGTATAGCACGAAACAGAATAAATGAATCAGACAATTGTTATTCATATGCTTAAAAGCATTTTATACAGAATGTGATGAGATTCGCATTAACGTTTTGAGGGCCACGCAAAAATAAAAACCATTACATTCATTTCCGAGTAAAACTAATTTCTATTATATGTTGCGACTGGCCGTTAAAGGGTTAACGCGAATTTTCCTGAACATGAGGATATGTCCGATCGCTTTATCTCTCTAAAGAACATTTAATCTCAAACTTTTATAAAAATCGTTTTATCCATTTCCGTGTAAACCTAATTTCTATTATATGTTGCGACAGGCCGTTAAAGGGTTAACACAAATTTTTCTGAAGATGAGGATATGTCCAAACGTTTTAGTTCTTAAAAAAAAAATTAAAAAAAAAAGACACTTAACTCCAAACTTTAAACAAAATCGTTATATCCATTTCTGATTAAACTCAATTTCTTCTACATGTTGCGATTGGCAGTTAAAGGGTTAACACTAATTTTCTTGATGCTAAGGGTGTTCCAATTGTTTTAGGTCTCTAAAAAGCACTTATCCCAAACTTTTATTAATATCTTTATAACCATTTCCGAGTAAACATAAATTTCTACTCTATACAGTCGGTAACAAAAGTGTCCGACTGCATTGCGATTGGCAATTAAAGGGTTAACTCTAATATCTCAAAAGAGGAGGATGAGTCCAATAGTTTTTTCGACCAAAAAAAAAAACTACTAACCAGACAGAAATAGTAAAACGGAAACGATAAATTTCTTTAAATGTCGTTATTCCATACAAAAAAAAAAAAAAAAAAAAAAAAAAAGGTAGAAGAAGAAAAGAAAAAGAGAAGAAGAAGAAAAGAGAGAAAGAAAAATGAGTATCTGGAGTTTTTTCATTCATCTTTAGTACATAAATTATTCATAAATTTTATTTGCTAAATTATCTGTGTGTATTCCCGTGTATATTCACTCGGGGAAAGACATCCACAAGAGAGTAAAATGGCCGTCTTTTCCCGAAAAAAAAAGGCATCACTTTTTCGGCCTCGCTGATCAATCTATGTCTTATTACTATATCTATGCATTTACCACGCTCCCTTCCCCCATTGTTCGAGAGTTTCAGCTTTAAGAGATAGAAAATGAGATGTGACAGTTTCGATCCCAGCTCACATTCTTCAGCCCAGTAGTTAAGTTTTCCGTGGTTTTCTCCGAAATTTGCGTGAACACATGTGTTTGGACCCCTTAGAAAGACCCCCACGGGAGAATTTACTAGGGTGTGGGACCCTAGTTACAGCCAAATCAGTATTAGTCCAAACAAATTACAACCACCTATGTCTCTTCCTATAGTAAGCATGATGAGAAATATTATTGCAGTCATTTCCCTTTCAATATCGTTGCAAGACTTTTTTATTTTTATTTTTTATTTTTTTATTTAATAGAGCTTGCAATTGTTTGCACAGGGTAAAAAAAAAAAAAAAAAAAAAAAAAAGACTGACACTTTTTCTTTTTTGTTAAATGACTCTTATCATTCAAATAAATGAAGCTTTATCACTGTAGAACACTTATTCAAATAAAATCTCAGATTGAAATTCCACGCGTTTTGTTTCTAGTAATGCAAAAGCCAGTAATTTCCGTTTACACGCCCAGTCCGCTTTCCCAAGGTTGAGCAAATCGCTCTTGTCTGCCTCCCCCACTCGGTCTTTTTAAGTATAGCTTTGTACTTCCTGCGATAAAGAGGTAGTTTTCTTATTGAAGATTCTCGGATGGAGTAATAGAATACAGTAAGCTTTCTTTCCGACTAAATTACATAGAGTTGAGTGATTTTTATCGCGGTGTCGAATGGGCTGAACTGGATGACAAAGAGTTGTTGTTCAGCTGAAGATTTCGCGTTTCGTTCGCTTTGTTATGAGTATTCATGTAAGATAGTGTGATAATACTTAACTTATGATTGTTTTGTTTTTTCTTTTCTTTTCTCCAAAATCGTGTTCCACGTGTGATTATTTCTGCTTGCTCGCGTATACATTATGGGATAGATTTATATTTGGAAAGTAATATCGGATATTTTTCGCATGTATCGATTTTTAAATCGAACTTAAGTAGATTTTTGTCTTTCACTTTTCATAAAATACGACTTTATCACTTCAGTTATTAGTCACACCACTAGGATGGTTGACCATTAATATAAGATTGGTAAATTGATGACAACTTTCATTAGACATTTTACTTTCCTCTCACTATTTACTTTCTTTTAATTAGGTATGAGATTTTTCACCTTTTTAGCTAAATTCAGCTTTTATGTATATATCTTTCTGTAATAGAGTGCCATAAAAAAGCTAGTGCTTTCTTCATTTAAATTTGTATTTGCTACGTACATATTTCTGTTACATCATTTAATCAAATAAGTTTTTACACATCTGTGTCAGTAGAAACAGCTAATTACTTTCTCTTACCCATAAGGTAGAGAAAGTATTGTTTTGGGGTCAAATTTTTGAAAGCGAGATTTTTATATTTACACGTTTTGAGGTCTCCTGAATACGAAAATCATGTTTTTAGCGGTTGGTCTGTGTGTGTGTCTGTCTGTTATCAGCATATCTCAAGAACAAATAGCAGCAGACATTCCAAACTTGGTATTATAAATGTGTATCATATAGGGATGCTACAGTAAGCTTTTCGTTAAGATCAAGCAAATGGTTCGTGTACAGGGACAATCAAGAGAATTCTAATACATTACATGTCTGTGGGGGAAATTGCAGGTAAATAGAGTTTAACGTCTATAGACTGCACTAAACCAAATGAAACGAATATATATTTTTTGTAATAGATAGTCAACTGGGGAAAAAAAATTGTGCATGTAGGAGCCACGCCTGTCCCCCCTGGGGGGGGGAAGTCCCCCCCCCACCTCGAGGGGAGTAAATTTTCATGATGGGTACCTTTCAAAAGAGCTCGCCAATACCTTTAAAACGAATAGTTGAACCATCGATCTGCGATAATTTAAAACAAAGTTATCGATTTATTTTACTTTAAACGGAAAAAAAAAAAAAAAAAAAAAAAAAAACCCTTAGAAAAAAAATCACATATATATATATATTTAAATATTGAGAATAAAATGAACTTTTTTTGGATATTTGGTGTTATACTACTTCTCTAATATGGAAATCGTCTGCATTATCATAAAAGATAATTTTTTACTTTCTCTTACCCATAAGGTAGAGAAAGTATTGTTTTTGGCTCAAATTTTCGAACGCGAGATTTTGTTATATTTACACGTTTTGAGGTCCCCTGAATACGAAAATCGTGTTTTTAGCAAATGGTCTGTGTATGTCTGTCTGTGTGTGTGTGTGTGTGTCTGTCTGTTATCAGCATATCTCAAAAACAAATTATGACAGAAAGTTCAAACTTGGTATTCTAAATGTGTATCATATAGGGATGCTACAGTAAGCTTTTCGTTAAGATCAAGCAAATGGTTCGTGTACAGGGACAATCAAGAGAATTCTAATACATTACGTCTATGGGGGAAATTGCAGGAAAATAGAGTTTAACGTCTATAGACTGCACTAAACCAAATGAAACAAATCTATATTTTTTGTAATAGAGACAGTTAACTGGGAAATTTTTTTTTGTGTATGTAGGAGCGTCGCCTCCCCCCCTGGGGGGAAGTCCCCCCTCGAGGGGAGTAAATTTTCATGATGGGTATCTTTCAAAAGAGCTCGAAAATACCTTTAAAACGAATGGTTGAACCACCGATCTGCGATAATTTAAAACAAAGTTATCGATTTTTTTTTACTTTTAACGAAAAAAAAAAAAACTTGGAAAAAAAATCGTACTTTTTTTTTTTTTAATATTGAGAATAAAATGGACTTTTTTTGGATATTTGGTGTTAAACTACTTCTCTAATATGGAAATCGTCTGCCTTATCATAAAAGATAATTTTTTTAAATAATAATTTCAATAAATTATTTTTTAAAAAGAGAAATATTTTTTAATAACCGAATTAAATTCTATATAAATATAGGTGCATTAATGAAACGGGGGGTTGAGGGGGGCGGTAGCCCCCCTCACACAGAACTAATTATCATATAAAACTCTTCAGAAGCCTAATATGAATTGTTTAACATAGGTTTACATAACAGTACTCGTTATCTTACCTATTAATCTGCAACCTGTATTTATAGTATTAAATTTCAGGGTAAGAGAAAGTCGTGTGAGTGACACACCAGATTATTTAAATAATTTTAATAAATTATTTTTTAAAAGCAGAATTATTTTTTAATAACCGAATTAAATTCTATATAAATGTAGGTGCATTAATGAAACGGGGGGGTTGAGGGGGGCGGTAGCCCCCCCTCACACAGAACTAATTACCATATAAAACGCTCCCGAAGCCTAATTTGAATTGTTTAACATAGGTTTACATAACATCGTTATCTTACCTCTTCATCTCCAACCTGTATTTATAGTAGAGGTCTGCACGGGCCGGGCTTACGGCCCGAGCCCGGCCCGGCCCTCGGGCCGGATTCGGGCCGAATTTTTGAATTTGCTCTCGTGCCGGGCTCTGGCTTAAAAATTTTTTTTGGACTCGGGCCGGGCTCGGGCTCAGTTTTTTTGTGTATATTCGGGCCGGGCCGGGCCTAAATGAAATTTTCTCCGGGCCAGGCCGGGCCTGAATGAAATTTTCTCCGGGCCGTGTCGGCCCGAATTTTTTCCTGGTTTCCTCGTTAATCAACGGAAAAGGAAAATGATAAAATATTTCTTCAGTCATTTATTTTACGTAATTTTACAGCCTGGTATGTCACATAAAGTTCTATTTTGTTAAAAAAGTGTCTAACTTCAATTTAATTGTTTATTAGTGTGTCTGTCCGAAATCTGATTTTTCGCAAATGTTTTTAGCATTCCTCGAAATTAATATATTTTATTTAAAGTAATATTAGTTTGTTCCCTATTCAAAATAGTATGCATGTCACTACCATTTTGCGTACATGTACATAACAAAAGAAATTAGATACGTTACTGTGTATTTGTTTCTTATGAAATGTTGAATTTAGGTGGTATAAAGGCTATAAAAGTCTTTCCGCTGTAACTTTTTCTCTAAGGCTCCTTTTCCCCAGAGGACGAAAGTAGCATCATTTTTATTATGGACTAAAGCAACTTTTCTATTCAATATGGTTGGATTAACTTTAAAGTTTTGTTTACCGGAGCATATGAAAGATTCGGATACATTACGGTAAATAAGAGGGAATGGTTGAAAGTGCATTTTTAGTAGTATAACCATTTTAAATACCATCCTATATTGTTTGATGAATGCTAATATTTTCGATTTGACTTTCTGTTTGTCTTTGTGCCTTGTCTATAATAATGAATTTCTGTTTATATATAAATGTCTTGTAAAATTTCAGCAGTTTTGTTAAAGAACATACTATTGTTTGGTTATATAAAGCCTCTGCAAAACACATACTAAAAATCTTTTTCATAAAAAGGCATTTTTTTTTTTTTATCTTACATATTTTTGAATCTGTCCGGGCCGGGTCGGGCCTGATTTTATCGTGTTTTGTCCGGGCCGGGCCGGGCCATGCACCGTTAAAAAATAATCGGGCCGGGCCGGGCCCGGGACGCATTTTTCGACTTCATAACGGGCCGGGCCGGGTAAGGAAAGTTTTCGTACGGGCCGGGCCGGGCCTCGAAATTCCGGCCCGTGCAGACATCTAATTTATAGTATTAAATTTCAGGGTAAGAGGAAGTCGTGTGAGTGACACACCAGATTATTTTAAACAATTTGATTTCAACCTTACCTTAACTTTATTCCTTTATAATTATCTTCAATACAACTTTACGAAAATTGATACTTTACGAAAAATCGAAATTGAACGAAAACAAAAGAACTAAACAAGCAATGAGGTAATAAACTCAAGAGAATTAATTAAACTTATTTTATGTCAAATTATTATAAAAAAAAATATCATAACTGTAAAAATATTTTGTCAAGGGAAGCCATTGTTACAGTAGAGCAACATGCAAGATCTCTAGCGCTATTAAAGAAAATTTACCAGCGGGTTTCACGAGCTTGCATTTAAATAATTAAACTGAGAGGAAAAAAACGACTGTGACTGAAAAAAAAAAAAAAAAAAATAATAATAATTCAACGAAATCAACTTAATCTTCACAAAATAAAGCATGTCCACATGGATAATAGGAAAATAAGTAAATTAAAGTATTAGTTATTTTTAGCAGAATGAAAAAAAATGAACACCTCAGCAACATGGAGACAGTAAAAATAGTCTAACTAATCATTAGACATTTAAAAAGCTATTTTGATTTGATTATAAATTGATTTAATTTAATCTAAAAAATAATTTAAATTTACTTTTAGTATGATATTTAGTAACATTGCAAAAACATTGGTTTAAGTTAATTTTAAGTTTGATTAGTTAACCGCCTTCCGGTGGGAATATTTATCATTAGAGATAAAAAAAAAAAAAAAAAAAAAAAAAAAAAAAAAGAACATTTAAGTGGGGAAATATATTTAAAAGATAATGCTATTTAGCTAATGACAAAAAAATAATTATTATTTTAATTTAGTAAAGATTGTTAATTTAATCTAAATCTGTATTAGAGCAAAACTGAATTTAACGAGAGGAATGACACGTTTCTGATTAAGGAAAAATAGATAGTTATATTCATACCATTACTAGCCTAATTACATTTATTTTTTGAAGAAAGGCATCTTTTTTTACTTACTCATAAGGTAGAGAAAGTATTGTTTTTGGGTCAAATTTTCGAAAGCGAGTTTATGTGATATTTATACGTTTTGAAGTCCCCAGAATCCAAAAATAATGTTTTTAGCGGTTGGTGTGTGTGTGTGTGTGTCTGTTATCAGCATATCTCAAGAACAAATGGTAGCAAAAAGTCCAAACTTGGTATTCTAAATGTGTATGATATAGGGATGCTACACTAAGCTTTTCGTTGAGATAAAGCAAATGGTTCGTGAACAGGGACACCCAAGATAATTCAAATACATTACGTCTATGGGGGAAATTGCAGGTAAGTAGAGTTTAACAGCTATAGACTGCACTAAAACAAATTAAATGACTATATCTATTTTTATACGTATAAAAACATGTCTCATGTAGAATATGGTTGGTAAATCATTCACTGTTCATTATCATTTACAGAGCTACACAAAATAACTAGATTATTGTGCGACAATAGCTGAAAATTGATGGAAGTGTATTTCAGGTTGTGCCGTGTGTTGTTACTATAGGATTATATTTAGGTGCACCATTTGGTCTGTACATACTATTCAAAAAATATACATGGCTGCAAAATATTTAAGCAACAACATTCTTTTTAACTGTTAGTGGAAGTGCTTTATTATAATATTTTATCATGTCCTGGAAAGTTGTTCAGGAACTGAAATGAAACCTTCATAGACATATAATAAATAATATATGTTTTAAAGCTAAATATTCATCGCTCGTTTTTTTCTATATTTACACGTTTTGAGGCTACCTGATTACCGAAGTCAAATGTTTAATATTTGATCTTTGTCTGTGTCTATTAGAGTAACTTAAAAACGAATAATTTGAGGAGATCCAGAAGTTGTATTTTCAAGTTAATATAAGTTTGTTGCTGGAAAAGTTTGATGAAGACTAATTAATTTTTATAACAGATTTACAGTCCTATATAAATGTATGTGCAGTAATGAAACGGAGGGTTGAGGGGGGCGGTACCCCTCTTCACACAGAACTAGTTATCATATAAAACTCTTCCAAAGCCTTATTTGAATTGTTTTAACACAAGTTTACATATCAGTTCTCGTTATCTTATCTCTTAATCTCATATTTATAGTATTAAATTTCAGGGTAATAGAAAGTCGTGTGAGTGACACACCAGATTATTTTTATAGGTTAAAGATAAACAAAATTAATTAATTTATTTATATAATATGCTTTTGCCATCTGAATCCTATTATTTCGTTTTAATGCCAGACTTTCGCATAAAGTATTATTATTATTTTATTTATTTATTTATTTATTTATTTTTGTGAATTTCATTCCTGAATTATATCTAACTAATCCTCAATTTTTCCAGTGGTTGGAAAACGGAATTTGTATGAATTCTTTTTTCCAATTCTCGCTCGCTCTCTCTCTCTCTCTCTCTCTCTCTCAATTGTATATATATGAAAAATATTTAAACGTCTAAACATGTGAAAAGAGGCAAAATGGAGGTGACCTCATATTAAAAAAAAAAAAAAAAAAAAAGTTGTACATGCGTTTGTTATAACAAAATTAAACTTTAGAATTCAAGAATATTTAAGTTTAATTTTAGATGAAAACTGAAATTTTCAAATAAATTCGTAATGTTTTAAATTTTATTATTTTGTGTTTGTAACGAGCAACGAACATTAATAAAAAGAAAACCAATTCAGAATAAATATTTTATTTACATTTTATGGGATTATTAAGGCATAAAGTAAATCGGTAACAAAAAATAACGGTGAGTTGGAAGGCATACGGCTAAAATATTGGTCTGCTAAAATGACTATTTCCTTTTTTTACCTTTGGGAAATAGCCGTAAGGTTAGAAAACGAAGGGACGAGGTAGGGGGGGGGGACTTCAGCTTTTACCCCTGCAGGTGAAATGCCAATGTGTCAAGTTAGACATCGCCATAAAATTCAGAGTTCTTTTTTCGATTATGTGATGGTGAGGTGAGGTGAGGTGAGGAGAAATTTTAAACATTTGTTTCCTTATTAAAGCTGACTTAGAACAAAAGGGCAGCCAGGTGAGGGAGGGGAGAATTCAATAAAAAAAATATATATTCCTTTTTTTACTTATTTTTATTTCATTTTGCACGCGCACTTTTTATTTCCTAATTCAAAATTATTAAAAAAAAAAACTTTTTCGATAGTGTTTGTTTCGATACTGATTATTCTTTTCTTTTCTTTTTCTTTCCAAAAAAAAAAAAATCCCTTGAGTATCTGTTACCCTTTTTCCACATTTTTTGTCTTCTTCATTGCATTGCAATTTTTATGTGTGACCAAAGTACACTACTGCTACTCGCGTATGTTCAGGCAATATGTGCTTGCTTTTACTGGAAAATGCTTATGCTTGTAGGTAGGAGGATACATAATGATGGATGTTGACAAAGAACAGCATTCAAGTGATATGAAATTATCACCAGAAAGCTGCACGACAGGTATAAAATCTTCTAAAGGCTTTGCGTGTTGAAAAGGGTCACCGTGTCGTGTGTTTATATGTGTTAAGAAAGGGAAATTGGTGGCTGAATCCGTCCAAATTAGTTTAGAGCTGAGCACTACTTGCTAAAGATTTATGGATTATAAAAGATATTAATTAAAATATTTTGACATTACCCATATAAAAAATAAAAATCACTTTTGCGATGCTGATGTGTTTTGCTACAGGGTGTTGTTAGGAAGAGAGGAGAATCAAGTATAAAAATAAATAAATAAATAAATATTGATTGCAATAATACCATTTATTTGGATGAGACTGTATTGAGATATTAAATGTTTTTAGATTGTCGTTTTATGCATTATTATTAGGGTTATTGCGTTAAGGTTCATTAGACTAGAACCTGTGGCTTAAAATAGATTTCGAAACATTACGAACACCCATGTTTGAACAGGGATTCGAATCGAATACTTGGGAACTGAAGAGATTAAATGTGCATTATGGATATAACTTGTCGCACTCTTGATTATATTTGCTGAATATTTTATAAAACTAAAATAGTAAAATCAAATGTAGCTTAGAAATCACGCCTAATTTTTGAATGGTGCATTAAACGTAATTTATCTTCTGGAAGATATACTACGTATTACTAAAGTTCAGAAACAGTAACTAAGGTCATTCACTTTTAACTCGAATATGCCACCTGTTTTAGGAAAGAATTCTTCTATATAGAGCTATTGAAGTCTTCAAGTATGCGGCCTTTTTATTACCAACCCAAAAAAATTCGTTATGTCATTTTGTAAAGTGCATTAAAAATTCGTTAACCCCACAGTTTGCGATTTCGACCCATATTTTAAAGGTATTTCTTCTTCTGCTTCTTTTTTTTTTCTTTTAATCAATTGGCTCTTATCGTTCGTTACCAGAAATACTATAAGACGAACATTCAGAATCTAAATATTTTTCAGTTAAAATCCATAGCTTCCTGTAAAGATAAAAGTATTAGTTTGAAGAATTACTCTACATATGTATTCGAAACAGTTTTGAAACTAAAATATATCTTTTCGAAAAGATTTCCCAAACCTGTTTTAAGCATCATCAGATATTAAAATATTTTTAAATTTTGACTTTTTCTTTTAATACTTCTACAATTTCATGGCAAAGAACTACAATTTTTTTTTTTTTTTTTTTTCCCGTAAAGCATTGCTATCAGTGTAATTAGATTGAAACTCTACTTCTTAGAGTAAACCCCATTGAAAAAAAGCATGTTTGTTTTCTTTTAAAGCTTTTTATAAATTATTTATATGCATTATAATAAGTTATCGATTTCATTGAAAATTTAAATAACTATAATATTGTGAAAAAATTAAAAAAATAATAATTTAAAAAAAAAAAATCTTTCATTAGAATGAATTTAAAAGCATATCTTAACTTTTAACTAAAAATAAATTATTGTAGAATTTAAAATATAATAATACAAGTTATTACAAAACTATTTTTCCTGTGTCCATGTAAAGTTGTCCATTGTATCTAACTATATTTAGGGATTGATTTTCGTTTCTCTCACTCCCGTATTTAGACAGGCAACCCTCTCATTTATGCATTGCCACTAATGAGGGTACTGTGTTGTGTTTAATGTTCAAAATTTTAACTTTTAAATTATAAACTAAGTTTATACTTTATGCTGCGATTGGGGTCGAAAAACTTATGGATTTCGACACATAATCACTAAAATAACTTAAAATGTGAATTTCCAGTGAAAGCTACCGTACTACATATGCCAGAATGCTAGAAAGGGAAAGTAATTTGATATTTTAAAGTTTATTTATCAAAGTGATAACAAAATTGTAATAATGAAGATTTTTAATGTAGATATTTTGATTATTTGAGACACATTAATAAATTCACAAATTTATGCAGCCGATTTATTTATTTATTTTTTAATATTACACTGACAATTTTCAAGTGAGAACCCAGATTACTACAATTTAGAATAGATTTATTTTGGAATAGGCATTTTTTATTTCTTTTATTGGAAGATAATAATAATTTGCTGTAGAAGCAAGTATAATTTAAAACGCTTTCATCCATGTTCTGTTTGAATATTATTTGTTTCTCCATATACTCAACTGGAAACAATGTATTTTTTTTTTCTTTCTTTATTTGATTTAAACTACTGATGTAGCGTTACGAATAAAACTGAAAAGATAGATAAGCATGATTTACCAGAAACATTTTCTTTCATTATAGGAGAAATATATATGTGATATTTAGGTCGATCAGTTCCGTAAAGTTAAGGAATTCCCTAAATCTGACGTGATTGTGAGCAGGATTAAGTGAATTATGTAAATAGAGTTTGATGATGAATATCCCAATTTAGTTTTTCACTCTTACAAACTTTTTTCCAGTTTCTGTGTAGAACTTATAAGTCCTATTTATGGATTATCTTTAGAGATACATTTAACCATGTTCGGTGAATATAGATCTAAAACTTTCATGAAACTTTTTTTTTTTTCCTTTTCCTCCATTGTTTTCGAAGTACTTACGTGTTATCGTGTGAGTTACTTTTGATTAGTTTTGAATAAACCCAATTGAAACATCTGTGCTCTATTTATGTGGCTAGTAAATTTGATTGAAATTTGAACGTTTCTAAACAAGCAAAAAATAATTTGTATGCTTATACAACATAAATTTGTCATGTTTGCAAAACAAAGATTTCCATTAAATATTACCAATAAACACCTTTGTTGGATAATTTAAATTTAAAAATATTAGTGTTCCAATGTATTTTTTGTTTACATTTTTTTTTTACCTTAAATTTTTATTTAAAATAAATAAATAATAATAATAACTAAGCGTTATTGAATTACAAATTATTGCAGAAAAGAACGGGGAAAAAGAAAGAAATTGCCACAATTCTGAGGCGGACTAAATAAGCTTAGAATAATTGTCCAATTCACCAAAATGTGATACAAGTAATTTTGTTTTTGCATTACGAAAATATAGAAGAGATCTAGTCAAAAGATATTGGGTTGTATTTTTAAAAGTGTTCATTCTGAAGACCGAGTCCATTTTCTTATCGTCCCATTTTTATTTCATATTTTTTTCTAATTATATTTGGATTAAATTATCTGTGATAAATCTCCGTAATTGATGAAGTGGCCCTTCATCAGCAATTGGTAATGTAAAATTTTTACAATAATTTTTAAACAACTTATTCTAAAACCTTTAGTTATTAAAAAATAATTGAAAGATATTTTCTACTTAACCCTCCAAGTGCTGATCGTTTCACTCTTAAGTGCTAGGAATTTTTAAGGCATCGTGCAGATATATTTTTCGTGCAGAAACATAAAATCGATTGATATCTCGATTTTACGAGTTGTTATATAGATTTTACGAATCGTCTCACTGCGAGACGATAGAACTCTAGCGGGGATCCGAATCGTCTCGCAGCGAGACGATAGCACTCTAGCGGGGATCCGAATCGTCTCGCAGCGAGACGATAGCACTCTAGCGGGGATCCGAATCGTCTCGCAGCGAGACGATAGCACTTCGAGGGTTAATAATTGTGCGATTCAACTTCTGTAAGACTAAAGGTGTTGTCAATTAAACATAATCTTTGTTCAAAAATACTAGACAGTTTCTGGTAAATACATTAGTAACATGTTTTAATAGAAACGACTTGGGGTTGTGGATCAGTAAATGTACATGTCTTGTGATAGGCGCTTATGCAGTTTTAGGTTAGTTTGAATATTTGTGGTTCTTTCTGTGATAAATTCTTAAAAGAATAATAAATATATACCCCTCTCCCATTTTTTCGTGTTTGCTCTTTATTTATTCAATATTTATATAAAGGTAAGTTTGATGTTAAATTAAAGAAATCAATAAGTAAAATTTGTTGTTTCAACCATCAAAAAGTAAAATCTCTTGTTTCAATAATTAACAAAATGTCTTTACAGGTACATTTAACTTGACGAAATTTTATTATTATTGGTGTATGTGGTTTCAGAGGTCTTAAATCTTCTGTTGCACGGCTTTTACTACGTTTTAAAAAATTATATATAAAATAATTCAACGTTTTAATAATCAAAAACCGGGAAGAAAAATTTGAATTAGCAAAGGTAGCAGTATTATATTACAAATGGAAATGAAGCATTATACAAAGTAAAAGATATCGAAAAGATTAATAAATGCAGAATAACTTTTAAACTTTCCAAAAAACTGCTATAATTTTACCAAGGGCAATTACAGCAGCAGGGTAATGTATAACGAGTTGTTTCTGAGACAGTTATATATCAGATAATATAAAGTCAGTATTTTCCAAAAATTTCAGCATTTAAAAGGCATGTAACAAGTGAAAAAATGAAAGCAAGGAACTTTTCATTAAAACCAAGGATATCTTCAATGTCTTCAACGCCAAAGAGAAAAAACTGAAAAGCAATCAGCTGTTTAGGTAGCATATAGCATACAATCTTCATTGCATTAAGAAATAAGAGAGATGTGCTCGTATATATAGGGAAGGAATCGAATTCTGATCAACCAATAAAATTTCGTGAAATGTGAGGGGACTGGTCAATAGGAAATTGAGAAACTGTAAATATGAAAAATGTAGAAGAAATTCAGAAAATGTGGACTGAATGTAAAATTTCCAACAATCAGACAAATGGGATACAGCGAAATCACAATTAACAATATTTTAAAGATTTTTAATAGATGTAAAAACTCCAAAGGAATAAAGTTCTTGAGTGAATTTGGGCCTGCAAATTATTTTAGCTGAATCAAATTTAAAATTATGGTTTTTCTCTCAGCAATGCTTAGAAATGGCAGATTTGGTGATTTCTTGCTTATGGACGTAACTAATATGTTCTTTTAGACGTAATTTGAGACTGCGTTTAGTTTGACCAATTTTAATGTATGATAAACGACATTGGGAGGAAAAACTATAAATGCCACAAGAATTATACATAGGTTATACGTATGTATAATTCTTGAGCATTTATATTATTTTCCTGCAAATGGGGTTTATCATACATTGGCCAAACTAAACGCAGTCTTACATTCTGTCTAAACTCAAATTACTGTCGCACTAGTTTACTAGAAAATCAAACTTTGATAGAAATCTTTGTCAAAGACCTACAACAAAGAAGCAATATATCATTAAAAATAGTTGCCAAAAGCAATTTTAGTGAACTTTTTTAAGAACATCACGTTGGCTTTTTTTTTTTTCCCTCAAGACAGGTATTCTGCAAAATATAACACGTTTTCTAATACTATAGAAAGTAACCTATTCTATTTTCATCCTCTGCAAAATAGTAATTTGGAGGGTTCTATGCTTTTTTGGAATGTTAAGTGTGAAATTTATTGATAAAATCAGTAAATATAAGATTTGAATTGGCTAAAGAAAAAATTAATTCATTCATGTGTCCTTATATTCTAGACTCCTTTGGTAAAATTAATGCTTGAAAACCTTATATCATCTATAAATCTGGAACTTATATTGACTTCCGTCCATTGGTTTGTCAGATATAGCGTTCACAAAATTTTGGTAACACACATAAACACACTGACGGACATTTTCTAAAAGTAATTAAATAATGTTGTTTAAGACATCACAAGGCGTATAAGTCCATCAAAACCCGGGGGTGAAAATTTTTCATGAATGAAATATGTTTTTACGTATATAGAAAAAATTAGTAAGGGAATTTCAATAAATAGTGTATCATTCATGGTAACTACTGAATGGGAATTTTCGGTATGATGTACCCATGATATCTATATGATACCCATGTATATGTGGGTGTGTATTCAAAGAGGGTTAATGTAAAGATAAATTTTGAGATTTTTTTTCTCCATAAATAAAATATATTTTAATACGTTATCTCGTAGCGAAAAATACATTAAAGATTAAACGATTTATCAGATATTTTATAATGTATACGGAACGCATGTTTTCCTTTCTTATTCCTTTCAAGATAGGGGAAAATTCATCGCCATCATTTGCAGTAGTAGTTCTTGGATTTTGTGCAATAAAAATCAATAGTCTTATAGATTCCAAGGATTTACAAATACCTAATAATGAAAGTCTAAGTCAAATATAGGACTCTAGTACAACATTAAATTCTAGAATTTTTTTTTTTTTTTTTTTTTTTTTTTTTGTAAATTATTTTTTGTTAAAAATCAGCTTTTTAATAATAAAAGCCCTCGAAACTAACGCTGAAAATTATTTCATAAAGGATTTGGTTCATTATTTCGGAACTTATCGTGTTGACAAAAATTTCCCAGGCAAATAAACTGAGTGATTACAATATGCCGATTTCTAAAAGAAATCAACCTAAAGATCGTAAAAATATTGTGAAGGGTTTTCGAATTGGCAGACAAAATAATTATTTGTTGAAAAATTAATAAGCATTTAATAAATAAAAATAATTTTAAGGACCTTTTAAAACTTGCTTACAAATATTATAATAGCATGTATATAAGGACCGATATTGATCTTGACTAGTGAATAAAGAATTGTATGACAATTAAAGAAAATAACTACGACTGTTACAGCTTGCATTAAGCTCATAATGTTATCAGTCGTAAGGCTAGATGTAAGGGATTCATTTTAATATGAGAGTATTTCTCTTCAAGTTTATCGTATGGATTTATCGTATGTAAGCTTAGTATTATGTTACCCTTAGTAGTTTATCGTATGTACCCTTAGTACTACAGACTACAAACCAGAAATACAGCGAGACAAATGTTGTACGGAAGTGCCACTAAATTTTTCGAGAAAACACCTGTAACATTTGAAACACATAAACATGTACACAAATGTCACCAATTTTAGCTTGTACGAAAGTGTCTCGTACGGATCTTACACAAACCTTACAATAGCACATTGATACCATTCTAAATACAGTTTTGCGCCTTTTATGAATCTGATGAAGTACTCGTATTTCTGTTTGAAACATGCATTGTAAGTTGTGCTATTGTAATGCATTCCAATTAAACGTTTTATAACTATCTTTTCAATTTCAGCGTAGATTTTGCTTCTTACATCAAAATAATCTTATTCTGTTATAACACAAGCCCCCGAAAATGCGATTTATCGATGGCTTTGTCGCAGTTGACCACGATCAACTTGTTGATTAGTATGATGGTAACAGAATTTAATAACTTTTTAATAGTCTCTTTCAAGGCTGTGAAATAAAGCGTTAGTGGGATTCATAGGAGAAAAAAATTCTTTTATTGCACCAAACTTTGTTTATGCACTTGTTAGAACTTTGAAATATTTTATCTTCACAACAATCTGAGAATCATTGAATTAATGTTCATTTATTCCGCCTATTCTATTCAAAATTTTGACAGTCTAAATGTATGTTTCTTTCGCGTCACAATAAACCAGTTTCTAAATATGTATGAGTTAGTTTGTTATTGTAATTAGACCTGGAAAAACCCATGGATGTTTAGGATCATTTATAGCAATTTCTAAGTATACTTTCTTAGTTATTTTTGCGTTGGCAGATTTTTTTTTAAATGTCATTTTTTGAATCGTCTTTTCAATTTTCTTTTCAAACATTTTAGAAAGGGAAAGGGGTCATCACTCACAGTTGTGGAAAATAAAGTTATGAATGGTGATAGTACTTTTGAAAGATATTTAAACGTTTCTCAGAAAATAAAGCAATTGAATAAACCATTATTTGCAGATTTTATTTATACACTAGAATAGCTCAAAATAAACATTTTATTTTGTTACATCATTCAGTTTATTAAGCAGTGAATCAATCAATCCCCACGAATCACTATACAGCATTTATATATCTAATATTATATACCAATAAATATAATAAAGATCAAACAGTTAAATTTTTTAAATGAATCGTTCAGTCTGTCAATAGATTAATCTATGGCATGATCAGTCCCTAAATCTTTAATTAGTCAATTAACACATTTTTTCTTGCATATCAGTACTATCATAGAACAAATACGTACTGTTTGTTGTCGTATCGGAGTCTGATCCTTATTATTGCGCATGCGTGAGGTCTTCTGTGATTTTATGAAAATAGCGGTCGAAGAAGAGAATAAACCTTTGTTTTATCAGCTGCATTCTTTCGCTTCAGCATAGCCTCAGAAGTTACCCTTTTCGGAATAAAATGGCCCCTGTGTCCTTAAGATTCGCATTTTTGAATGAACAGTACACGATACATAAAACAAAATGTACCATCTATTTTCCCTCTAATATTATGTGCTTCCCCATTTATTTAGCATGGCTTTTTTATTTTTATTTTTGCCCTTTACATTTACCGTGCATGGAATATGGAACCATAAACTACCATTTTTATCAGCGTATGTGTAAACTCGCTCTCACAAAAATACTTACAGAAAGAAAAAAACAAAAGAGCAAATTTTCACAAAGATCGCGTTTCAGTGCTATGAAAATGTCTTCATCCTGAGGCATACTAGAAATGTATTTGCAGGGCTTTAGGTCAGAACCTTTTAAATATGTCTCAGAAGTCCTACCTCTAGGCACTCTAAATTGTGGTGAAATTCTCCTGGTACTAAAATGTATTGAAAAAGATGCTTCATCCTTTCCAAATTAGCTTAGTCAGCGGTATTTCTTCATCTTAGCTTTTTTGGTTTTAATTTTATTATCAATATATATGTATATTTTTTTTCTTAAGGTAAATAATAAAACCTCTAACATCTCTCTCTGTTAAAAACTGCAACAACAAGCTTCATCACTACCAAATTATTATATAAATTTTCCCCCAGTAACAATAAATTTCTTACTTCTGGGTATTATATGAAAGTACTCACTATTAATCATGCTACACTGTCCGACCCCCCCCCCCCCCTCTGCCCGGAAGATTAGCAATTTTCTGTATTTTCTAATCTTCAGTCATATTGTCGGATAATTTTAATGTGTTTTGTCAATTGTCATGAAATTTGCAGTAAAAAATTCGAAATCTAACAAACCATTTTTTTTTCCTTTAATCCGTTTACCAGGAAAATTGTGACTATATAAGGATATTATATATCAATTGCATTATTTTTAACTTCGAATTTTTTACGGGGAGTTAACTCTAATAAAAAAAGTACACATAATTTAAGCTGTATTTTCTAAATTTATTAACATGACAGATTTTAAATATATTTTTTATAGAATATGCTGTTAAGGGAGTGTCGAAGGACTTAACCGTCTGGGGGAAAAAATAATAATAATGGTTTGGGTCCAGAAAGAAGGAATTTTCGAAATATCTTTAAATACTTTAAAACTGGTAAATAAATAATTACAAGATAAAAATAACTTTTTATATACCACGTCTTTAAATTTTCTGTTGAATCATATAAACTTGACAATTCTGTGTATTAATAAATAGTTTTTATTTTTATTTATTTATTTATTTATTTATTTATTTTTTATTGTGAATTATCCCATTAATTTGAAAGAAAACGATCAAATGCGTAATAAAAAGAGCAATTATTAAAAAATTTCAAACATTTGTTAATTGAATAAAAGTATTAAAAGAATGCATTGTCATAGTGTTCTGAGTTATTCTAAAAGTTTCAAATGGCTATAGCTAGTCGGGAAGTTATTAAAAATCGATTGCGAGATTTGTACTGGACAATCAAACAAACCAGAAAGCGAGTTGATAAAAACATGGTAAAATAAGTATGTCTTATAATTTTAATCACCCATGTTTTAAAATATAAAAAGTATCTACTTTTTGATCCTCATCATACTGTAGGACTTATGACTTAGATATTCGTATAAATTTTCGACCTCGATTTATTTATTTATTTATTTATTTTTATTTTTATTTATTTATTTATTTATTTATTTTTTTTTTTAAATAGTCGCAAATTTTAAAAATTGATTTTTAAAAATTTTTAATAGTTCGTTTAGAAGTTCGTTAAAAGACGAAAAATGCACTCGGTTCATTTCGCGAACTTTCAGTTTTAAAACGAATTGTTAAACATTAAAAAATTATAATATTTGGAAAACTAATCAATTGTACAGTTGTGAATTTTTTAAATGTGAAAACAGGATTTAAAAAAAAAAAAAAAAAAAAAAAAAAAAAAAAGAGAGAGAGAGAGAGAAATTAGGAAATGAGTAATTTGCATACAAAATATTCATACAATAACATGGGCGTGTTGGTGTTGGGATTAAAAAGACCAATTGTCTACACTTGGGACTTGGACTTCAAGCGTGCCCTTCAATGCAATATATGTGTAAGTATAACAAAATTTCTATATAGAAAATTAAATTTGTTGTATTGCATAATTTTGAAAAAATATTGAGTTTATCTTAATAATTTTATTTAACTTGTAGATGGTAACAGTAAATAAATTTATATTCATTTGTAAAAAGTAGAACTATACCTATGTGAATATTTTGACGAATGTTCAAGATATATTTTGCGTGCAATTTAGCAAAAGAACATTTTAAAATGAGTCGTTTTAAAAATATAATAATTAAACTTTGAAATATCTAAGTGTAATATACGTGATTATTTTTATGTCAATGACAATTATGCACTTCATCAATTCGTGTATTAAATAATATTCCAGTTTAATACGCGGTTATTAGACATACAGACTGAAATAACTTAGACCAGAATGAATATAAATTCATGCAAAGAAAAAAAAAATCTACATTTCAAAATATGTTTTTAACAATCTGAAATTAAAATCTGTAGAATATGACCTCAAAAACTGAATTCGAACTTGCGTTTTTTTTTTTAACTTTAAAGTATAATAAAAAGAATTTCAGTTAAAACTCTTTAGAAGGAATCAAGACGTAACCTTATTTTTACCACGTTTGTAATTATGTTTGTGAGGTAAAAAACTCATGTCTATAAACACCCTTTTTTTTTTTTTTTTTTTTTTTTTTTTTAAATATGTAATGGTTCCTGCTTTCTGGAATTGTTCCGAAAATACATATGTAGATTAATTTTTAAAGTGATGGTATTTTTGCTCAACGTCTTATCAAATAAAATAACGCCAAACCAGTTTATTTGAATGTTATAGAATTTTATGAACCCTGTTCCTCAAAACATGGCATTAAAAAATTGGGTAAGCAGCAGTTCTCACGAGATTGCATAGTTTCATTCTTTTTTTTTTTTTTTTTTTTTTTTTAAGACTATTAATTTTGACTGCTGGAAACTCCAATGTGACTCGAAATTGCTGTCTATAGAAATGGAGTAGACTTGTTTAGAGAAGATGTAAAGATGATATGGTTGGTTTATGACCGGAGCATAGGGATTGTAATTTTTGTTCCCAGGCACTGACAAGTTACGTCTCAAATCAAAATTTAATTAGGAATTTTTGATTTATTTTATTTATTTCCTACGAAATGAAAGAAAATAAGAAATAAACAGTAATTTATCCTTGTATATTTCACAAAATGTCATAGTAATATCAAACATGAAATACATTCATTTTTCGCTAATATAACTCTGATTAAAATATTTAGCCTAAATGAGTTTTACTAGAAAAAGAATGCAGTGTTATTTAACTCTAACTCAGGTGCATTTGGCCTGCCAGGCACAGCTCGAATTTTTAGTTTAATTTAGTTCAGATGGTTTTAGTTTCTTTCTGATTTTATCAATTTGATTTTTTTTTTCTTTCTTCAATTTTGGGCACCATACTGTTATGTAAAATGACAATTTTGATTAACAAAAAAAAAATACTTTTTCCTTTCAAAAATTTAAAGTTTTTTACGAAGGGCTTTTTGGCACATTGTGCCCTACGGAAAGTGTTAAGCAAGAATGTATTTGTTTCTAGCTCACATTTTTAGAGTATATCGTGTAGAAATTTCAAAGATTAAAAAACAAATCCAGTTTTAAATATCGAACTATGCACAGTAGTGTTATTTAAAATTGTAAAAGATACCAGCCATCGATTATTATTATTAAATATACATACATATGTATTAATTCTTTATTTTAAAAGTACAGTGGAGTACAGCTTACCCGAAATTTAAGATCCAGTTATAGGAAATTTCATTATTTTCTTAGGATTTCAAAATGTGTTTCTTTTATTAATAATAATTTTAAAAAATCCCCCCTTCCCCCTCTTACTGTTAGGTTAAGAAAAACATAATAATAATAATAGTTAAATAGCAATTATATATTTAAAAAAAAAAAAAAAAAAAAAAAAAAAATCTATTATTCACGGGCATGTGATAGACTACACTTTAACTTCTTAAGAAGTAGTAGTGGGTAAAAGATGATAGTAAATTCCAAACATTATTAACTGATCCTACAGATATCTTAACTGTATTTCGTAGCACCTAGTTATCCGATTTTAGTTCTGTCTCGACATGTTCGGATAACCGGTATTCTGCTGTATTTTTGAACAGTGACGGATTTAGGTTCATGCACGTGAGGGCCGAGCACAGGGGCGCCAATGTTTTAGAGGTGTCTAAGTTTTAAAGATGACTAAAATTTGAACGGCGGTAGTGATTAAAATTTGAAAGACGACCAAAATTTGAAAAGGAGTTCTAATTTAAAGAGTGGGAAAAAAATTGGGTATTGATTGGATTTTTTGTCGATTAATAAAATTTATTCGTAGACCCCCTGTCACACATTACGAATTCTTCTGTAGGTACAGATTTTAAATGCATAAATATATTCATACTATATTTATACGGTGTCATGCTACGTTTGCACAATTGATCTTTTGGACCAGAGAGAGCGACCTTTTGTAACTAAAAGATGCTACTTTCACACGAAGAATACACGTTCAGCACTGGATATGCTTGGGCCTGAGTTGAGGGCAGCAAAATTTCAAACCTATTAAAATCTGAAAACTATTTAATTTTGAACACAAATACATGCGTAAAAAGCAACTGAAATTTGAAATCGATTCGATTTTTAGTCGATAATATAAATTTCAAAGCCGCATCTGCTTTCCCTGTCAAGAGTCGAAAATGTTTTAGGTTGAGTGGAATTATTTAGTTTAAATAATTAAGTATGTAATTATTTACGTATAAAATATCGAACTAAAAACTGAAAAAAAAAAAAAAAAAAAAAAAAAAAAAAACTATTTTGAAGCAAAACAATCTTTTTATTTGTGAATTGAAATAAATTCTATATTGTTTAATAACAATATAGGCATGACACGTAAGTCTGTTCCTCAGTTATTCAAATAACAGTTCAGCTTATTATCATACCTTTGTAAGACAAAACAAATAAACTATTTCTCTTTCTTCAAATGAATACACTGAACTATTTATTTTCAATATTGATTAGGCATGATGCACAGTGATTGATATAGCTAAGTGTAATATATATTTCTTTAGCTACATTATATACATTGCTGTTATTATCATCATCATTATTATTTATATATAATATTTCAAAACAGGGTGAGGGGAGGGCATCATATTGAAATAAACTTAAGGCGCATTTTAACTTAAATCTATCTCTGATTGTGAATGAATATTTGAGCTAATAAAATTGCAATGTGTTTTTTGAACGGGGTGCGAGTAGTAATAAGTTTATTTTCAGTATACTTTGCGTAAGAAATCGCTAATCCTTCAAGAGACTCTCGGATCAACGGCAGAAAAAACAGATTTAAAAAAAAAAAAATAAATAAATAAAAAATAAAATAAATAGTAGTTTCATATTAAAAAATAAAAGTAAAGGGTTCGTAAAGTGAATTTTGCTGAAATTTATTTTGACATCAAGACTTCGTTATATTTCTCTAAAGTGATTTTATGTTTTAAAATAAATGTTTGTACGTAGTAGCATAATAATATTAAATTGAGAATTTAGCTATAATTGCAATCTTCGAAATAAAAATACAAAATGAATATTTAATATGAATATTTACAAATATGAATTTAAAGAAAATATACAATTCTGTCAAATCGTACTGTTCGTCATTAGTAATTTTAACATCCCTCCCCCAAAATAAAGTAAAATGATCCGCATTGACGCAAATGGCATCACAGAATATTTATTTATTTATTTATTATTATTATTATTATTATTATTTTTTACATCAGAAGAAAAATTTTAATCGTAAGTTTTTCTATTCAGTTTATTATTAAAACTCCTCAAATCAAATCAAATATTAATTTTAATAATGCACATAAAACTAATGGTATTTAGGCAAAGTTATAGGCAGTGCAAAACTAATTTTTAAACTTACAAAAAGAAAAAAAAAAAAATCCCTTTCGCTTTTTTTTTTTTTTTTTCTGATTATGGGCATAAAAATAAAATGCATAAACTGATAAGGCAAATAAATTATTCAACTATATATAATATCAAAAAATTAATTTACCGCATACTTAATACTAAGGTATTATTGAAGGCAGCATTATTTCTTTGTCTTCAAAAATAAGAATAAATGCGAATTTTTACAGAACTAAACCAAGACTCGTATGAAGTAGTAGAAGTGCGTCTCATTGGGACAAATCTGTAGTTAGCTGAATGGGGGGGGGGGGGGGGGGAGTTATTTATAATAATTTTTACTGTTTGTAACAATCCTTCTTGTACTAAAACTTGGCGGAAATTTTTATTTAAGAAATCTAAAATTAGTTTCTTCAAGACTTTCATTAGCAAATTCTGTTAAACGACGTTTATTCCTATTTTACTGTTTTTCTGATTTGAAATTAGCTATTTTCTATCATATTCCTGTATCCATTTTCACGCAAAAATGCATAAAAATTGTAATTACTTTTATTCAGGTATTTAAAAAAAAAAACTTTCGCCCCATATGAAGACTATTGAAAACTCCATTCCAAAACCTTTTTTCCAGTTATTAAAATGAGGAATAGATAATAAATTTAGATGCCGGCTACAGTTTAAGATATATAATTCTGCTGTAAGTCTGAATGTTAATATCTGTAATTCTCATATATCAAAAAACATTTCTGAATATCTCAAAGATTCGCATTGCTGAAAGGATATTTTTAAACTCTTAAGCTAAGGCTGCACATCAGATTCACTTTTCCCCTTTTTATGCAATTCTGAGGTTTTTGTCGCTTTGTTTTGTAAAGATGTCTCAATGGAAAATGAAGTTTTTCGAAATTTGTTGTTTTGAATTCAACTCTTTGAATCTGACGCCGTTTGTCTTAGTGAGAATTAAAGAAATATAATAAATTTTGAAAGATTTCTGTTAAAAATTGAAAATTAGAGCGCTGTGAATTACACAATGAAATAATATATTTGAACTTATAAAAAAAATAAATAAAATAATAATGTTCACTAAAATGAAAGGCGACATGTTCAAAGGGTGATATTTTTTTTTTTTTTTATCCTGATTTTTAATGAGATATCCTTATGATTCGAAGTAACACGTCCTATAGGATTATACGGGAAGGAAGAAAAAGTTAAATTTGACTAATGGCTGTACACTAATGAAATGTACAGTCGGTAACAAAAGTCTACAAACACTAGCGAAAATTCCTATATAAAAAAAACACACTTAATAAAGTTTTGTTAAATAAATCCTTTTCCCATCCTGTTTTTAGACTGACTAAGAACAGGATTCGATAAGGATTTATTTAACAAAACTTTATTAAGTGTACTTTTTTATATAGGAATTTTGGTTAGTGTTCGGAGACTTTTGTTACCGACTGTACATCAACAGTTTTTTGAAAAAATAAATTGAAATACTTTATTAAGTAAACTTAGGACTCTAATTTTCATTCTCTAAAACAAATATTTAAATTTATTAATATATAAATATATACTCAATAAATTAAAAGGAATAAGAATATATATATTAAAGATATATTTTACATTTAAATATTTATATACACATAAATGATTAATTTTCATTATTTTAAAATTATACATAAATATTTACATAAATTTAAATAATTAATATCCATTTTTATAAAATTATATCACACTTTAAATAAATAAATAAATAAATAAATGAAAATAAATATGTAATTTTAATTACAACAGCAGCATGTTCAAGAAGTTTTTCAAGAAACAGAATTTGAAAAACTTTTGAATGAGATAGTCTTATAAAACGAAGCAACGAAAATCCCTAGGGATAACATGAAAGGGAAGAAAGTGAGGAAATCTGATGTGCAACCACACATATGAAAATTGCCTCCGACACCATTTCAGTATATTCTTATGTAAAATGACCTCCTGAATCCGAATATGACGCCCATTTCGACCTATCACCCTCCGTTTTTTTTTTAATGGCCCCCTATTTTTATCATTTTTCGGTGATTTTACGGCTATAAATTTGATTTTTAGGAAGGGGGAAGATTATTTTAACCGTTAAATATCTTCTGAGGGGCTACAGAGTTAGAAAATTCTAAAACATGAACATTTACGACTAGGAATTTTTTTTTTTTTTTTTTTGGGGGGGGGGGGGGGGGGGGAGAGGATTTGCCACTGAAATTATGCATTATATATCTTATATTTTTCGAATCTGTTATTAATTATTAATGTTATTTTTTAAACTATATATTGTTTTGTTTTTAGGTGTTAAATTAATTATTTTTCATTCTTCAAATCAAATTCATGGTCATAAAATTATCGAACAGGGAAAGAAATTGAGGGAGGGGGTGGTGTACCTAAAATACGGTGGGTGACTGTGCAAAATGGGAGATATATTCGAATTCAGGAGTCTCATTTCATTTAAGAATCAGCAAAAATAGTATCAGATCTCGAATTATTTATTTATTTTATTTATTTTTTTTGCAGAGCAGTGCTATTTCTAATAAAAGTTTAGGAGTGAAATGAACACTTTAGGAATAAGACGATATTTTTACATTCTTTTTGTCCGAATATTTTAACGAATGTTGAAAAATTATAACCAAATATAATTTAGCTGCTCTTTGGAAAACTTCATTCAATAAAGTATTTTTAATTGTTTTTATGAAGTTTAAAAATGAAATATTTATCGATATTTTAAATTAAGTTTAAAAATAAAATATTTATTGATATTTAAAATTAATTTTATTTACTCAATAAACCTGAAAAACAAACAATTTCCGTATTATCTTATGTGCAACTGTTAATTTTGCATACTATCGACGGCTCGTCATCAAAGAAAATAATGAGGAGTATTAATTTACAAGATAAATAACAAAAATTTAAAGACAGAAAAAGGAATCTGATAAAAGCGTTGTACTTCAATCTTTCCTTGTAATTCGATCATTCTTTGCGAAGGTTGTTCCACTGGAAGTTGAGAATGGCTTACATGTTCTTCAGGATAGCGGACGGTGTTGAGTTCGCCTAACTAGTTGTTCTCACTGATTTTTACATTGAAATCAGCTCGTTTTGAATTTCTTTTCATAAAAAATAGTCTGCGGAACCCTATGAGCAAACATTTAAATGAAAACAAAAAGATACCCTTTTTATTGTAAGTATATACGTATATTAAGGACGTGTTTGCTATGAAAATTTATAAAGTGTTGCTGATTATCGGTAATGGATGATAATTGAAAAAAAAAAAAAAAAGTTTTTTCAAGTCTGTGAATAAAAAGAGGAGAAATGTCATTCATCAACTATGATTATTGATTTAGAGAGGTTGGATTTTTATTCCAGCTATGCGAAAAATGCCTGAGCTGGGAACCGAACCCGAGCACTCCGTTTATTGTTCGCATGCGCTGCCCATATTTGCCAACATCCTAATTAATATTCCGTAGTGTTGCTAGTTCCGCCCTTTTTTGTACACTAGTAAATTTTTAGAGTAATATTTTCCAAGTGTAATTAGGATTAAATAAAAAAAAAATACTCTAAAAAAATACTGGTGTGAAAATGAAGGCGAGGCTAACAATACTACGGAATATTAATTAGTCTGTTGTCAAGTATGGCTACCACTGAGCCACTCTGACTGAATACTCGCACGGCATTTTTCACATAATATTCGTTGGCCACGATTAATAGGCTTACCTGTTGCGTCTGCGTTTACAGACACGGTGACCTTCCAAACGAATATTATGTGAAAAGTAAGTACCGTGTGAATGGATAATCAGCCGAGGTGGCTCAGTGGTAGAGAGTATCCATACTGTAAGCAGAGTGCCCGAGTTCAATTCCCTGCTCTGGCATTTTCTCGCATAGTTGGTATAAAAATTCAACCTTACACTCCAATCTCTCTAAACAGAAAAAGAGAGAGAGATGGTTTATACCGCTTACTTCTTATTAAATTAAAATTGTTAGGAAAAACTTTATACACTTTAAAAATGGGCATTTAAGCATTTTGTAAGCCTAGACAATACCTGGATAGTGGACGGTGTAGAGTTCGCCCAACTAATTGTTCTCATTGATCACAATTGATCACATTGAAATCGTCTTGTTTTGAATTTCTTTTCAGGAAAAGAAAAAAAAAAAAAAAAAATAGTTTGCGAAACCCTGTGAGCAAATATTTTAAGGGAAAATAAAAAGATACCTTTCTAAGCATATACTTGCATTAAGAATGCGTTTACTATGACAATTATAAACTGTTAGTGATTATCGGTGATAATTGAAAATAGGAAATCAAGATTTTTAAGTCTGAATAAAAATAAAAAGTATGATTTTTATACCTTTTTACATTTTTATTATTAAATTTGGTATACAAATCAGATTTTCGAAATTTTAAAAATGAACGTTTAAGTATTTTGTAAGCAGAGAAAGTCGCCTGGATAGCGGATGGTGTACAATCCGATTACCTAAACACTTGTTCCGATTTTTACGTTGAATTTGGTCTCATTGATGTTTCAATGATTTTTACACTGCTCGTTTTGAATTTTTTCCCTAAGTTTACGAAAACCTATGAGCAAATAATTAAAGAGAAAAGGGAGTACATTTTTTCTTGTAAGTATATATAACTGTATTAAGGACGTGTTTGCTATGGCAGTTTATAAAGAGTTGATTATCGGTAAACAATGACAATTGGGGGAGGTGTGGGGGGGAGGGGGGGAGAGAAAAAAACCTCGTTTTTTTAAGTCTGTGAATAAAAATAAATATGGTTTTATACCGCTTAAATTTTTATTATTAAATTTAAATAGATATTTAAAGAAAACTTTCTAAATTGTAAAAATGAGTATTTAAACATTTTGTTAGCAGAGAATGTTACCTGGATAAATGGGCATTGTAAAGCTTGCCTAACTAGTTGTTCACACTGATTTTTTATATTGAAATGAGATCGATTGGATTTTTTTTTCCCCCGTAAAATAAAGCTTGTGGAACCTTATGTGCAAGTATTTATAGGGAAACAAATATACCACTTTCTCGTAAGTATAAACCTGTATTAAGAAGGTATCTATGACAATTTATAAAGTAGTATTGGCTATCGTTAATGAATGATAAATGTGAAAAGAAATCTAGTTTTTTTTAAGTCTAAATAAAAACAGATATGGTTTATACCGCTTACATTTTTATTATTAAATTAAAATAATTATAAAAAGAAACTTGCAGAACTTTTAAAGTGAGCGTGCCAAAGAAGCGAAGGTTACCATAAAGACTTCTTTTTTTTTTTTTTTTTTTTTTTTTTCTATTCTTTAATTTACAAAATTACTGAATATCATTCGTCGATTAACAAAAATTAAACTAAAATTTTTAGTAAGGATCTTCCATATTAATTTTTTCTCAATCCATTACATAAACGGCGAAATGATAGCGCGATGCTCAGCGATATGTACCAGAATTTGATTTGCGCTGTTTTTATATGATAAACATATATATCGCACCCGCCATGAAAAATGACACAAGGTTTTTTTTTTCCTTTTAAGTTTCTTTGAAAAATGTGTACGAAGTGCCCCAACATGCAAGTAAAGCTCATGCATCTCTATTTCGTAATTTATCAGTTTGTCAGTTTTATTGGAGGCTAGTTAAGGTTTTACCATTTTCTTCAAGTTGATATTTCTCAAATACTGCATTTTTGAATCGTTACTGTTCTTGCCGGGGTGCGATATGTTTCGTTCAATGTCATCCGACTGTCAAGACCAATCGCGCACAAATTATGGCAATGTGAGGGTATAGCATAGCAACATGTTGAGTCATAAGCAGATATTCATTTTCAAGTGCAACTAAATATAATTTAATATTCTATGCTTTAGTTCGAGTTACCACATCTTCACAGTTTCTCGTCTAAAAGTTGGACAGTTTCATTTGTAAATTCATCAAAAATTGGCAGTTGTACCATTTGAACTAATACATTATTGTAAATAAAAAAAAATTAAATAAATAAAAAAAAAATAAATAAAAACTGCTGTTTTCTCATACGCATAATATTATGTATTACTTACTAAAGAATTAAACATTCGGAGAAAAAAAAAAAAAAAAAAACTTTACAAACTAAGAAAAAAGAATTTACCACAGGTGTTTAAAAATTCAGTTAAAAATTAAATAGCTTAAAATGCATAGTTTTAATAATGCAAAATTTATATCTTCTAAAATCCTTTTAAAAAAAAAAAAAAAAAAAAAAAAAATCAAAATTTTATCCCGTTTTATTGATTTAACCAGTAAATTGTTTTTAAACATGTTTTTGAATGATATTTATGATTTGAAATAATTTAAACTTCATATAAATTAGCCTTTTGATTTATAGTTCAGTCTACTGAATATTTAAACGCTAGAAATCCTTTTATACCTGTATGTATGGAATACAACGAAAAACATATATTTGAGTGATAATTAATAAAAATTTTCTAAGCCCCCCCCCAAAAAAAAAAAAAAAAAAAAATTGCAAAAGCATGCAAAAGTGTTCCATGTTTTCACAATTTCAGGCAGATAAAGTATTGTGTTTAATAGTTTTTTTTCCCCTATTTCCATTAAATAAACTTGTGAAAAGTTTTTTTTTTTTTTTTAAACAGATTAAAATCGTGTAAACCGTGCGTTATATTTAATACTAAAATTTTCTTTATGCGCACTCTGAGTCATTGCTAAGGTATTTATTGCCCGAAACCCTGAATCTTTAATTAATGGAAAAATCATGCGATTCACCATCTTTGTCTTCCATAGCTCGACTTGACCTTAAAGGTCCCAGTTATGTTTTTGTTTATTTTTTATTTATTTATTTTTTATTTTATTGCTGTTGCCACCTTTTGGCTGTTTAGTAAAAGTACACTACATCCGACGAATCGCTCAAAAACCGGTTTCGCTTTCTTTTTAAAACCGAAACTGAGCTCCCAAACCTTTCACAGAAGCGGGCGTTAGTGCTAACAGGATCCTATTTACAGAATTTAGATTACAGCAAAACTCTTTAATAAAAGATTCCAGTGTCGTATTATTGTTATTGTCATCGTTTTTGTTGATGCTTTTCGGGTATAAGAAATCTTTCCTCTATTTTTGAGGGATGAAAACTTCAGAGGTGCCAAATTATTACGGATTGTCCGTAATCTTAATACTGTATTTTTTTTTTTTTTTTGTAATAATTATCTGCAATTTAATAGGACGAATTTTACTTTTTCTTTATTGTGGTATGAAATAGTAACTTGGCACATTTGAAACTTATTTACTAGCTGAATAGAGGTGTACATATTCTTTCTTCCTTTCCTCGAAAGTTAAGCATTTGAAATTTTGAAGTCTTGTTGATGTATACATATTTTGAATTGTTGAATTTATTGACATTCGCAATTTTTAAATAATTCAATTACTAACAAAGTAGCTTCTTTTCGTGAAAATATTTCTCAAATTCAGAAACTGTGTATAAGAGATTCTTATCTTAGATTAAATCTCAAAGTCAAATTGAGTGTTTATGTTTTCAAAGAAAATAATAGTTTGTGTTTCGGCGAACTTCCGTTTTTATAAAATTTTATCTAAATCTTCCACTCTCAAAATTCCCTTCCCTTCAAACACAGTTTGTTTAAATTATTTATTATATATATATTGTTTTATCTCTTCTGCTTCTAGATTATTATTGTGCATTCCTTCCCTATTTGACAAAATATTTTTTCTTTAATGCACTATATACTTCAATTGCGCAAATATATGCAGGTTATCAATAATCACTAAACTAATCGTCTAATTAAATATTTAAACTCGCTACCCTCAAAATTTCAGCTTGCTTTTCTGTGTGTTCCAAAATAGTAAAAATTAAAATCTTTAAACTATACTAAATAAAAGTTCTACATAGTTTTGTAATTTTGTAAACACGATAAATAATTAGTTAAGATAACATCGCAATTTTTCTTTAAAACTGAAAACAATTCAGCTTTCTCTACCCTCACTTCTTTTAAAACTAAGCAGAATCTTTTTTTTTTTTTTTTTTTTTTTTTTTAATCTTTCTGCATTTAGAAAGGTGCCAAAATTGTTATTAGTTATTAACACGTTGAGCGGCACGCGAATTCTTAAGGAAATCCCCTCCAGGCCACGCGCGCTGCTTAGAAGTGCATTATGTTTACCATGTTTCAATAAAGTCCATTAAAATGCCTTAATGATATCCTGTAATAAATAAAAATGAAATAAATTTTAAATAAATTTTCAGTAATTACTTAAAACAATGTAATTTTTTTTAGTTTTATATCATATTTTACACTATCAGCCACCAGTGGTTGATGCGGCCTAAGCGGAAAGTTCAGTGTGAGCCACCGATGGCTGACATGGCACTCAACGTGTTAATCATCATTAAGTGTTATTAGTGTCAAAAGTCATAGGGTACCTTCTAATATCATGTGGAACCTTCTTTTTTACCCCTTGAAATGTAGCAATTCGACATTGCATTGTCTCAAAATTTTTTCAGAATCACCTGAAAGAATGTTTAGCTATGCTGCCTCTAGTGACTTCCATATGATGCATGCTTCGCAGCGTTTCTAAAATTTTACTTGCATTGTATATTTTCACCTCTATCGCCAAAAAGAATTTTTCTTGAATTTTTTAATGCTAAAATATGTTTAAAAAAAAAAGTATAGTTTTAAAATATTGATAATATAATAAAACGAGCGTAAAAATGCTGTTAGTGCAAAATTATGTTTTCGGAAGATCACGATCCATGTGTTTATTCCATGGGATTCATCTCTGGCAATTTAAGTAGCCGAATCATACGCTGAAATTTTCAGGTGTATTTCTCAAACCAATCGTAAACTATTTTGGCCCGGTGACAGAGCGCAGTCATTTTGGACAATTCCATCGTTTTTTGAGTACATTAAGTCCGTGAATGGCTGGAAATAATCTCAAGTAATCGCTTATAACCATTTTCATTCAATGATAGATTCAGTTTGATCAGTGAATCTATCCATGCCTTGTAAAAACAGTCCAAATCATTATGAATCCATAATTAGCTTGCACAGTGACTTATTGAAATCTTAGGTTCATAACCTCATGGTTTCTGTACCATATTCAAATCCTATTATTAACTCTTACCAACTGCAATCGTAACTGGTGACTCATCCGATCGAGCAAAGTTTTCTAGTAAATCTAGGAAGTAACTGATGTGTTTACGAGTTTATGTCGTCCACTGCAGAGGCTTCACTAGTGTTAATAATTGCACTCGAGTAGTCATTCTGCTATATTTCATCAACACAAAATTTCAATGCTCTGTCCTGTGAAACACGTCTTTCTCAAGTACCACATTGTTTCTGTTAATGGCAGTATTATTTGTCGGGTAACAGTAATTACTCAAAAATAGACATAGTCTTCTGTGTCATTAAGTAGTTGCAGTCGGTTGCCGCGTTGTTCATGGTGGGTAGTAAAGCCTGAAATTATGTTCTCGTCAAGTTCTTGACACTGTAGATCATGGAATATATAAAACAACACCCTGACAATATCTTAACTGGAATGCTCCATGCGTCTAGCTCGAACTTATAACCGCGTTCAGAGTCTGATAATGCCCGCTTGGAATCTAGAATCGCATTATAAAGTTTTTCACATGAATTATTTGAGTACAAATGTAATCACTGCCCATTTAAACTTCTCATGCTATACTACTGTTACCTAGATAATTCCATTTTACAATCGCATGACTTTTGGAATTTAAAAGTAATAGCGACCATAAATCTGTAGTGATAAGTATAAAGGATTTAAGTCCATATTCTTGATTTTTCAGGAGACGAAAAATAAAGTTTAACTAGCTAAAAACAAATCAGAAGAATGGATTAGGGAAAAGGTATTTCGTTGATTTTTACCCTTTATACCATTCAGTGGTTGTCAACCTTCATTTAATAACGGGAAAAATTGAATTAAATATTTTATACCATACATGAATGGTAAATTTCTAAATTGGTCCTTTTTTTACAAATGGATTTTCTCAAAGACTAAATGACATAGAATTAAATCCTTTATACCAATCGATAGAGAATTTTTTTTCTGCGTCTGACTATGTACTTAACTCAAAATCGACATTTTTGGACTTAAATCCTTTATACTTATCAGTACAGAAATAATCGATCCTCAGAATTATCCTCCAGTAAATTATCTAAATTCCCCCTTCTCCAAAATTCCCCCTCCTTTCTCTGCCTACACCAACTCAGGACCCTCGTGTAGTAAATCGGCCTTAATTAGTTTTTTTTTTTTTTTTTTTTCTTTTTTTTTTAAGTTTTTATTACATTTTTCATAGTTAAACTTAGAATTATTTTCAAAATGCAAACAAAATATATTGAAGTATGTTTCTAATAACTGGTTTTTCACTGCCGTTATTGCTATATTATTTTACATAATAGAGAATTTTTCTTGGCAGAAAATTGCTTATTTCCATGTTTTTCAATGATTCAGGTTATTCGAGTAAAAAGAACATCGCTTCTCTTCCTGAGAACAAATCCTATTATTTATCTTTTACGGTATAGCATCGCTCGTTTTCCGCTTGACTAAGTTCTACCGTTTCTCTGTCATAGCGAAACCACTCTATTAAAGATTACTCAATTGTAGCAGATGACTCACCGTACGTCGCGCTTTAGGCTAAAAGTATGTGCTTTTGTCTTGTCTTATTCTATTGTGGTATTAATGGAATTTTCATTTTATTTCATATTTTGTTGAATTAGTTACACTGTATTTATAATCTACTGTAGGAGTGTTTGTATTGATATGTGTTAATTGCATTCAAAATATTCCCCCCCTTCCATTCCACCCTAATTGTATTTTGCTGTTTAACTATTTATAAAGTAGTTTATTCCCCCCCCCCATTTTTAATCAGTTCTGTGGCAACAAAAATAATATATTATCATTCGTATGATTGTATTTAAAAATGTGTTGATTGTTATTTCGAATTGTTTCACTCCCCCCCCCCCCCCCCCAGTGTTGGGCATAATTGATTAAAAACGTAATTGAATTACATTTAAATTATAATTATTTTACTGTCAATTACTTGTTAATTGATTGACAGTAAAATAATTGTAATTTAAATGTAATTCAATTACGTTTTAATCAATTACGCCCAACACTGCCCCCCCCCCTTCCCTCATCCTTTATTTTACTTTAGTGTTTCACGTTTTCTTAAGGCATAAGTTAGAACATCAAATAAAAAGTTATTTTCTATATTTCATTTGCGCTGAATACAAATTTTATATATTTGTTTTTCCTTTGAAATGAAAGTTCACTTACACTTAAGTGTATTATCACCAAGTGGCAGATTTTCTACAATTGGATCCAATTGTTGAAATTTGTTTGCTTTGATGTACTTGTTTTTTCATTAAAATAATAAATAAGTTCCCAAGCAATCGTTTTATGGATATTTATAATTAAAGAAATAATTTATAAAGTATCTTTTTTCATTATTAAGAATACATTATTCAAAAGATCTGAAAAGAGAAATCGCCCTATCTGAGATACATTTGTCTTGGATCACTTTTAAGAGCTTTTGATTTGACTATGTTTTTAAATTGTTGTTATTGTTGTGATGGTAATGTGTCAAGATATTTAATTAACTTAAAAACAATGTAAATAGATCAAAATTTCTGAACATACTAGATTGAATTTTAACCCGTTAGCGCCCAGTGTCCTCATTTGAGGACAGCTAATAAAATGGCACGTATATTTTTTGTGGTTTATTGGAATGATTTCTGGTTTTTAGTGACAGTTTATAGCGTCACTCTAAATGATCCCTGAAAGTTTCATGTGCCTACTATTATTTATTATTTCATAATTTGGATAGTCATTTTATGATTTTTCATTCGTTGCACATATATTTGCTTTTTGCGCAGGTATACTAACTTAAATCAAGTTGAATAATAATATATATTATAATACTGTACTTTCGAGATCCTTGTCAACATATAATAGGAAATTAATTCTGTTATCTCGAAGTTTTTTCGCTAGAACACTAAACGTCAATAAATGAGCATAGGCTTTAAATTTAAAACTATCAGAATTGTTTAAGTTAATATATTTTACTGTCAGTTTTCTATATTAATTTGGAAGTGAAATAATCAGCTAATAATATTTTGCAAAATTAATTCGAGCGTTAACGGGTTAATATAAATCGCATGTACTGGAAAATATAAGTACGGCATGAAAAATGTAAGAATATTAAAGAGACAGACTTATTGTAATTTTACTGCACAAGTTTTGTACAATGTTGTAATTGCAACTCATTTGAATAGAGGAAACAAGCTTTGTGGCACACCAGAAAAAGAATGAACTATTACAGACAATTCTTATGTAAACATGCCCCCCCCCACCAAAAAAAAATAAAGAGATTAATGAATTTCTTTAGGAAACCTGGAATTTTCATCAACAGAAAGTGTACAAGTGCATAGCTGCCAACCCTCCGGATTAATTCATACCACTATTTTTTCTTAAAGCTTTCTTCTGCGTATTTAATCACAGAACTTTCATTAAAATATAAAGTGGATATTTCTATAAAAAAATTACTTGTATTCAAAAATCTGGCAAGTCCGCAAGTATTCTTGTAAATACGTAAAACATTAATAAAAGTCATCCTTCCCGAAACCCCCTGCAAAAATCTCGTCTCCTCCCCTTTTTTACTCGTGGTTTGTTTAACCCTTTCAATCCCCATGCTGCTTATTCGAATCATAACATTTAAACTTTTCTTTCTCACCATCTACAACTCTCATTGATTCAAAATGAATAATATTATAATCTATATACTTTTTCCAAACGAAAAAAATATATTTCAGATGGTTTCACGATCTCTTTTGATGAGCCCACCAGCGGCCGAGAGGTTCTGCGCTCAAAGCTGGTAGACGTGAGGTGCCGAGTTCAATCCCAGGTCGCGCTCATTGGCCTAGCCGTTCGGAGGTTTCGGTGGTTTTCTCTGAAACTTGCTTAAATACTGGCTAGGACCCCTTAGAATGACACCCAAGGAGGGCACTTCCCCTTAGGCCTAGGACTAGGACTGGGCTTTATATCGATGTAAAATAAAATATCGATTTAACGCTAATATCGTTTATCCGATTTAAAAATTTCATCTTCCGTAAAATATCGATGCAGAAACATCAAAGCACGGGAAAATCTGATTCCAGACTAAACCGATTCTATGCTGGAATAATGCCAGATAGTTATTCATGTTCATTCAACGGGATAACGATTTAGTCAAGCATGCGCACTCATAGACAATTAAATCATAAAAATCTTGACTGAATGAAACCGCAAAAAATCAAGCGAATAATATTCATTCGAAATGCCGTTTCGATTTAGTGTTACGCAGGCGCACTGGGAAAAAGAGAATATCTGTTTAAAAGATGCATTCATTCGAGCCATGATTACGGTTTTAAGAAACGCAGGTGCAGAAGCAAAATGAAAACCGATTCTGAATTCTGATACAAGCATTTCGGTTAAGTTTGGGTAGTTGAAATGGGATTATTCATTCATTCAAAATTCGTTTGATTACAAGAGATTTATTTTATCAATATTAGTATTTTCTTCTGCTATTTTTTGTTATATTTTTTGCCAGTTCATATAATTTATAAATAAGAAATCCCAGTTTATGTCTATTAGATAAGTGAATTAACTATTCTTTATTAATATTTTATGTAATTAATAATATTTCTTCATTAAATTCATTAATATTAGTACAGTATACGACATTTTCATATTGTCAAAAATAAATTAATTCAAACAATAGCGTTATTTTAGATATGATTATTTTTATATTTCAATATCTAATTTTTATTTATTTGGAAGGTATGCGTATTTAAAGGGTATGGGTACTCGAAGGTATGGGTATTTCGAACAGTATGAGTATTTAAAAATAATTTTAAATGCTGTGAAAATTAATTTTTTTTTTCTTCTTCAAATGCACCAAATTGTTCTTTCTATGAAATTTATTTCCCTATACTGAGTTAGCTATTTAAGTCTTTTTGTCTTTTGTAATATTTCATGTAATTTAATCTAAAATAAGTAAAAATTTTAAAATTTCAATAAAAAAAAGTAAATCTCGTAAACTTTTTTAAAATAATTATATTTTAGAAAATTTTAATTAAGAATTATATTTATTAGGAGATTCAAGGCACTAGAAAATTAATAACATGTGTGAAGCGCTTCTCTTAATTAGCAATTTTCTGCTGATACTAGCAATTTTGCAATTTATTCGCATGTAAGTGGGGCATATAAATATTTTAGTTCATTACAAAGTAGTACGAAATAGTAAAATTCTGAATTTATCAATTAGTTAAAATAATAATAATAAATTGGGGTGTTTTAAATGTTCTGAATGTTACTCATGAAATGTCACGTCACGAGTCCATATAATATAATTTGTGATAAAACAAAACTGCGCTATATTAATTATACTGATGTGTATAAATTTTGAACTGTGGAAAATAATGAATAATTTTATAATAATTAGTATTAAAGCATAACTTTATCAGAAGGCTGTTTCTTAGATGGACTAAGAACATGATTTGACAAGAATTTATTTTACAGAGCAGTATTATTAAGTGTACATTTTTTATATAGAAAATATTGCTAGCGCTCGAATAATTTTATATCCGACTATATATGGAGTAATGTTATAAGCAATACCATTATATGGCTCAACCTCATTTTTAAGTTTTCTACTTCCTGCGATTGAATTTAAGTTGCACCAAAATTGGAGCTACCATACTCACAAGGGAAGTATAAATCAGTAAAATTCCTATTGAAACCAAACCAAGATTAAATTAAAAGAGAGGTCGAAAACATAGGCTAAATGGCAAATTTTGAGCAACAATTCACTTATGGGTTAAGATAAGACCCTAGAAAATTTAATTTTTTTTTTTTTTTTTTTTTTTACATCAGTTTTAGTGGAAATTGTTTTCATTACTTTCTGTGTATCATTTTTAATTGATAATTAAAAGTTCATTCATTAGGTAACCGAACTGGTTATTACTCCTTCAGGCTGTAATTTCTCTTTTGATCACAACGAAGATCACAGCGACATACTTTCAGACGTATTTACGAACATCTAGCGGCATACTAAACTGCTGACTTTCAGATACCACAAAAAGATGCAATTGACGCTTAATTTATGTTTTCCCCTTAACCTGTATCTTTTTCGTTTAATTTTTGTAATTTATGGTTCTTTTAGATGTTAAATATTGTTATTATTGGACATTTTAAAATTTTCCTCCAATTTGAAAATTTCTCAATACGATATATTAACTATTTTATAAAGTATAAATAAACTCCAGTTAAGAGTTAAATTAAAAACACGTGTCATTATTGTAATAAATTAAAAACACTTTAAAAATACATTTATTAAAAATATAAAAACTTCCAAAGCTTTTCGCCTACATAAAAGAAGGCATCATCAGGGAATTTGGTTTTACACGTACTTCAGAGCAGTTATATGTACTTTTGTATCACATGGTTAACAGTTAAGTCCTTACATAAAATATATTTAAGTGGAAGTCATAGATAGAGGCTGGAACTATTACATGGTAATGAGGTGTGACGCTGGAGCTATTGCAGGATGAGGGGGTGCTACACAGGTTGGAACAATTTCAGGATGAGGAGGTGCTACACGAGGTTGGAAATACTGCAGGAAAAGTAGGTGCTACACTTGGAGGTTGGAACTATTGCAGGAAGAGAAGGTGCTACACTTGGAGGTTGGAACTATTGCAGGATGCGGAAGTGTTATACATGGAGGCTGGAGCTGTTGCAGGATGAGGAGGTGTTACACTTGGAGGCTGGAACTATTTCAGGATGAGGAGGTGCTACACTTGGAGGTTGAAACTATTGCAGGGTGACGAAGTGCTACACTTGGAGGTTGGAGCAGTTATAGAATTGAGTTGATGTTTCTACAGTCTCTTGACTAGCAGTTCTTCAATTCTATAACTGTTCCAACCTCCAAGTGTAGCACTTCGTCACCCTGCAATAGTTTCAACCTCCAAGTGTAACACCTCCTCATCCTGCAATAGCTCCAGCCTCCATGTGTAACACTTCCGCATCCTGCAATAGTTCCAACCTCCAAGTGTAGCACCTACTTTTCCTGCAGTATTTCCAACCTCTAAGTGTAGCACCTCCTCATCCTGAAATTGTTCCAAACTGTGTAGCACCCCCTCATCCTGCAATAGCTCCAGCGTCCAAGTGTAACACCTCATTACCATGTAATAGTTCCAGCCTCTATCTATGACTTCCACTTGAATATATTTTATGTAAGGACTTAACTGTTAACCATGTGATACAAAAGTACATATAACTGCTCTGAAGTTTGTGTAAAACCAAATTCCCTGATGATGCCTTCATTTATGTAGGCGAAAAGCTTTGGAAGTTTTTATATTTTTAATAAATGTATTTTTAACGTGTTTTTAAAGTGTTTTTAATTTATTATTTTATAAAGTATTCTAAAATAAGAATAAATGAGTGTCTAATTGTGTTTGTAAATGTACTTGCTTTTTGGATTAATGTACTTGAGTATTTTTTCTATTTCATCTTTTGAAAATGGTGTATGAGAAAATTTCATCTATGGATACGTTTTTAATGCGTGAAATTTTCATAGGGGAATTAGAATTTATCTGTAATTTAAATAACATCCTCCATTAGAAAATTAGCTTTTTATTAGCAGGAAGTAAGTTACTCATTTATTTTGATATCAACTTAAAATTTCAAAATAGATAGATTTTTCTTTTTAACTACAAAAAGATTTTGTAACATTGCATTAGTGCATTAAAAAAAAAAAAAAAAAATGTATTTTTAGAAGCTTCTTATATGAAATTGACTTTGTCTTCGTGTCACGCTAGTAAAGAAGGCGCCTTCATTTTAAAGTAAATATAAACCATTCCGTTTGTCGCTCCATGGTGCAGTTGGTTAGAGCGTCACGTTAATAACGCGGTGGTTGAGAGTTTGGTCCCCTGAAGGTCCGGCGTATTAATTTTTGCAGATAATTAGTAGAAAAGGTGTCATTTGATACAAGAAAATTTTTCATTGCTTACACAGTATCCTAAGAATTTTTTTTGAGTTTTTTTAAGAAACTTTTTTTTTTTTTTTTTTTTTTTTTATTAAAAATTACGAAATACTTTTGATAGTAAAAAAAAAGCACCAAATAAAAAGTTTTGAGTAAAAAATACAAAAAAAATTGTTTTAGAAACTTCTTATTTTTGAAATTAGATTTTGTCATAACCGTGTCATGCTAAAAAAAACAAAGTGCTTTCACTTTAAAGTAAATGTAAGGAATTTTTATATCGTTCAATTGCTCAGTTGGTTTAAAGCGTCATGTTGATAACGCGATGGTGGTGGGTGGGTTCGGTCTCCAAAATCCGACGTGTTACTTTGTTGTAGATAATTAATAAAAAAGATGTCATTTGTAAAAACAAAACCTTTCGTGACCTACACAGTATCCTAAGAGAATTGTGATTAGTTTTTTTAAGAAGCTTTTTTTTTTTTTTAAGTAACTAAAAAGAACAAAATAATAATAAATAAATAAATAAATAAATAAATAAATAATAAATAAATAAATAAAAGTTCCAACAATAAGAAAATTGTAAAGAAAAATGTAGATATTTAACTTTTACTCGAGATGAAAATTCTTAAATATTCAAAGTATTTCGAAAAGCATTCAAGAACAATATTTTTTTTTGCATTGCGTAGATTTTTCTAGCATGTTCTATAATTTTTTATTACTGTTCTTTGACTTTTTGTTAGAATGTCATGATGATAACGCGTTGGTCGTGGGTTCGATCCTCGAATGCGACGTACTTTTTTTTTTTTTTTTCAGATAATTTAAAATAAAAATTTAAGTAAAAAATATTTTTTTAATATTAGAAGCTTTTTATTGTAAAGCCCTAAAAAGCCTTAAATTAAAAAAAAAATATTGGGGTAAAGACATGCTATAAAGGAATGAAAGTTTTAACGCTAATGAAATTTTAAGGAAAAATATAGATATTTCCCTTTTGCAAGAGATGAAATTTCCTTTTAACATTCAAAATATTTTAAAAAGCTTTCGAGACCTTTGAAATTTATGGCTTAACGAATAATTATACAAAAAATTAATAACTAAGAATATTGGTCTCGAATGCTTTTTAAAATATTTTGAATATTTAAAAATTTTCATCTCTTGCAAAAGGGAAATATCTATATTTTTCTCTAAAATTTCATTAGCGTTAAAACTTTAATTTCTTTATAGCATGTCTTTACCTCAATAATTTTTTATTTTATGATTTTTAGGGCTTCACAATAAAAAAGCTTCCAATCTTAAAAAAAATGATTTTTTACTTAAATTTTTATTTTGTGCTTTTTTTTTCACTTGCTATTATACTTGTCGATGTTTATTTTGTTAAAGTTAGTTTGGGTGAACATCCTTTACTTTTGTCTATTATAGTATTAATTTGTTTCATTATTGGCGATAGTGGGTATTACTTTACATTAAAGCGTAAGTATTGTGGTTTAATTCATATATATTTTAACCTTTCCAGTCTGGTTATATAAATCTTTTGGATGGATTTGGCAGTGATAATGTTTCTCTTGTATTCTACATTTTATTACAAATTTTCATAAGCGACATTTTTCTGGGGATCATGTGAGTTGGGTGAGTAGAATGGTCGTTTTCATATCTTAATTAAAACTATTACTAGTTAATTTTTTTTTCATACCTTTTAAAATGACTTTACTGGTTAATTTTTAGTTACTTGAAAAAAAAAAAAAAAAAAAAAAAAAATCATTGTTTTCTGCGGACTTCAGTGGCATTTTATCATCTGTTTTCTTACCACTTCTTTGTTACTATGTAAGGTAAACGCTGCTATTCTTGACTTAGTACCTAAAGCTGACACTTATTATTTAATTGCTTAGAAATAAGGAAGTACCCAAAAGTTTGAGTTCTTAGGTTGGTACCATTTCTTTTAATAGTTTGTTCCAAGTTGATTAGAAATAAGGAAGTACCAAAAAGTTTGAGATCTTAGGTTGGTACCATTTCTTTTAATAGTTTGTTCAGAGTTATTTTTCAGCAGTACAGGTGATTGCTATAGATATTATCATTTTGGAGAGAAAGTTCCCTGATCAATGTTCTGATGCTACTGAGCTGTTGTATCTTTGGAATCATTAAAAGGTGAGTGTGTTTTTCTTAAGATTTAGATAGTTAATGTGTTATAAAAAGCAACAAACATTGATATTATTTATTTTTGTAGTGAACTAGCTTCAGTTGGAGACCCAACTTAAAAATTTATATTTCAGAAGGGGTATTAGGTTTAAGATACAATCCCCTACTTTTACTCCACAAACTGACATCCCTGTGTCAGTCTATATGGAGTAATATATATATATATATTTCAGACTTCCAAACTTGACGCATTTAAAAAAAGTATCTAGTTTTAAAACTATATTTGATATATTTTGGAATATAATATCAGTCCATCATGTATGCGTACGGGTTGCTTAGCCTAATGGCCAAAAATATTTTTTAAATATGCTTTCTAAATTAAATAAGCCTTTTTTCTGTAATACTTTATTGCCTAGACCCTACTTGTTAGTAATTTTGCAATTCCACAAAAATACTGTAAAAAATAAAAACAACTCAATATAGTTTTTTAATTATTACACATTGAAATTTGTAAATAAGAATCTGGCACCATCAAAGTAGTAGCGTAGCTTATGCCCAAGAATAATTTTTTAATTGTGCTTTCTAAATTAGTCTTTCTGCGATACTTTATTGTATAGACCCTATTTGTTAGTAAATGTTCAATTAGACAAAAATAGAGAAAAAAAGGAAACATTTAATTTTGTTTTTGATTATTATTTGTAAACTTCAATGTACAATAATCTGGCAACATCTGGTATAAACATTGTCTTTTCACATAAGCATGTTATGTATTTTTCTGAGCTTCTAATCAGTTAAGATGTGTATTTTGTTAGATTATAGCATGCTTCTATTATATAGTCGCATTTGCTTGAGAAATTAGTTTTTAGAAACGAAACTATACATAAAACTTCAATCTATGTTGCATTAAAAAAAAAAAAAAAAAAAAAAACTGAAAAAACTTCAATCTAATGTTGTATTTAATCATGATCTTTTAAGTATTACTAATTTTCAATTCATTAAAACGTGTTTTGATTACATAAATCAATTTGATGAAGAATAATTTTCTACTTTGTTCGTATTTTAAAGCTAGCGCATCATTTTTCAAAGTGCTGATTTTTATAAACCATGCTTGTTACATAAAAAAAAGAGAGCGAGGGAAATTTATTTTTTAAATAACTCGTAGCCTTATTTATCAATAAATTTGTGCCTGCGCTTTGACTTAGAAATATATTTACTTATCACTTTTATTATTTCTACCAGCTTAATTGACTGTGTTATTTCTTTTCAGATAATGTCTGCTGTAAAAGAGAAGATTCCGAAATACAATATGGAGAAGGCGGTAGAAGCAGTTAAAAAAGGAATCAAAACAACAAACTGGAGTCAAAAATGAATTAAAAGAAATCAAAAACAGTCAAAAACAGCTGCTGAGCAGTTTGGAGTCCCATAAAGACAACATTGCACTACCATGTTTCTGGAAAATATCAACTTCATAAAAATATTGGAGCCAAAATAGCTTTCTCACCAGAAGAGCTCTATTCTAGTTGAATTTCTTTACGAGCACCCTGAAGCTATTCCTCTGTGGACCGAGTCCGAAGTAATCTCAGCCCCTCGTGACTTTCAAGACCTTCTAATGACAGAAGAAATAAATATTATCAAGTACAATAAAGTTATTAACTCTAAGGATGCTGCATCTCTTCATAAAATATGGCACACGTTGTGTTCGTAAGATTATTGAAAATTGTATTGAAATCCTTTTTTTTTTTTCCAAGTTTTTTGCCATGTAGTTCCTGTGCGACCTTTTGTGGACTAAACTTTTTTTTTTTTTAAACTTTAACCGTATTGAACTTCTCAATTATATATTGCTGGCTACTATGTTACTTAAGAACACCTGATGATGCTATTTTGATAATAGCGAATAGCTTTGTGTCTGGTTTTAATAAAGAAATTTTTATATACGTGTTTTTAAAAGTGATTTTATACTTTTTTATATAGAAGAAAATTAGTTGGTTAAGTGGGTTTTAGATTTAGCTTCTAAAAGGTTTCCTATAATAAAAGGAAACTTTCTATTCCGCATAAGGCAACTAGCTAAGAAAATGAATGTGCCATTCAAAAAGGACAAACCAAGCTTACGAATGGATTTGCTGCTTCATGAATGGGATTTTGCTTCAGGTTTGGAATGAAGGTTTCATGAAGCAGCATTGCACTGTAAGTTTTAGAACAGCCCAAAATCTGACAGCCAGTGAGGCAACTGTAACAAAGGAAAATTTGCATGACTGGTGTACAGAAATATTTAATTATCTGAAAGCTAACGAAAGAGAAAACTTATTAAAAAGGCCTGAAATGTTGTTTCACTTGGATAAAACTACCTTCTTTCTAAACCCAAAAGAAAACTTGGTTCATACAAGAAAAGGTGAAAAAAATGTCTAATAAGAACGAAAAAGAGTGTTTTGAGTGTCCTTGATGGAAAAAATGCAGCAGGAGAATTAAGTCCACCTTTGGTAATTTTCGTTACAAAAGAATTCCATCAAAAGTAGTTAAATATATTCCTAAATAATGAGGAATAGGCTTTTCAGACACTGTATGAGAACCATTATGACACATTTTAGTGGTATATTGTCAACGTCTTTTACCCGTGAGTTAAAGAAATTCGGATCCATCTCAAATAGATCCATTTTTTGAAAATTGAGTTCAAACCCTAGTTACTGAGAAATAAAGCACATCTTTCACTTTAAGTAATAGTATTCAATGTTTTTAATCATATATTGGATCCTACAAAATTAACGACTTTAAAGAATACCTAGATGGTTATTGGAAGTAGAGAAGCAGGTAAATCCTTTACTGTGTGTGGAGAAAAATGTCCTCAGACCTACTTAGTATCAACATATCAAGTAATTCAGCTCAAAGTAATGTGATAAACTATGTTTTTGATGGAGATGTTACAAATCTATCTCTTCAAGGAGCCTCAGCTGATGAAGAGCATTTAGCATTCATATTGTTGTTCAACTGAAATAGTCTTACAAAAACTGGTATCCACAAGTAAAACACCACAAAAGCAAGTATTAGATTCAGCTAATTTCATAACTTCATCTAAAACAAACTCTGCAAGACTCACTCAGTATACCAAAACCATTTTAAAAAAATCTCTATTCTTCCCATCTGAAAACGAAAGACCAACTACAAGAAAGGAAAAATCTTTTTTGTTGTTTCTTCAGCATTAAGGCACGAATATTCTGAAAGGAAAAAAAGCCCCCCTCCCCCCCTTCAAAATAAATAAATAAATAAATAAAAATACGATAGGAAATATGAGAGAGAGAGAGAAAAATTAATGATCATAAAAAACAAAAGTTTAATAAAGACCAAAAATTCTTCGACTAAGAACAGAAATATGGAATAAACGATTTTGTAATAGTTAATTATGAGAGAGAATATTTTCCTGGATAAATTAAAGATCTAAGGGAAAAAGATGGCAAGTCCGTAAACGAATATCTGTTTACAGTGATGACAATGAGCGGACCTAGGACAATGGCCTAATACCAAAGACAAGATTTGGTGTGTAACAAGATCAAATGATATAAAGAATCAACCCGCCATCACAAATTCTGTTGGTGTTTGCACTGTACCAACCATATTTTAAGAGATATCAGATGTACATAGTAAATAGCATCATCTAGCTTAAGTAACGTTCTTTTTTTTTTTTTCTTTTAATATTTGCTATCTACTATAAAATGTTAAAATAAACCTAACTTCTCAATGTTGTGTCTTTTTTAGCTTCTTAAATATCTATATCTGTTTCCTTTATCCAAATGTTTTTACTGATAATTTCATTCATTTTCCTTATACAATTTTTAAGAAGAAATGCATGTTAAACTTGTTTTAAAAGTAATATGAGTGTCAGGTTTAGGTACTTAAAGTGTCAGCTTTAAGAACATCTCAAATAGAGGTGTCAGCTTTAGGTGCATTTCAAAGGGTTAAAAAAGTATTTTTTAAAAGTTGTTTGCTTGAAAATAGCTTTTATATTTCTCGTAATTATAACAATTGCCTGAAAACATGTAAACTAGCCAGGCAGATATTTTTTTAGGTAAAATAAAATATTTCAATTGAAAATTATTCCTTAACGTGTCAAGTTTTGGTGCACTTACCTTATATATGGACTAGGGATGTGCCGGATCGTCAAAAATTGTGATCCGCGGATACGGATATGAATACGGATATCACATTTTCTGTATCCGCGGATACGAATGCGGATCTTCAGTATCTAGATCTACGGATACGGATCTTTTAAAAATATATTATCTTTATATATGTAGCATTTTTTTTATAACTTTGTTCGTGTCTCGTAACAAGACATCATATGACCGAACGACAAAATTACTTTAGGTTGAATATCGGGTTGAATATTGCATGGGATCGAGTTGGGGATAGTTCTTAAAAAAAGTTCTACATTTAAATTATAAAATGTTAATTTTTATAATTTATCTTTATTTCTTTTTTCTTAAAATTTATAGCCTCATAGGTAATGCGTGATCAATCTTATAAAAATCAGAGCTTCAGTTCTTATATCAATATTTTAATTTTGCAGCTCAATTTTTTAATGATATTCATACCCTTTATCTATCTTTTTAATATTCATTTCCTATAATAGACATTTTCAAAATAAAAATTTCATTCTTGCTCCACTTTTTGTTTCGGAAAACAGTTTTATTTTCTCCTGTATACATTTAAAAAAAAAAAAACTAGTATGTTGTGGCCACCACGAGATTTTCTTCTATATTTTCCTATACAAATTCACTCAGTAACAATAATTAAAAAAAAAAAAAAAAAAAAAAAAAAAGTGGGACTTTGACAAAATTTTGGGTAAAATGTGAAAATTAATCTAAGTTTGTCAAGACACGGAAACCGTAGGACTTTGACAAAATTAGGGGAAAAAAAGCAAAAATTAGTTTAAGTTTGTCAGAACACGGAAACCGTGGGAGTTTGATAAAATTAAGGGGAGAGAAAATTCTAAGTTTTTTTTCGTGAAAAGTAAAAAAAATCGATAACTTTGTTTTAAATTATCACAGATTTATAGTTCAACCATTCGTTTTAAAGGTACTGACGAGACCTTTCGAAAGATACCCATCTTGAAAATTTTTGCCCTATATCACCCTGTTAAAAATTTAGAAAAAGCGGGATGGCAACGCAACCTGTAAGACGATTTTTACCAAAAGTTTATAGGCACTAATTTATGTCAAGGTGCAACTACATACCAATTTGTATGAAATTCTGTGCAGTAGTTCCAGAGATACAGTTGCCACAAAATTTTGTCACACACACACACACACAGACAGACAGACATTTTCTAAAAATGGTAAAATCGTGTTCTACAGCTCTCAAAACGTGTAAATCCATCAAAAACCCGAAATCGAAAATTTTTACGAATCCAATACTTTCTTCTATTGAAGATAGAAGAAAGTAAAAAAGTATTTGTGAAAATTTTCGACTTCCGATTTTCAATGGGTTTGAACTTTTTAAAATGTCCTTAACACGATTTGACTATTTTTAGAAAATGTTTGCATGTCTGTGTATGTGTATTAGAAAAATTTTGTTAACATTGTACCTCACAAAAAATGTGCTGGATTTCACGGAACTTTGTGGTTGGATGTCGATATAATATTGGCGTATATTGCCTTACAGGTAGTACTGTTATACTGCTATAACTCCTATTTGTTTAAAGGTGTATTTCTGTTTCTATAGTGTATGTGTGCATTAAACTTCATATGTGAAATGATTATTATAAAAAATTAAAAAAAAACAAAAAAACTATGCTGTGTAGATTGGCCTACAGTTGGCAATATTAAGCAACAATTTTCCTGTTTAAGGATGTCAATATCTTAGTTTCTACAGTGTACAAGGGTACAAGGTCATCAATATAAGGTGGCTAATATGAGCTACGGTGAATTAATTTAAATGCTTATCGACTGATAGGTGACTTCGTTATGCAACCCTTTCCATGATTTAGATTTTATGCAGTTTTCCGACCAGTAATTCTATTACAACTATGCAATAGGAAGTTTTGTGGTAACCACAGCATACTAGTTACTTTCTCTTGCACATATAATTATAGAGAAAATATTCGAATTTAAGATTTTGATGTGATTGTTCATTTGAGATCTTCTGAATCTGTTATTCAAGTATGTGATTGTATTTTATATTAGACAACTAATTAATCTTGAATAGGAGTATTGAGAAGTAACTATTTCTGTCACTACTCAACAGTTAAAATAAAAATAAAGATCCAAATACATTACCACAAAACATACGTACACAAATACTATCATTATTTTATCTTATTATTATAATTTTTCATTTAAATAATCCATAATCGTTTTCTGCTTTCTTTTTTTTTATTATTTTTATAAATGACTTATTTTTTTATTTCGTACAGCTTATAAATCAACGATAATTTAACATATGGTATAATTTGCAGGTAAACATCTGCTTTTACACGGTCACTTTAATTATATATCGACAAATCAGCTTCCTCCAGTTGCAATGATGCATCGTTTATTTATTCTACAGGAGACGATAAAGAATATTATTTGCCTTGATATAATCAGTCTTCTAAATGTTTTTATTTTATTAGATTTATTAATTAAATCACAGAGAGTAGATTGACACCCTGAACTAAGCCGAAGCCCTAGTTTCAGGAATATTAAAAAAATTAAAAAGCAAATTTTTTCAATTGTAGGTTTTAAACCATAAAATTAAAATAGACTCAGTAAAGTATTACCATTTGAGGGGGGGGGGTGAGATAATTAATATACACTGCTCGACATTAAAAATGCAACACCAAGAAGGAGTGGTCAGAAAGTGATGAAATTTGGAAAAAAAACAGAGACAGCAAGGGACAGCGATGCACGAAAAAACACGTCTAGGCATAGAGTCAATAAGAGTGCGGATGGTGTCCTGAGGGATGGCTCTCCATTCCCTTTCAACCATTTTCCACAGTTCGTCTTCTGAACGTGGCAGAGTCTGCAAACGGCGTCCAATCACATCCCACACATGTTCGATTGGTGACAGGTCAGGAGAGTACGGTGGCCAGGGAAGCATCTGTATACCTTGCAGAGCATGTTGGCAGATGCGAGCACTGTGTGGTCGGGCGTTATCTTGCTGAAAAATTGCATTAGGCAGCCCCTGAAGGTAGGGGATTGCCACCGGCCGCAGTACATTATCCAAGTATCGTTGGGCCGTCATAGTGCCCTGAATACGAACTAGAGGTGACATGGAATTATACGCAGTAGCGCCCCAAACCATTATGCCATTTAAACCAATATGGTGGGGCGTTCCACAGTTACTGCCGGTTTAGATTGTTTCCACGTCGACGCCACACACGTATGCGGCGACTGTCGCTGGATAAACAGAAGCGTGACTCATCTGAGAACACGACGTTTCGCCATTCTGTCATCCACGTCGTTCTAGTCCGGCACCATTCCAAACGTTGGCGTCTATGCTGTGGGGACAATGGCAATCTTCTTAGCGGACGCCGTGAGTGCAGGCCACGTGCAACCAATCGACAGGAAATGGTTCCGGTCGACACGGGAACATCCAGGGTATCTTGCACATGCTGCAGAATTGAGGTACAAGTGACTTGCGGGTCCGCCACAGTTTGTCGGTGGATGCGTCGATCCACGCGTACTGACTTCACTCTGGCTGCACCTGCACTCCCTCAATCTTGCCACATTTCCTTGTTCCAACCATGTTCGCCACAGCCGATGCACCGTGCTCACATCCATATGGGTATCAGCTGCGATTTGACGTAAGGACCAACCCCCCCCCCCCCCTTCTCAGTCTGATCACCATACCCCTCGTAAAATCGTCTATCTGCTGGAAGTACCTTCGTTGACGGCGGCCTGGCATTCTCTCCTATTACAAGTATCCTCCGAGACAAAAACAAAATGTCTTCGATAATTTGTCTGGCAGAAATAACGACACGAATATTGCCCATTCTGCAAGTTCCTTCCCTTATATCTTACTTCACGTGCGTCGGAGAGCTGCGCATTTCACATCATTCGCATAACTCAGTGACGTGCGTCTACTCTAAAATTTGCATAAATTTCTGACCACTCCTTCTTGGTGTTGCATTTTCAATGTCGAGCAGTGTATATATTTATATATTTTAAATGTGTTACTCTAAAAGTGCATTTACGTTCGGAAATAAGACATTCTTGAAAATTTCGTTAGGTCTGTATTACAGTCAAGTTCGCCAATAAAGATCAAATATTAGAGGAAACTAATCACAAAGCAGACAAAAATGTATATACAAATAATCATTATTTTTTTTAAACGAAAGGAGTATTTTCATTTCTCTTAAATTCGATAATTTTAAGTAAAATTTTACTCCCATGTCTCTGCTTTTAATTGCCTGGAAAGTAGACTGAAAAATTTTTGTAATTGTTTACAAAATGTTCAGTGTATATTTTTTGCCCATAAATGATAAGAAGAAGCATTCTTTTCGATGCATACACAAGTACCAATAAGTAATTTTTTCCTGTAATTGTGTGCAAAGGAAATGAAAATAATATGCATGTAATTGTTTGTATAATACGAAGTTTTTTGTTTTATTACAGCTATTTATTTGAAACGAAACATAATGTAATAAAACACAGTGCCTGAAACTATCAAGGTTATTCGTACGAAAACGAAATCAACTCAATTTAGAACGATTAGCCCGGAGAAGAAGAAAAGGGTTTAATAAGGATGACATTGATTAATGAAGAAGGAAAGTGATGGAGAACGTTTGTTTTTTGTTATTAATATAGTAGATTACTATTTCAATTTAGTTTTTTCTCCTTCTACTTACATTTTTTTTTTTTTTTTAATACCTTAGCTTAAATCAGAAATAAAGGAAATGGGTATTAAAAAAAAGAACTTTTAGTCTCCGAATGAAACGTGAATCTTCCTGATGTCTTATTAAAGATGCATCGATGAATGAAGTTCATGTCTTGACCTCGACGTCCTTGGAGCTTAATTATAGTAATTGAATGTCCTGACGGACGAGCAAGTTAGTGAAGGTTGATATCTGTTAGTTCTGACTCAGAAGTCAACAGCTAATGTGAAGTAAATCAAATAGCGCTGTAGATAATATTTCAAGAAATTCATATAGAAATTGCTACTTGAAACTCTTGAACACAAATGTCTCTGAAGATAGTTTTTTTGAATGTCTGTATTATCATAATGCCATCGGAAGTGAAATTTAAAAATCATGTAAAAAGTATTCATTTAGTTTAAGAATTTATTCCTTAACACGTAACGTTAAAATAAAATTTCAACTCGGACAGTGCAGTTTTTTCGCCCAGAGTTTCTGTACAGAAGATAGTAACATTGCTTGGCGAAATAATCTAGAAATGGAGGTTCTAACTGTAGTTATGTCGAGTTTGAATGCCAGTTCAAGCTATCGATGTTCGTAGTGATGGCATGCACCTCAGCATGGGAACATGACTACAACTGTCGCCAAACTATTAATAAATGTCGTCAAAATCCCAAACATTCGTCAACTAAAATATCTATAAATCTATTTTATTCTTCTATTTTCTGTTTACATTAAAAACATTTTTAAAAAAGGGATTTACATTATTTACAAAAAAAAAAAAAAAAAAAAAAAAAAAAGGGGGGGGGGAGTATAATTTTTTCTTTAGAAATCGAAAATCACGTATTTAAACAAGCTCCTAACTACATTTTCGTTGTTTGTGTGGTAAAAATAGTTAAAAATTAAATTGAAAATAAATAAATTACAAGGCTTCCTACTGTGATAGTTTTGTACCAGTGGAACTATGAGTCAACTGTGTTTCTTTCACATTGCACTTGTGCCTCACTTTTCTTTTCTTTTCTCGGTGAAAAGTCGTGTTTAATTATTTTGACCACAAACAATTGTGTGTGTGTGTGTGTTTTTTTTTTTTTTTTTTTTCAATTCTTGGTGGTTGCTTACTTTCTTCATCTTTAAACATCAGTTTTTCTGTGCATTTTGCTGCAATTTGTTAACTCTTTGTGGTCAATTTGTCCAGTAGTATTGGGCATCGCATTTATGTTGAATAAAAGTACACTTGACAGTGGGCCTACATTAGAGTCCTGCATCGGGTCGGGTAACCCGATTTTACCCGAACCCGACCCGACCCGCGGGTCGGGTCGACTAAATTTTTTTTCTTGCGGGTCGGGTTCGGGTCGGGTTGACTGATTTATTTTTCGTGCGGGTCGGGTTCGGGTCGGGTTGACTGATCTTTTTTTTACTGCGGGTCGGGTTCGGGTTCGGGTCGGGTTCAGTTTTCAGCCAGTCGGGTCGACTTGAGGACATCTTTCAAAAAAATTTTTACCTTATAAAATAGAAATGTATTTGCTATATATACCCATAAAGAATACATTCTTACCCAAATTATTATAGCAAAATAAACATCCGTATCACACTGAAACAATTAACAAAATACATCAAATACATCATTATTATCTTTTAGAATAGAAACTGTGAAAAGCAGGCTCCCTCTTGGAGAATAATCAGATGTGTGATTCATCTATTTTTATTACTCACATCCTTTTGAAATAGACTGTGAACCTAAAGCTAAACTAATAATTAATATTTTTTCTCTTGCAGATGTTTCTAAAAGTTATTGAAATGTAATGTAGTATTTAGATTTAGATGAGAACGGATGTTTATTAGGAGTCTGGAAAACTGTATTATTTTTATATTTTTTTTGTGTGTGTGATGAGCATTAAAGAATAAACTACAAGCGCGAAACTTGAAACTCTATTTTGAGCACTTGAAATACACATCACACTTACAATCGGCAGTAAAATTTTTGAAGCACTAGCAAATAGCAATATGTGCACGTAATACTGTTTTATTAAGTAAATATTTGTTGAGTCATGATCTTAGTCTTTATGCTGTTAATAAAAAAAGTAAATTGATGATAAAAATTAGCGATTAAAAAAAAAAAAAAAAGAAAGAAAGACAAATGTGGATGTGTGCTTTAATAATTGTGCCGCCGACTGTAAACAGTTAAAAATTATTATAAATCTATCTCTTATATTTTAAAATTTTTAACTTAGTACTAGTAATTATATTTTCAATTCCTTTTAAAACGATTTACCAATTTATTTTATAACTTAAAAATATTTGCATGATTTTTAGTTGAATTATTCATTTTCATTTATATTCGGGTTTCGGGTCGGGTTCGGGTATAAAGAAATCGGGTTCGGGTCGGATGCGGGTCGTCAAAATTTTCTGTCGCGGGTTCGGGTCGGGTTTCGGGCTGATTAAAAAAAAAAAATTCGGGTTCGGGTCGGGTTTCGGGTTGATTGAAAATTTTTTTTCGGGTTCGGGTCGGGTTTCGGGTTGATTTAAAATCCAATTGTCGGGTTCGGGTCGGGTAAAACCCGACCCGCGCAGGACTCTAGCCTACATTCAGTCATCTATAAATAAGGTCCACTGTCCAGTTGCAAAGAATTAAACTAGTGGAACTATTCAACCGAAATGCGATGTCCAATACCACTTGTACAGTGGACCGCAAATGGTTAAATTACCTTCCATAATTTATGTATTTAAATTAATTACTGTAATTAAATTTTTCTATCTCAGTGGGAATTAGTGGTAATGAAAACAAACGTATAGGCAGTTTGTATTTAAAATATCTTAAGGGGTCTTGTTATCACCTTTGACTTGGCATCACTGAATTTTTCATACAAAATCTTATATATCCATTTAATATTTATAATTTGAACTATATTAGGTTTTTCTCAATAAAATATATATTCAGGCCACAATTTTTATGGTTTTGATGTATTTTTTACAGATTTGAAATCCTTAAATTGCCTTTCTCAGTTTGCATTTTTTCATGATTTCATAATTTACAAAATGCAAAAGCTCTTAATGATATTTAAGAAAAACACTAAATAGTTTTTTCTGGATGTTTAATAGAGCCTACTTAAAATAATTAGGGATGGATTTTGCAGTATCTTTAAACGAAAAAATATTAAAAGGAAAAATATAGCAAAAATCATATATATATTCTTTTTTTTTTTTTTTTTTTTTAATAGAAATTTTTACATAAACATGCACTTTATATTTTTTTTCTAAAATACTAATTAATAAATTTCAAAATCCATCCCTAATTCTTTTAAGTAGGTTCTATTAAACATCCAAAAAAATATTAAGTCTTTTTTTAAATATCTGTAGAAGTTAAAGCATTTTGAAGATCATAAATTCATGGGAAAAAATGCAAACTGAGTAAATGCAACTTAATAATTCCAAATATGTAAAAATATAATCAAAAACCATAAGAATTGTTGCCTGGGTACAGATTTTATTTAAAAAAAAAAAAACTAATATAGTTCAATTTATAAATATTAAATGGAAATATGAGCTTCTATATGCAACCTCCAGTGGTACCTACCAAGTCAAAGCTGCGAAGTCTCCTTAAAGTGTTTGTTCTGTTTTCGTATATGGAAAGCATTAGTATATGCAGTAAAAATATGTACACAAAATGTATACGTGTATATCTGTCATTTTATATTTTTGGACCACTAAATTATAACCTTTATATAAAGTACGCCTTCTCCCCAAGACATCCTGACAATATCCTGGTAGTGATAATTTCTCACCAGACTATCTTTAGAGGTCTTGGGGAGATGATGTGCTATGTCGGAACCTATGTAATATTTTTGTACCAGTACAACTTAATTTGCTATACATTACTTGTGTTTTGAGAATTTAGTTTTGAATAAATATTAAAATGTACATATGACTTCTCGAAAAATTAGAACTTCTAGATTGATGTCAAAGTTTTTTTTTTTTTTTTTTTTTTTTTTTCTATAATAATAGATTATATGAATTATATATAAAAATAAATAAATAAATAAAAGCAATTTTTCAAGCTTATAATAATGTGTCTAAACTTGATAGAAAAGGTAGTTAATTCGAAATACCGAATAAAATGTATAAAATTACAAGAGAAAATAATAAAATTAACTTTCACAGAAGTAATGCAGTTGAACCTCGTTAACGTGAATCTCAAGGGAGGGAAAAAATTGTTCATGCTATCAGTAACTAATCATCATATAACTAAACTAATCTTCATGTTGACGGGGATTGTGGAAATAGTTCATGTTAAAAGTAATTCACGTTAACGAGCTTCGACTGTATTAACTTTAGCCTTTCAAGGCTTGTAATAATCCAGTCGAATTTTCGCTTATTCTTTTCTTCCTATAAATTTGATTTTAAAGTTTTTAGAACTGAATTATAATTCTTGATTATATCAGCTTACAGATAAAATTCTTATCAATATTCCACTCCTGCCCTTACTGTAAAGCGGTCTGGGTTTATCTGAATTGAATACAGAGGTTTTTTTTTTTTTTACTGGAACTAAAGCATTCACGGTAATATAGCAGTTTTAATCTGTAAATCAAATGTGTATGAACACAATATATATAAATATATAAACGCAAATCTCTTAAAAGGGAAAAAAAAAATGCCGAGAACTCTTTAGCGACTAACTAAACTTCCATGTCCAAAGTAGAGACACAAAGGAAGTGTATAGACATAGCCGATTTCTTTGTTTTAATACGCAGATCTCACCAAATGGATTCATTAACGTTAGCATGTAAAACTGATAGTGTAATCTTCTTGCAGACGTAATTTCCGGTGATAATAAATTAGTCTTGTAAGTTACTTGTTAGAATGAATTCTAACATGGATAGTTAACAGCATTTTATAACGAATGTTATCTGAGATTGGCTTGCTTTCGGGCGAGACACAATTTCTTAAAATTTTTAGAATATTATTTACCTAAAATATGAACATGTTACTATCTTTATTTCTTAATGTTTCTTTTGCTCAAATGACTTTAATATATATGTATATGCATTTTATTTTATGAATGAGAATTCTGTGAATTATCATAGTCTTTTTTTTTTTTTTTTTTTTTTTTTCAATAAAAGAATTAGCGAAGATTTCGTAATATTTATTACAAATTTATAAAAGATTTTGGTACTTCATTTATTTCGATGCATTATTTTTATAATGAATATGTTAGTAAAATCAATATACCTTTAATTTTAGAAAAGAAATTAGCTTTCTTTATGTTTAATCCTCGTACATGGGTTTAGCAAAGTAATTTTTAGTGACAGAACAATTTTAATCTTCGTTTCGTGCATAAGTGATTTTAAGAAATATTAAAATACACCCCAATGTATGATTTTTTAAATGAATAGAATGGTTATTTTAACTGAGAGAGGCAGATTTACGAAAAAGCTGTTCGTTTACGTAAAAAAAAAAAGGGGGGGGGGACTATTAAAGCTTTATCCACTTTAAAAAATTTAGTTTTCATCTGCAATGCAGAATGAATGGCATGTGGTAGGGAGGTATTTTTGAAATGAAAAATTTCCCACCGGTGCCTAAATAGTCTTCTAATATGGCAGTTTTCTTATAGCTTTTTCTTCTGCTTTGTGTTTTGAACATCCTTTAGTTCTTTCATTCTTAATGTCAATGGATAAAAACAGTGAAAGGGTAAGGGTGGAGCGCAGATACCATCCTGAGAAAAAATTTTCAGAGCAAAATTCGCCCTTGAACTTTGCTTCTTGAGCAAAGTTCTTTCTTCGGCTGGTTCACGGTACTTACCAAAAAAGAAAAAAAAGATATATGATATAATCGCATTAAATATACGTAAACATAAAGAATTCCTTTAATTACAATAAAAAGGAAAGGGATAGCTTGGGAATAGTTGAGCGAAAACCGGACTATTTTTTTCTTATATTTGGGTAGAGTAAACTAAAAATCTGAATTTAGCGATCTTGATTAGTGTTGCTTCAAACTCTAAATTGTTACCTTTTTGAATAAAAAAATCAATGGGACATTTAAATTGACCATTAGTGTAATTTGAATATATTTTTAACTGAACACTGTTTTTGTTAGGGTTTTAACCCCAGTAAAAATAAATAAATAAAAATGAATTACTATATTTGATCAAAGGTTTCGAAACCAGATTTTGATTTGAATTGACTGAAAGTAAGTGATCGTGTTCAATTTGGAAATATTTATGAAATAAAGAAGAGTTGAATGGTCTAAATTAAGGGAGTACATCATCAAGTTCAGCCAAAGCCCATGTTATTTTATGGGTAAAATTGTTTAGAGAATTACACATTAGCGAACTGTTATTTTTAAATTCCGTTTTTACATTCTGAAAATACTCAACCGTTAATACTAGTTTTCCAAAAATTTATTTTATTATTTTTTATTTAAATTTTGAGTTTAAAAATGTGAAAAATTTACAAAAGGGATTTTTCTCATTTTTTAGCTGTAAAATGAAATATGAAAATTATTATTATTATTATTTTTTTTTTTTTTTTTTAAACAGGTACCAATTTAACGGTTGTGAATTTTCTGGATGTTAAAGTGGAATTTAAAAATATTAATTAGATAATGAGTAATTCTATAAACAAATTTCGCCATAGATTTATGAGATTTAGTGACCAGAGACGGGACAGCGGTAAGAGGGAGTGAGGTGAGTAGCCTTCAAAAGAGAGACTAATTTCCGATCAGGCCGGGCCGGTAAAACTTATATTTTATTATTTATTTTTAAGTATATTTTTCTTTCAAAAATAAGTTTAAAATTTTGTGTATAATGTAAAATCATTAAGTTAGAAAAATTTAATATCTCTTGGAATTAGTGTAAAAGATGTTACTTTTCATACTTTGATTTTTTCCCCTAATTCACTAAAAAATTTCTTTTCTGTAAATTCATGTTTGAAGTTTGAGATGTTTGTGACGTGCAAACGATTTGTGTGTGAACTGAACGAGACGCATTTCCACATCTTGCCTATGTAGCTAACAGGTTGGGCTGTACCTAATTTTTTATTTTTACTTCAGGACGGGACGTATTCGGCCAAGATTGTCACAATACCGGAAATTTCAGGCCCGTGTAGACCTCTAGGTAGGGGATAGTTTAACTGAGAGCCAGTTTACCGTGCTGTTATTTCCAAGTAATATCCTCAGTAATATCGAGGTTCGTCGGACAGATCAATATTGAATGGCATGCCTTTTCACCTATATTAGCCAATAATGGAATACGTCGGACCGCTGGATTTTAATGTATACAAGTTTAAAATATTTATAATATTGCTAAAATTTGTCTTCTGTTTTTCGAAAAATAAAATTAAAAACCAAATGTCAAACTTTTGAGAAAATTCAGCATTGTTGGTAAAACAATGGTCAATGTCAGGTAATATTAGACAAGATTGGTAAAATTGTTGATCTTCACCGATAGCGATGGATTCCGATTTCGGGCAATAATGAGAGCTATTGGACCGACATTTTTGTGCTATAGGGTACAGGTTTCTAAGAATTAAATCTTAGATTTCTCATAGAACGTTTTTTAATAATAAGACGAGTTTAGATAAAAACGATCTTCCTCACATTAAGTGATGAGAGATTCTAATATTTATTGAGGTTTTATAAAATATTAATGATATTTGAAGGTTCCTCTTTTCGCTGAAAAAACAAATAAAACTTCTTAAAATTTTAGTTTGGCTTTAAAAATCATGTGTTTTTAAAATTCATATAGTGGCAGAAGGGTTCATGTTCTGGTAATCAATTGGTCACGTTCCGCATTAAAGTCCCTATTCAGACATAGATATTTGTAATGGTTTTGAATAATGTTTAACCCCTTACCTGCCGAATGAGATATACGAGATTCGTTTTGCACTGCCACCGTTCTCTCTCGACCCTGAAATAAGCAAATCCTTCGAAAACATTATCACGATCCCTTTTTAAAGTTATTTTTTATTGCATTGTCAAACCGTGTCTATAATTTCACTGGTACATATTTGCCAACATACTAATGAATATTCCGTAGTATTGTTAGCCCCGCCTTCTTTTTCCCACCAGTATCAATTTAGAGTATTTTTCTTCTTATTTAATCGTAATTGAATTTGGAGAATATTACTCTAAAAATTTACTGGTGTGGGAAAAAGGGCGGGACTAACAACACTACGGAATATTAATTAGGGTGTTATCAAGTATGCTGGTAGCAGTATAATACAAAGAATCATACTTCGGAAAAAACTATATATACGCCCGGGGCAGTTAAGGGGTTAAATAATCCCTGTCCAATGCGAGCCCTAGTGGGAAAGGAGAAAAAAAAAAAAAAAATACACAAAGCGACTAACCAAACCACAATCATAAAAATTTATAAATTAATAAGAAAAAACAAGCTATATTTTTATTCCATTTTAAAGAATCAAATAAATAAACAAACATAAAACTTTATAAAACAATTTCTCATTACATTTTGTGCCTGAATTTTTATACCCAGGGAGTAGTAATACATTTTTCACTTAATACCCCTTTTCCAATTGCGTAAGAATTGCACTTCCCTCTTACAAAAATGTTCGTTGATTAAGTACTTCCACCAATAAAATAATAATAATAATAATAAATAGGTACTAAGTTAACATGCAATATGAGCAATAAAGGATTTTAATATATTTTATATGTAGTTTTGGATAAGTTTATATTTCTTGAAATCTTCTTTCATAAGCTAAGGTGGCTTTCCCACAGTAAGTTTTGCCAAAATGGGGAAGTTTCTATTAAAAGCTAATGATTTAAATGAAATGAAAAACAGTTTATCTTTTTGTTATAATCTGTTCAACGATTCAAAGAAATCAATTCAATCGTTTTTCAGTTTATATGCTAGGGGGGATGTTTTTTTATTTTTTTCATTAACATGTGACGTTAACGTTTTTGTCAGAAGTATAGAGTAATTAGTGTATTACCGTTAGGAAATTCTTCACTTAAAAATTTAGGCACAAAATTGCAGGGGACATTTAAAAACTATTTTCTGATAAAGAAAAAAGGAAAACCATTCTTTGTTTACCCAAAACTTTGTTCTTAAATTAAAATTTTGTTATATTTTGTTGCATTATTCCAACTTTCAGCCCCTGTTTTTGTAATTTGCTCTTAAAGAATAAATTTCAAATTGATTCCAATTAATAATAATAATAAATAAAATAAAATAAAATAAAAACTTCGAATACTTATTCTGGTTTTATTCTTGTTCCGTATGAACGCAACAATTCAGACTGATTTAAATTGATTTGATTATAAAATAAATAAATAAATCTGCATATTTGCCAGAACTGTATAGTAATTACCCATTTATTTTGTGACTTCAATAGAAGAAAAAAAAAAAAAAACTAGGGTGTTGTGGCCACCAGAAGACTTTTTTTTTTTTTAATATTAATTTATACAAATTCACATACAAATTATTTATTAAAATTATTTTCCATGATGAATGCAGACAATTTTTTATCCCAGACAAGTGTAACACTAAGTTCCGAAAGAAAGTCAATTTTATGCCAACACTTAAAAAATTATGTATATTAATTTTGTCTTAACTTATCACAGATCTATGGATCCATCATTCGTTTTAAAGGTATTGACGTGTTCTTTAGAAAGATACCCATATATAAAATTTACGCCCTTCGAGGATGTACTCCCCCCCCCCCTCTACCCAGGAGAGGTAGCGGTGCTTCTACATGCACACATTTTTTTTTTTTCCTGGATTACTGCTATTATTATCAATAATTCATATTAATTTACCATCCTTCGCTGAAAATAACTGTCATTATGTACATTTATACGAATTTATTTTTTTCTATGCTGCCATAAAAATTATGAAACAATATGGTACGGCAGCTTCATCATTGAGCGATTGATTCCAAAATGTAATTAGCATCAGTTTAGGTCAAGGTCCAACTAAATATTAGGTTTGGTTAAATTTCGCTCTTTCGTTCGTGAGATCCAGTGTCCACAAAATTTTTGATTCGCGCAGACATTTTCTAAAAACAGCCAAATCGTGTTCTGGACGCACCTGAAAACGTATAAATCCATCGAAAACCGAAGTTTGAAAACTTTTACGAATCTAATATATATAAGTGAAAATGTTAAACACCCCACGGAAAGCATCTAATCAAACCTAGGTCTCTATAGAAGAGAATCTGCTTAAACACCAACATCATCAAAAATAATAAAGAGGTCGAAACAAATCTCCACTTTAAACCCTTCTAAGTCGTAAGATGATACTGTTACAATTTTTTTTTTTTTTTTTTACTTTAAAGCGAACTTGCGATGATTTTTTTAAAAAGAAAAAAAAAAAAAAAAAGGAAATTTTAGTAAAATTTCACATAAACACTTTTGTGTGTGTATTTACTCTAAGATTTGTTTACCATCAGCCAAATTATCAACCCACCTTTTTCTTTTTTCTCTTCTTATGTTATCCAATGGGGGTTTTCATTGCTTCGTATTAAAAGAATATCTCGCTCAAAAATAAAGTTTTTCAAATTCTATTTTTTGAATAGGAAAAATAGTTTATTTCTTCTGTTTTGTTTTATTACTCTTTGAACATGCGTCGCCTTTTAGATTAGTGGGTGTGTATATTTACTCTAAGATTTGTTTACCATCAGCCAGATTCTCACCCCATCTATTTTTTTTTTTTTTTTTTTTTCTCTTCTTCTTATGTTATCCAATGGTGTTTTCATTGCTTCGTATTATACACTGTAAAAAATATGTCGTATTTGCTGCAAGAAATTCTCTGTAATTTGATAAAATACGCGTAATTTACGAAAAAATTACGTTGTCAGAACGTATTTTCTCAAATTACAGAGAATTTCTGGCAGCAAATAGGACATATTTTTTACAGTGTATCTCGCTCAAAAATAAAGTTTTTCAAATTGTGTTTTTTTTGAATAGAAAAAATAGTTTCTTTCATCTATTTTATTTTATTAATCTTTGAACATATGTCGCCTTTTAGATTAGTGAGCAATTTTTTGAAGAACTAAATATTATTTTTAGATTGAAAATTAAGAGTTCTTAGTTTACGTAATGAAGCAAAATTATTATTAAATGTGCTCACTGAAGCTAAAAGGTGACATGTTCAAAGAGTAATATTTAAAAAACAGAATTCATAAAACTTCATTTTTGAATGAGATATCCTTATAAAACGAAACAACAAAAATCCCAAAGGATTAATTACTTTCTATAGGAATTTCTTTTTTCTCTCTACTAGTTTATTATCTAGAATGAACTGGTTTTAAATATGACCTGTTTCAGTTTTTATATAAATATATCATTTATTTCTACAATGGACTATTTCCTAGCTTTGTTTCCAGTAAATAAATTAATGACGAGTATCGATTACGTAAACTTGAGGAAATAAACTTTGTACGTGGTTTTCCTTGAAGTTTGATCAAACATTGGGTGAGCCAGAGGACTTCCTTAATCTCTACTCTGTAAATTTACTTTCACCTACAACTTACGAAATGAAATCCAGACATCAAATATTTAACCTAGAAATTTCTTTAACTTTCTCTTCTGTGCTATTGTGCATTAAAATGTGGGAGTCCATGTCACACAACAACTATTTAACTTGATGACGCCGTACAAAAACCATTTATAGATATTTTATAGCCTTGGTTTTGATTTTATGGTATAATCTCCAGTAGAAAATTCCGGAATAAAACCATATTTTAAGTTTTTTTTTTTTTTTTTTTTTTTTTCAATACTTCGCTTTAAGTTATGATTTACTTCACTTGGTTAACCTAAGCCGAAAATTTCTTGCTTTTGATAGGTTACGATGATGGTCTGTCCAACGATATGTTCAATCGACTAACAAATTTTTGTGCCCTGGGCACTTTTAAATTTTTCGTGCCCCCTTAAAAATGGGTTAAATCATAAAAATTATCTTATCAAAGGCATACGCTGAACAGGAGGGGGCAGGATACGGACTATTTCCTCTCACTTAAAGTTGAAGAAAAATATTTTAGTCTATCAACCAAAAAAAAAAGTTATTGGTAGTCAGTTTCTATCTTGATTTAATTTTCAGCAGGCAAAACAGGCTAACTAAGTAAAAATATTGGGTCGAAAGATGAATCTTTCTGCATTTGGCTTAAAGTTAAATAAAATTACTCCAGTCAGTCTAATTTTAAATTTTATTTTTAATTTAATTAATGTATGTGAAATATGGCTGAGTTAAATGGAAGAAACTAGGAGATTTAAATCAGTTACTTTTAACTGCTCGTAAAACTCTGTGTCCCTAGAAATTTCGTGCCCAGGTTAGGGGCCCCCGAGTGTCTTTGCAATAGTCAGGCCCTTTTTATTACATCCTCTGACATGGAAATTGGAATTAATAAGATGGGATTTCTTTTATTATTATATACGTTGATGTAAAACTACTTGGAACCTTTGACGTTCAGCTACTTACAAGATAGAAGAGCTGAAATGACTATATGACCTTCCGAACATTTAATAATTACCAGGAACTGAATGATGATTACCAAATTTAAATCTGTGAATACTTCAGTAAATATAAGAAAAAATAGACTTTTGTATATATTTTCCGAAAATCGTAAGTGTGTATAATGGACCAAATGAATCGGCGTTCCTTTCTGCGCTCCTCTAAAAGAACTATAAACAGCATGCAATTTCCAGTAATGACTTTGCTATATCAGGATACAGAAACATATATAAATTTCATTCTCTTTTAAATAATGTTTCTTTCAGACAATTCAGTACTACTGTACCCAGTTGCCAATTTACACGCTTTTTGCCTGCCGGGAAATTTTCATAGAATTTTTTATATATTTTTACAACTGTTTTTACTGAATAAATAAGATAAAAATTTCTATTCAAAATTTCCGGTAGCAACTATGACTATAGGATGTCAGTTATTTCATACTTCTATGTGTACAAGAACCAGAAATGCAATGCACATAATTTCCCATAGTGACCATATACTTTAATAAAGCAATAAAACAAACATCATTTGTCCTGTTATAAGTAATTAAACTATATTAAAACACTTAAAATAACTTGAGTCCGTAGGTCGTAATGTACAAGAATTCATTGTATCAATGTACGAGACTCATCAATCCTAAAATCATGGTAATCTTAATTGTTCGTGAGATGACCTATAACATATCTACTAAATTTCAGCTCAATTGAATGCAGAATTTAGATGTTATCGTGTACATACATACTCCCCATTAAAAATTAGAAAAATGAATTTATTTATAAACTTGTATTAAAATATTATAGTTGGATTTTTTTTTTTTTTTATAACAACTTTTTTATATATAATATATATTCGGAAAGTAAAAATATTCCTCTTTCTGTTTGTCAGTCAATTCCTTATACTACACTACTTGATTATTTTATTATTACTTTTTTACTTTTAAAGCTAAATATTGATCTTAGTCTGTACATCAGAATATAAATTGAAAACAGAAAAATTAATTTACTAAAAATCATCCTTCTCATTCGTAAAATAACACTTCAATAGATTTTGAGGAAAATTGGAAAACTGTTTTTAATAATGCAAATAAATCTACGAACTTTATTATGAGAAAACACATATATTGCAAAACACGCAACATTTCTTTAACTTTTATTACATTTTTCACCAGTAGTTTAAAAATTTATTCTCTTATTTTGTAGTTTGATTGCTTCGTTGCTTTCACACTGCACTTTTTCCGAATCGTGCTTAATTACTTTAACCGGTAACAAATTGTTACGTATGCTTTTCAATCTATGTCGTTTCCTTAGAAATTTGTTTTTCTTCATTCAAAACATTTTTTTTCTGTGCAATTTAATAAATCATCAACAACAAAAAATCGTGATTCCTCTAATTATTACACGATAATAAATTGTCCTATTATGTAAAATTGAAGTTACAGGGAAGATTTGGAATGTACTATTAGTGTTAAATATTAAACGCTATTATTCGTCTATTTTTAAAGGTATTAAAGCGTGTTTTTGACAAGATTTGGAAGAATTTTCTTGCTTAATTACTACCACAAAATTGTTATTTCTAAGGTCGCTGCGTGTAAGAATAAATTTGTAATACATCAACTTAGATAAAGGCATTCAAGTAAAATTAGAGGAATAGCAAATTCTCCGTTTTTCACTAAACTGTTAAAAATTTCAACAGAAAACTACTGGTAATAATTTATCTTAAATCTTATGTAAAATTACGGAGAAAAATAAAGGGCGATGGGAAAAACAAATTTTATATATGCGTTTTAATGACTAATATTAATTTAATTACTTTTGGCTAGAATATATTTGTGACTTAGAATGCTTTTTCTAAAGCAGAAACATTTATTTTAAATTTTTATTGAGAAATTAAAAAATAAAAATATGTAGATAAAAATACAGAATAAAAATCAGAATCTCGATTACTTACTTTTAACCAAGAATTATCGTAAACTTAGAGAGACTTTAAATAATTCTTACAATAAATTTACAGAAATTGTTTACATTGTACCATTTTCCTTAATGGGGATAATACGAGGGATTGCTAGTAATTTTGCTATAATAGGTATTTCGTTCAATCGTAATTAGCTGAAACCGAAAGGGTAACCTCACCATGGTCGAGAGGCTCTACTGTGAAAGCTGGTAAGACGGGAGGTGCCAAGTTTGAATCCAGCCAGATTGTACTCGTTGGCCTAGCCGTTTGGAGTTAACCCGTAAGTTACTCCGAAATTCGTGTTAATACGGGTTAAGGATCCCTTAAAAAGATCTCCTAGAAGGGCACTCTACTCAAACATAGGACTTCCACGCTGTCAATTGGACTTGAACACCAACACTACTTTCTATCTAAAGATCATATTAAGCTACGGAAGGTAACCAAGATAGCTGGGCTATCGTTTAAATATAAATTAAGTAATAGATTTCTATAAATACTGGTTTTGCTAATATGCTAGTCTCATAATTTTAAGTTCTTAAAAATTTATTTTATCGTTTACTGCTTGAATATTTCAGATATGCTAAAGAGATATTTGCGATCTTGGCAATCGTATCCCAAAACGGGAAAAATATTTTTTAGAGAAAGATTTTTAATTTTACTGAGAATTTGTATTAAGATGGTAAAACTGAAGATGTAGAAGGAAGAGCTTTATCACATATTCTAAATAACACTTCATTTACAGTTTTAACGTTGTAGGTTATTTCTGTCAAAACAGTTTGATGCTAAAGAAATTTTTTTCTGAAAATTTTGTGTTTGATGAAAAAAAAAAAAGTCTCATACATCTCGATTTCTTCGAGGTTAGGCAATGACTTTTGTGTTTACTGAAATGTAAAATGAACTTTTTATGTATTCTTAAAAAATGAAACGTTAAGTCATATTCTGACTTTTTTTTTTTTACTCGTTTATAGGTTTTATTATGGTTACTATATTTTATCTTAGAGTCAACGTACGGGAATGTTTGTGTCGTAACTCATAACTACGGTAAAGACACGAGTGTTCGTCACCCTCACAATAGAGGTGAGTTCGGGCTCTATTTTGGCAATCCGAGCCCACCCGGGCCCGAAACATTTTTGAACTGAGCCCGCCCGAGCCCGAAAAATTTTGTGTGATCAGAGCCCGAGCCCGCCCGAGCCCGATATTGAAAGTGGTACGCAACGCATACACAATAGTAAAATTAAATACCGTTTTCATTTTCAAATTAATTTAACTATAAACGTTATTATAACAATTTATAATGTCTGTGTCTCTGTATGCATGTATATATTTATATAATATATATCTATAGTGCAGCCCATTGTTTAAAACGCGCCTATCGGGGGACAAAAAATTTATCCGAATGAGTGATATGATGAGGCCCAATATGACGAAGGAGGAAGGATTACTGTATAATACTATGAAATAATATACATCCCGTTGAAAAAAAAGTTCTATTTAGAAAAAGGAAAGTTAAAGCTACTAAGGTTTGCTAAATTATTTTGTGATTTATAACCTATCATGTCTATTATGGCATTTCTAAAGGTGCTCTCAAAATAAATCAAATTTCATTTTTTTTTCTCTTCTTTCTTTCTTTCTTTCTTTTTTCTTTCTTTCTTTTTTTTTTTTTTTTTTTTTTTTTTTGTTTACATTTTCCACTTAGTGAAGAATAAAATAAACGGAACTTTTAGTTTGAATCCGAGCCCGCCCGGAGCCCGAAGACTTGCGTAAGATTTGAGCCCGATCGGGCCCGGGCTCGGGCTGAGCCCGTCTCATCTCTACCTCACAAGAGATATGTTAAAATAAGCGTTTAATAACATCTATGAATTTGAATCCGCCCGCGCGGTAGAACCCTAGAACCGGAGAATTTAGCTCGCGCAGATTCAAATTTACTTATGTAAATTAACGGTTATTTTAACATTCTTTTGTAACGAATACTTTTACAAATTGTATAAATGGCGAACACTGGTGCCTTTACCTTATGTCACGAAAGCTTTATTTTTTCTTTCTCTCATTGAAGATAACGTTAAACATCAACAATTTAACTAAACATTTTACTAATGGGAGGGGGGATACTTTATCAGCTATTTAACCAAGGAAGCTAGCTAATAGTTTTTAATTATATTTTGTTATAATTTTTACATGTAAAATATTTTATTTTTGAGGTTTGATTTAACATGCTATTATTTATTTATTTTTAATACAGTCGAACCTCGTTAACGTGAACACTGTTAATATGAATTACTTTTAACATGAACTGTTTCCACAATCCCCGTCAAAATGAAGATTAGTTTAGTTATATGAAGATTAGTTACTGATAACATGAACATTTTTTTATTTATTTTTTTATATCCCCCCTAAAGATGCACGTTAACGAAGTTCGACTGTATAAATATTGCATTGTTTTAAATTGACCTTTCTAAAGATTTAAAAATATAATTACTTTGGTACTTTATTGTTGTTTCGGACAAAAAAAAATCCTGATATGGACGGTATTATATTTTTATTCGCACGCCATTGCAGAAATGTATGCTAAACAACAAATATATTTTGACAGTTTAAGCATAAATTTTCGAACGAAAACATATTCTATTGCGTAAAGTTGTGATTTTGTTTTCTCGTGTGTCAATGTACTGCTATGAAATCGTATGTACTGCGGTGATCAATTAATATATCACAGCTTTCAGTTCTCTGACGCAGATCATTTTACTGTATCCACTTCTGGTTAACGTAAGTCTTGACGTAGAAAATCTTAGAGTTTGTGCAGCTGGGCTCTTTTTTTTTTTTATTATTCCTCTGAAAGACCCCGGCGATGTCACCCACTGACATCTGACGACCACACTGTAAAAGATGTGGGCTCTACTATCCGCCTACGGAGTTGAAGGCGGAAAAACACTCTCTTGTGCTCGCGGGTAGAATAATTATCTTTCGACAAGATATCGTAAAACTTTTGTGATTTAATTCCCCATTTATGTATTTATGCTTTCCGGAGTTCTATGGAACTGGAACTCTAGTTAATGACCGGCATATGCACTGAATGTTTTCTGTTCTCCCATCATCAATGGCACAGTAAGATTTGCTTTAAATTTTAACTTGCTTGGACTTCTATATTAAAAGCTACGGGAAGGGAAGAGGGAAAACTGATGGAAATAATCTTATCTTTTTTCTATTTGTGTATGGTATCAACTCCAACATTTTCGTTTAATTTAAAGTATTTTATCGAAGAACTGTTTTACATAATACTTGATAACATAAAATAATTACATAATTATTTTCGCGTTGTAGAATTTCCAAAACAATTCAGAAATTCACTGTTTCTTAATTGGATAATATTCTGTGGTGGGGTGTAGAGGTGAGTTCGGGCTCTATTTTGGCAATCCGAGCCCGAAACATTTTTGAACTGAGCTCGCCCGAGCCCGAAAAATTTTGCGTGATCAGAGCCCGAGCCCGCCCGCCCGAGCCCGATATTGAAACTGGTACGCTATGCAATGCATACACAATAGTAAAATTAAATACCGTTTTCCTTTTCAAATTAATTTTCTTATTATCAATCCTCAATTTAAATAACTATAAATGTTCTCATAACAATTTATAATGTCTGTGTCTCTGTATACATGTACATATATATTTATAGTGCAGCCCATTGTTTATAACGCGCCTGTCAAGGAATAAAAAATTTATCCGAATGAGTGATATAATGAGGCCCAATATAACGACGGAGGAAGGATTACTGTATAGCACTATGACATATATGCATCCCGTTGAAAAAAGTTCTATTTAGAAAAAGGAAAGTCAAAGCTATTATGGTTTGCAAGATTATTTTGTGATTTATAACCTATCATGACTATTATGGCATTACTAAAAGTGCTCTCAAAATGAATAAAATTTCTTTTTTTTTTTTCCTTTTACATTTTCCAGTTAGTGAAGAATAAAATAAACAGAACTTTTAGAGCTTGAATCCGAGCCCGCCCGGAGCCCGAAGACTTGCGTAAGATTTGAGCCCGATCGGGCTCGGGCTCGGGCTTACGGGCTCGGGCTGAGCCCGTCTCATCTCTAGTGGGGTGATTAAAATTATACAAAGGAAAATTCATTATTTTATTTCGGATAATAAAGTTTCGTTTAAAATTTTTAAGTTCTACGAATTAGATTCCTAAATTATAATCACAGATTTCACCTCAGATTTCTAAAACATTTACATGGCAATTTTTCATATATATATATATATATATATATATATATATATATATATATATATATATATATTTTATATATATATATATTTTTTTTTAATTATTATCTTGAGTATTGGGAAATTAAAAAATGCAATTATAATTATTCACAAAAATTTAATATGTTTAGAGTATTTAAACTTGCTTAATTAAGATACAATAGCATACAAAATATTATTAACGGTTTGTACAAAATGGAGACTTGCTGGTGTCGGCCAGCGAGTGCATTAATCCTATGTCAGCGCCATAGACCTGTCAGGCACAACTCAGTGAAACTAGTTTTAGTTTATTCTTTCTTATTTTATAATTTTTTTAAAACTATGTAAAACTATACTAATATATAAAAGGATAGTATTGTTTAACCCTCGAAGTGCTGATCGTTTCACTCTTAAGTGCTAAGCATTTTTAAGGCACCGTGCAGATATATTTTTAAAAAATATAATAAAAATCGATTGATATCTCGATTTTACGAGTTGTTATAAGACAGGCTTTTTAGGCACATTGCGCTCGAATTCAATATTCTGGGTAGTATGCCTGACGAACGTATACATTAGAGAAAACATTAGAAAAAAATAAAATAAACTTCCTTCCTCTTCCATTCCCCGCGCGCTCGTTTACGATTTAATAAAAATTCAAACTGTTGATTTTTTTTTTTTTTTTTCTCTCTCGCAAGATTTAAAGTGGTTTTTTTTTTTTTTTTTTTTTTTTTTTTTTAAATAAGTTTATAAATATTTCTCCTTGTGTTAAAAATTAAATTCCTCAACATCAACATTTTTGAATTCTTATTCCCTTCTCAAATAATAAACACTTGTTAAGTCCGCAAAGTTACAGTAATGTATCTCTTACAAATCAGTGTGCTGAGGCTTTTTTTTTTTTTTTCCTTTCCCCACCACAATTCTATTTTTTAGATATTTCATTAAACTTACACACTTTTCGAATCTCGCAAATCGCATAACAATCAGTTTTAAGTATACAAGAAAGAACCCCATATTGATTTCAGTGTGTTTTTCTCCACAAAAAATAGTTATAATCAATGAAATTTAAATAATCGTAATCTATTTCACTTGTATTGGGTTAGAATTTTATTTTCTGATAAGTACTAATTTTGTTTAACATATCTATGAAAACGTATAAGAAATAATATATAATTATCCCAAAGACGCTTAAAACTAAAAAATAAACTTTTTTTTTTTTTTTTTTTTTGTGGGGGGGGGGGGGGGGGGATTGTACAATTATTTACTGATTTGTTATACAAAATCAATAATTTTCTCTCTCTCTCTCATATTGAATGAAAAATAATTCTAGATTATAGCGAAGGAACTTTTCATATTTTTTTAATATGAAAAATTCCTTTATTCTGTTATGTGGCTTCAAATGACAAGGATTGACACTGAAATGCAAATGAAATAGATAATCGCATATATATATATATTATGAAATAAATGGATAAAGTGAAATTATGGAGAAATGGTTGTAAAGATTATTTATCTATAAAAGTCACAATTGTGTGTCAATTAAAGTGAAAGAAAAAAAAGAAATGCTGTAATTGTATTCGTGCATAACGAATTTGATCAAAATTTTAACGACAATATAAGAAATATTCTTTTAAATTAAATCTCGGTACAAGACGACAATTTGAGTTTCACACCAATCAAATTTAATGTAGGTCATGTCTTTTCTCTCCTAGTATGGAAGAAGCTATGCATGCTTGGCCTCTTAATCTTGATTTCGTTTGCAATCATTTACTTGGCTAACCTTTCAGCTATGTGTGGGATTTCCTGCATTAATATGCAGAAAACGTAATTGAAAAATTGGCAAGATTTGCACAGGCTTTGACATTCTTTGCCTTTTATCATTATTTATTTATTAGTTTTGCACAGTTTCAGTTTAAATTTGCGAAGAAAAACACTCCTGGTAAGGAGAATCTGTGATGCAATAGACGCTTAATAGAATCGCATTTATTTTATATCTACTTGACATGTATTCTATTACATATATATTATTCAGTTTAACCGTTGATTTTTAATACGTGGCCTTAAGTCAGATTGATTTGAGTGTTATTTTTGATAAATCCTTAAAAAATGACATTCTTTCGACCAATAAAACAAGTTTGTTAGTATTAAAAGGTGATGTTAGAGTTAAAGGGATACTTCACCTAATTTGACCGGCCGTCTAAGTGATTCCCCATGTGATTCTATGGCGAAATTTGTTTGTAAATTTCTCATTACCTAATGTTTTTTTTTTTTAATTCAGTTTTTACATTTAGAAAATTCACAACCGTTAAAATATTTCTCGTTTCGAAAAATTGATTTTTTTAATATTTCATTTTGAAACTATACAAAATGAAAGAAAATCTCTTAGTTATTTTTTCGCATTTTACGGCTTTAAAATGAAATATTAAAAACTAGGGGGGGGGGGGTCAATTTTTAGAAACGAGAAACATTTTAATGATTGTGAATTTTCTAAATGTGAAACGTAATAAACACCTTGAGCGCCACGCGAATTCTTAAGGAAATCCCATTCAGGCCACGCGTGCTGCTTAGAAGCGTGTTATGTTTACCGTGTTTCAATAAAATCCGTTAAAATGCCTTAATGATATAATCCTATAATAAATAAAAATTAAGTACATTTTAAATAAATTGTCAGTAATTACTTAAAACTATGTAAATTTTTTAGTTTTATATCATATTTCACACTGTCAGCCACCGGTGGCTGACGCGGCCTAAACAGAAAGTTCAGTGCAGCCACCGATGGCTGACATGGCGCTGAACGTGTTAAAAAAATAAAAATCAAGTAATGAGTAATTTATAAAACTAATTTCTCCAAACATGGTGTTAGACTGCCGGTCAATTATGTCCTAGGGATCTGTGTAATATTCTCTACGGATTGGGGGGGGGGGGGGTTAAGGGGTCCTAGCCAGTATCGAGAAAAAATACGAAAACTCCGAACGGCTAGGTGGCAAACATGGCATATAATCGAGCCCGGCAGTTTCAGTCTACCACTTTCGACGGATCCCGGAAAAAAGGGCACGGAAGAAAGGGCACCGGAAAAAAGGGCACTTTTCCAATTCGCAAATCGCAAAATAATAAATATCAAATAATGAATTTAAAAAATGACTTTCAAACTACATTTTTAGAAATTTCAATTGATTTGGTAGAACATTCATTTAGTATATATGTCGGGGGAGGGGGGCAGGAGCAGATCGAAAGAAAATAATTGTTTTTACAAAAACTCTTACAGATTTTAATGAAACTTTATATAATCACGTACAATTTATGAAAAAAATGACAGTAAGTGGCAGGCAAACTTGGGGGGGGGGGGGCAGAGGAAAATAAAATTATGTTTTATAGCACCGTTTTACCGATTTAATGATATATTCTATAATTATCACTTACTTTTTATGAAGATCACAATGAGTGCTTTATATACTGGGGGGGGGATGGCAAGGGGGGGGGGATATGGAAATAGATTTCATTCTTCTTTAAAATACCCTTTTATCGATTCAAAAAACCGTATAATCACGTATAATTTGTGAAAAAATTGCAGTAAGTGTCAGACATATATATATATATTCTTTTTTTTTTTCGGGGGGGGGGGGGGAAGAAGGGGAAAACAAAATGATTTTTTTATATCACCATTTTACCGAATTATTGATACATTTTATAACTATCACTTAACTTTTATGAAGATAACAGTGAGTGTATTATATATCTGGGAGGGGGGGGGCAAGGGGGAGCAGATGAAAATAAAATATATTCTTCTTTAAACTATCCTATTATCGATTAAAAAAAATTTGTATAATCACGCATAGTTTATGAAAAAATTACAATAAGTGTCAAACATACTTGGAGGGGGGGGGGGTTAGGAGGGGGAAGAGGAAAATAAATTGAATTTTTATATTACCATTTTAGTGATACCAGTAAGTGATAGTTATAGAATATGTCATTAAAATCGGTAAAATGGTGATATAAAAAAATATTTTATTTTCCTCTGTCCCCCCTCTCTTTAAACCCCCCCCCCCCCCCAAGTATGTCTGACCTTACTGTGATTTTTTTCACAAATTGTATTCTACTATACAAAGTTTTTGTTTAAATCGATAATAGTGTAGTTTAAAGAAGAATATATTTTATTTTCATCGGTTCCCCATTGCCCCCCCCCCAGGTATATAATGCACTCATTGTAATCTTCATGAAAATTAAGTGGTAGTTATAGAATATATCATTAAAATCGCTAAAATGATGATATAAAGAATCACTTTATTTTCCTCTCCCCCCTTGTTTACCCCCCCCCCCCCCCCCACACACACACACTAAGTATGTCTGACACTTACGGTAAATTTTTAATAAATTATACGTGATTGTACAAAAAAAAATTTAATCAGTAATAGAGTAATTTAAAGAAGAATATATTTTATTTTTATCTGACCCCCTTGCTCCCCCCCCCCCAGGTATATATTACACTCACTGTGATCTTCATAAAATGTTAGTGATAGTTATAGAATATATCATTAAAGTAGGTAAAACTGTGATATAAAAGATAATTTTATTTTCCTCTGCACCCCCCTCCTTAACCACCCTCCCCTAAAGTTTCCTGACACTTACAATAATTTTTTCACAAATTGTACGTGATTATACAAAGTTTCATTAAAATCGGTAAGAGTTTATGTAAAAACAATTGTTTTCTTTCGATCTGCTCCTGCCCCCCTCCCCCTCCCCCCATCTTCCCCGAGGTATGTACTATATTAATGTTGTACCAAATCAATTGAAATTTCTAAATGTGTAATTTGAAAGCCATTTTTATATATCATTATTTGATATTTATTATTTTGCGATTTGCGAATTGAAAAAGTGCCCTTTTTTCCGGGTGCCCTTTTTTCCGGTGCCCTTTTTTCCAGTGCCCTTTTTTCCGGGTGCACTTTTTTCCGTGCCCTTTTTTCCGGTGCCCTTTTTCCCGGGATCCACTTTCGACAGCAAACCCCCTCGGACATTGGCAAGGTTGAATTAACCCGCCAGTGCACGGGTGGGAAAAAGGACACAATTTTCTTTCAATACTTGAATGGTTACAATATAACACTCACAAAATAAAATCACACTATAATAAAGGTAAAATATTATACTTTTTTTTTTCACAGAATATATAAAATGTTTCTCTTACATTGCATTCTAGTACATAAAATGGGTCTCACAGACCCAACCCGTGTACTGGCGGATTAGAAATTTACATCATACGCATGTGTGTACATGCAGTGATTAATGATTTATAATTTGTTCTCGAATAGTTTTGTTTTAAGGAATCTATTGTTATTTTCTGTGTTAAAAATTTTTTTCTGATGCTCATTGGTATGAAATGTAATCGTCAGATGTGTCAACTCTAGAATCACGTTTTTAAATAGTAACATTATAAAATATTTAATTATATATATATGTATTAGACTTTTTTTTTTTAATGAAACTAGCATTTAAATGTAGCGATATTGAGTTCTAATCGAATGAAAAGTCAAACAATTATTTTAAATTATTTTTTATAACAAATTTCTTTTAAAGATTTGTCATTTATTCTCAAATTCTTACATTGTAGTTATTTTCTCTGTTAAAAACCTGTTACTAATTCTTCTTGATGATGTAGAAATTAAGACATTAAAAAGTATGAAGTCTTTAGTCATTTCTTTGAACAGTAACATTGTTAAGTATCATTATTTCAATTTTGTTTTTGTTTTTTATATGGGTTAATAGATAACTTTTTGCATCCCTTTTTTCCCTGTTTTTTTTTTTTTTTTTTTTTTTTTTTTTTTTTAAATAATAATAGTGAAACTAGTATTAAAGTTCTGACCAAATTACAGGTTTGCCTTACTGTGAGTGTAGTGTAACAAAAAATATTTTGTTAAGGATGGATTGCTCAAGACTATTACTGCCGCCAATCCTCTAATACAGAATGTACGTCCCTAATAATTTAGTTCTTGCCTCAGGAAATATATCCAGAGAGTGTAAAACGTGGTTTCGGAAAAACGAATTATCACGAGTCGGAGAAACGTGTCTTGAATTTAATCACTGTAAAAAGAGATCCTTGGAATTTTTCCTATATTGAAATGAGATCCTTGTTCGACATGATTTGTTCACATATTGAGTAGTGTTAAAAATTATCCAGATATTTTTATTTTATGTTGTTATTCTATTTTTATTTTTTCTTTCGTATGTTTTGAAGTATCATTTGAATGAAAATTATTGTTCTCAATAACTGTAGCCACTGCTCTATTATTTAATGGTAAAATAACTACGCATATGTTTCATTTTTACTTATTAATTTTGTTTGCTTGATAAATATGCATGATGCTTTAATAATCGTTTGGTTATAGTGTCGATTTGAATTATCGACGCACCTCTTTTTTTGCATTTACTCTTTATTTTTGTAATTATTTTGTATTATTTTTACATTTTTTAAATTATAAAGATCAGCAGACTACCTTCTCTTTTTATTCATTTATCAAATGATTACTCATGAATAATTTGATGATTTAAATGAATAAGACTATGGAGTTATTACGAATTAAAAAGGGGACTCTTTTGAGAAAGAAAATGCTGCGATAAATCTTTTCTTAAATAAACTTTATCAAAGCTTGGTTATTTTTGTCTTGATTATTCATCGTTAGGATAAATATTTTTAATTTCTTTCTTCGCGATTTAAAAATGTTGGATCTTATCGCCAAGTATATTTCGTAAATAAATCGATCTTTGCTTTGATCCCTGGTTTCGTTGTCTTTTATCCTTATCGTTATTGATTGAAGATTTCTTAAATATGTTTTATAATGATTAGAAAATCTTCAGATAGGACCTTTCATCGTAGTTTTTGAAAAGAATGATGCAAGTTCTTCATCATTATACCGCTTCTTACCAGAAATTCTATTGCCTAATTGCCTTCCCACGTTCTAAATTTAGAGGAAGTGACTCTGTTGGTAATGATCGTCTCCATCAAAGTATTAATTCTTTGCAATCTTCGGGATCGTCTTCAATATTTCGCCCTTGAAAAAAATTTAATAGATCTTGATGTCGTAATACTTAGTTAATTTGCATTAGTCCGGTTTATAGAATTAGTCATGTTAAAGTTTTTAATACTGCAAGTAAATGTTTCCTTGCATTATAGGATGAGTATGGATAATATTCCAATTTAAAAATAACTAATGGGGGGGGGGGGGTTCCATAAATTTGGCAGTATGTAAAATTAGCTTGAAATTTTATTCGATTCTGCATTTTGACTTTTAAGGCGAAGAAGATATTTGTAATAATATCTAATTTATTTTACTGATGAGGCATTTTCTTTCTTGATTTCTTAATGTTTCATATTTATAATATTTTCATACTTTCTAAGTAATTTTCTTTAAAACTTTGCTAATTAAACGTTTATTTAAACTTATAAATTTAAGTACCAAGTTTATAGAATAATGTAGTAATTGCCGAAATTTTCAATGGAAGATAAATTTAAGATTTTAATTGCAGAAATCAGGTTAAAAAGTTTCAATGAAAACTGAATATTTCTGGCGTATTATTTTCTATTTAAAAATGGATTTTTAATAAACCACATTATGTTTGTTTATTTTATTCTGGGGAAAAAAAAAAAAAAAAAAAAAAAAAAAAATCAGAAAAAAATATCTCCCTAGTTTTAAACCATTTCGATCTCATTAATGTATGATTATTTTAAATTTTGCAAATTTGCATGTTTGAAAATTACCTTATTTTATAAATTCTCGGATTTTTTCTAATTAATGTAATATAGAAATTAGTTGATTTAATATTTTATCTAGATGTTACATTTATAATGAAAATTTAAATAATTTACTGTATTTAACATACAGTAAACATAATTGTAATTCTAATTAATAATTCTAATAATAATCATAATTCTAATTAATGTAATATAGAAATTAGTTGATTTAATATTTTATCTAGATGTTACATTTATAATGAAAATTTAAATAATTTACTGTATTTAACATACAGTACACATAATTGTTAATTATAAATGACTACATTTGTATATTGTATAAAATAAAGTCGCAGGATAAAAATTTTAAGACGTCACTTACTCATAAGCGGAAAAACTAAATATTTACTTTCTAGTTATTTTAAAGTATGCTGTATATAATTTAGAAAGTAATATTATTATTAACAGTGAAACGAAACATTGAAAATTATAATACTTAGTATCAAAATGTCTAGATAAAACCTTTTTTATATTTACGGTCTTTTCTATCCATCAAAATATGAAGCATTACGTAATTGAAATTTTATTTTAAAGCAAATCTGCATTGGGAAATAGCATTTTGAATTTTTATGAATTTATGCATTATGAATTATTTTGACTTTTTAATTCAGTTTCATTCTTAAAGATGGTCTCTCATTTAAATTTATTTATTTTGGAAACATTGACGAACTTAATTTAATCTTTAAATGCATGAAAAGAAGATTGAATCAGATTTCAATGCATTCAACATTTTTTTTTTTTTTTTTTCATAAAAGTAAAACCATTTGGCTATTTTAATAAATAATAGTATTTAAAACTTATTTTAAATGCATAGAATTAAAATTATCTTTTCATCACAGAGTAGTCTACAACAACTAAACTTGGGTCATGTTTATCAGAACATAAAAAAACATTGTAATTGAAAATGTAATACTGTAGTGAAAATATTTAGGAAGGGATGAAATCCCCCGTCTGTAAAACTGATATATTTTCATAAATGTAGAAAACTTTCTCATAGTGTTTAAAGTCCTTTCTTCGTTGCTTCTTTAAAGAGCTTCCCTGTAACTTAATTTTGACAAACAGAATGTCTTGTATATAAAGAACTGATATAAAATAAATAAATTAATTAAAAAGTGCGAGGAATGTGAACGAGTATGGAATCTTCTCAAATCTCTGTAATAAATTTCCATTATTCACTAAAGGTGCATATTTTAAATCGGCAATGAATTTTGATAATGTACAAAACTAGCAATAAAAAATTTTAATAATAAGATTTATCTGAATCTACTTAAACGTATTTAAAAGTTTATCGAATTTAAACCGTATTGAAATAAATTTAAATGAACTGCTTGTCCCCCTCTCCTTTAATTTATAAAATTTAATTGTATAATATGCTCGATGCAATACCCCCTTTCCTTTATTTCCCATTTCTTAAATATTTTGGCGGTAATCTTTCGCCCCATAAGTGGTCGAGGGGTTCTGTTCCCAAATCTAGTATACGGGGAGTGCCAAGTTTGAAACCAGACCGTATAGCCGTTATCAGCCTAACTGTTCGGCGTTTTCCATAGTTTTCTCCGAAACTTGCGTAAATAAGAGCTTAGAACCCCTCAACCCCCCCCCCCATCCATGGAGAAAATACTACCCAGGCCTAAAATTCTTGTATAGTCAGTCTACCCCAACATCAGTTCAGTTTTAACAGAATTTATATTTAAAGAAACAAAAAAAATAATTGAAAGATTTATTTTTTTCTGTTTGACCCTAAACACTTTTTAGCAAAATATCAGCTCTCTGGGATGTTAATAATTGCCGAATTGACGGGAAAATCCTAATATCTGTTTCTGTAATAGGATTTTCCCACCAATTCGGCACGGCTTAACATTATCCCAGAGAGCTGATATTTTGCTAAAAAGTGCTTAGTGTCAAATAGAAAAATAATTAGAGAGTATGCGTATCGGATTAAAAAAAAAAAAAAGCATTTTTATCCTAAGGAGAAATTTGGTATGAGATTTGCTCGTTATCTTTTACGAATTAATTCTGTTCTCCCATTCAAACGACTTACTGCCGTTAATTTTGTCCTTCTTTACCAAAAATAACTAGCGAGCTTCGCCCGCTAGCGGGTCACTATTTTTAAATGAATCACTATAATTAATGAATCACTAACAGTAGCTTTTATTCTTAAGAAAAGAAATTAAAAAATAATAATAATTTCTGATCTGGTAAAAAGTCGCACCGGGTTCCCACTGCCTTGGGCAGTGCAGTCCCGTGCGCGCGCAGCGCGCACAAGTTAAGGGATACACGCGCTGCGCGCACGTATTCCCTCCCTGACCCTTCGTGCTCCATAAAAAAAAAAAAAATAATAATAATTTCTGATCGGGTAAAAACTCACACCGGGTGCCCACTACCTTCGGCATCGCAGAACCATGCGCGCTGCGTGTGAAGATATACGTGCGCTGCGCGCACATATTCCTTCTCAACTCAAACTTTTTTTCTTAAGAAAATTAAAAATTAATTTCTCATCGAGTAAAATGTCGGACCGGTTACCCACTGCCTTCGGCACGCAGTCCCGTGCGCGCTCATAATTAACCTACTACTAACCTACGCTCCTACTACTAACGCTCCTACTACTAACGCTCCTAATTAACCTAACTCCCCTCCTAATTAACCTACATATATCAATTTTAAACGGTCTCACTCAATTAGCTGAGATGCAAAAGAAAACCTAATCAGGAGACCTTAAAACGTGTAAATCAGGTGAAATCTCGAAACCCACTTTCGATAATATAAAAGAACTTTAAAATACCTTTCAAATATTTATTAAAAATATTTTTCGAATACATTTATTAAAATATTTTTCGAATCATTATTAAAAATAATTTAATCATGATTAGAATTTTAAATATTGAAATTTTAAAATATTACAGCGCCATATGGCGGTAGAAATTTCTGTAATCTACTGTTCAATTCGAAATCAACAAAACTTTCAAATGATGTATTATTTATGAAATTATTTTAATTAGTAGCTGAGATACAAAAGAAAACCTAATCAGGACACCTTAAAACGTGTAAATCAGGTGAAATCTCGAATTCCCCTTTCTATAATAAAAAAGTACTTTAAAATATCTTTCGAATGGTGTATTAAAAATAATTTAATCATAATTAGAATCTGAAATATTGGCGGTAGAAATTTCTGTAATGTATTGTTCGATTCCAAATCAACAAAGCTTTCAAATGATGTATTACTTATAAAATTATTTTAATTAGTAGCAGAGATTAGAATTTGAAATATTTAATTAGTAGCTGAGACACAAAAGAAAACCTAATCAGGAGACCTCAAAACGTGTAAAACGGTTGAAATCTAGAAATTCCACTTTCGATAATAAAAGCAAGAATAATTTGATGATTGTGAACTTTCTGAATAAAAAAAGTTTTTTTTTTCTTTTTAATTGTATTATGAATAATTCTAATTTCAAATTTTCCCATACGATAACATGAGGTTGGCTGTAGGCGACATTAATTAAATCCTCCCCTTAAGAGAATTTTTTGAGTTATGGCCAAATTTTGCTTTATATGTATTTTTTTCTCTATGAAAATTAAAGATCATTTTCAACGAATGAAAGTCCGATGTCTTTTATTTAATACTATTTAAACTAGTAGGTCTTTAATATACTATTTTTTATTTTATTTATTTATTTCTAATGCAATTGACTATATAAATGAATTGCTTTTAAATTTCTTTATTGAACGATATATTTCTTACTTATATTAACGTCTCTCTTATTTTTCAATTATATGTAACTGATATGGTTTAAAAAATATTTTTATTATGAAATCTATTTACTTGTTTTGGTGTGTTCGATACTTTGTCAAAAATGAATTAACTTATGATTAATTTTTGAAGGGTTGCTATTAAATTGTTTTTATATGCTTTTATTAAACTTGGTATCTTGTTTATGTGTGTGGGTCGAATCAAAGAAATTGAATTTTCACCCACTTCTTATCGTCTGAGCTGAAATTTTGCATACACGTCAAAATCCGTGACAATACCTGGGCAAGTAGAAACAGACTTAAGGATAGCGTCCGTCGAATTTTAACCCGCTTCCTATCATCTATTTGAGTTGAAATTAAATTACATGTATAATTTCGACGACAATACATGCTCAAGCAGTAACACAACATAAACAAGGGTAGAGGGGCTTAGGGGCCATGAGCCCCCAAATACAGTTCAAATTTTGTTTTCAAATTTTAACCCACTTCCTATCATCCGATTAAGCTGAAGTTTCCCATACATGTATAGTATCCAGATCCGCTGATAGTGCTGACTCTAGAATAATAGGGCCGCCGGGGAGAATTCAATAAAAAGGGCAACCTATTTTCAAAAAGGGCATTATTTGCATAATTTGCGGTCTTCTATGTTGTTATTTTTGTACATGATAAAAGTAAAGTACTAATTTTACGTGTATATATATATATATATATATATAGGCTATATGCATTTAGGAATGCTGTAGAACTATTTCTAGAAAGTTGAAAAATCAGAAAGAAAAGTATCTAAAGGCCTCTGAACATTTAAAATGTTAGAAAAAGCTACTTGATGCCAAAAGGGCAGCAGGGTGCTAAAATGGGTTTGAAAGTGCAGAAAGGTGGAGCACCCTGCCAAATTAGCCTAGAGTCAGCACTAGCTGAATTGGAATTTTTAGTATCTTTTGAAATAAAAATGTGTTTTTTATTTTTATTTTTTTTATTTGACTTCCTTTTTTTTAGATCGTTGTTTATTTATGTATATTTTTTCTTTTACAGATCCTGGAAGGAATAACGTCTGACACCACTTGGTCATCAGTTGATTCATTTACCAGGATGAAGCAACCTCGACTACCAGGTACTGAAAAATTTAAATTTGCAAACCAGGAAAGAACGGTGCGTTCTTCTAATGTGCCCAAAACCAGCTCCAAAACAAGTCCTGAGCAAAGGTTTTCTACCGTATCCCAGCCATTCGAACCTCATTTCATCTTCCAGTCCCGGGTATCCCCAAGCAGTAGCCAAAGTGAACTGAGCACAATATCACCAACCTTGTCTGTGCCAATTTTGAATCGAGTTGATGCCAGAAAAAGAGCCATTCTCCCTATCACTTGTAAAAAGACATCCAGAATGCTGAATAATACAAATATGGAATTGAATGTTGATTTGGCTTCAGAAGATGTAATAAAACCCAGGCTGGATCCCAAAAGAGTTCCATCTTGTCCAAACCTTGAGACATCTAGAAGTCTCAATTCATCAAAGTCATCGCTAGACACGTATTTTCGAAAGATGTCACTCCAGAATCCAACCATCAGAGAAATCCCAGCTAATTTCGATTGGAAAAACATCAGAGCATCCCCTTCTAGATTGTCGGCATCGTGTTCCAGTTCTTGCTCCAGTGAAGAAAACGTGTGGGTTTTGAGAGAAGACAAGTGACTCGCTGTCTTATGTCATCTGAATTTAAATCATTGTTGCATCTAGTCTAAATTTTAGACTTCATTTTGCATCCATTTCACAAAAAACTGAGACTTACAAGACTGGTTTCTTGATCATACATTTTTCATAAAATCATACTCATTGAAAAGCCATTCATCTGTGTTACATTCATCAATGTTGGGGAAATGGTGTATTTAAATAATGAAGTCATTCATTTGAGTTGTTTGTTGGGTCATTTTATAAATGACAGCAAAAAGTGATATCTTCCTTGTTTGTTATGGAACTGTTGTCAAAATATTTGTTTAGTTGCCATAAAATAAATCACTTTAAATAAGTTGTCTGGTTGGTATTTAAGTTTCACGCTCTACACTAAAATCGAATCGTATCATTAGCTGCACTATTTGTTTGATACGGCAATCGAAATTGTCATTTTTTTTTCTTCCACTATTTTGTTTACTTTTAATATTTCTGCCTATGTGAATGGCAGAAACCATAATCTAGCCTCCAACCCCCCAAATATTTTATTCTTTTCTTAAAGAATGCTTCTTAGTCATTATTTTATATATCAAGTCTTACACTAGCTTTATTAACTATCAATTATATTACAAAGCTCAGTTTAGTTTTTAAATAATAAATTTCACTATTGAAGTATTCTTATTGAGATGCTTAGAAATGGGTAGATAAATTTTAATTCAATAAGTAGAAATGTAAAATTCATAAAGTAATGAAATAAGTTACATAGATTTGAAATACACAAATATACTACGTTTCAGTTAAATTTAAATTGTTTAAAAAACACATAAAAAGAAATTTTTATTTGTACTTAAAACATTATAGAAACAGTTAAACAATAACAGATGTTTTGGGTGGACTTTATTGGCAACCTCATTAATGTTAAAAATATTATTGGGAGATAAACAATTACAAACTTAAATTCAAATATATTAAAATAGAACCTTATATATTCAGCAGAAAACGGAGATGATTAATTTAACGGTTTCAGTTGCACTTACATAAGAAAGAGCAACCAAAACCGTTAAATGAATTATTATTTTAACCTATTTTAATGTGTTTGAATTTAAGTTTGCAATTGTTTATATCCCACATGATGTTTCAAACGCTGATGACGAGCCAATAAAGTCAGCTCGAAACATCTGCTTTAACTGTTTTTAAAGTGCACAGAAATATTTACCAAATACATTTTTAAAAATAACTAGCACTATGCATTTCTCAATATATAGCTTTCAGTTAGTGCCTATATCGTATGCAGAAATTTGGGCTAATCTGTAAAAAAATTGTAAAGTACTAACGTTAAAAGATACCTGAACAACAATTCTTGGCTTGTGACTTTATTTAAACAATAGCCGCTTTATTCCTCCTCAAAATCCCTTTTTTTTTTTTTTTTTTTTTTTTTTAATCGTCTCAGTTGCTTATAACTGCAGCTTTCTACTTTTGTGGTGACTTGCATATACACTAAGGGACCAAAAAAAAAAAAAAAAAAAACCGCGCTTGGATATTTTTCTTTTCTCTTTCTGCAACTGCAAATTTTATCGTTTAAAAAGCAAATTTTCGAATAGATTTTATTAAGTGGTCCGTCACGTACACTTTAGGATTGAGCCCAGTGTTTAAAAAAAAAAAAAAAAAAAAAACACAATTGTTAGAAAAACTGAAAAGTAGAAAGTATTTCAAAAATGGCAAGAATAAGGCAATTAGCGATGCCACAAAAATATTAATTTTAGAATTAAAATCGAAAACTATTTTAATATGTGAGATGGCAGAATGATTAAATGCTAACGAAATATTGGTGAGATTGTTTTTAGCAAGATATAAAAATTTTTGGCTATTTGAATTGGAAATTTGGTTTTAGATGGCCACGTTGTTCCTCCAAGCGAGATGACCGCAAGTTAAAAAGCATATGTTTAAAAAGTCTATTTGTATCATATTCAGAAATTAGAAAAGATTTAAAAAAAAAAAAAAAAAAAGTGTATAGCAAAATACATTCTTCGAAAACAATTAAACAAAGCAGGTTAAAAACCAGAAGATCTGAAGAAAAAAAAAAAAAAATATTAAGGAAAATAATTAAAAGCAGGGATGAGATTTTTCAGCTGATTTCAGCTTTTTTGTACATTCCGCTTTTCAACTTTTTTTTTTTAGTTTTTTTTTTTTTTAGCTTTTTTTTTTTTTTTTTTAGCTTTTTATGTTTCTGATGTGCATTTGTTCTTGTTTTAATATATTGAAGATTAAAATAAAAATTTATTACTCAAATATAACAGTTTGTCATCAAAATTTTAGTATTTCATTTCAATGTTTTCCCTTTGCGTACAGTTTCAGCTTTTTTGTATTTTTGCTAATCTCATCTCTGTAAAAGAAACAAGACTTCAATTGACCAAAAATTAAAAAATATATATATATCAGTTAATTATTGGGCTAAACTGGTTTTCTCTAAGTTTAATTTATTTCGAGTTGATTAAAAAAAGATAGTATGACGACCAAAATGTGGACGACTTAATGAAAATTGTACTATTAAAGCAGTGACACATTCTCGGTATATTATAGTACGGAGGTGCATAATTTTTCAAGGAGTTAGGCAAATTTTTATGCTCAAGGGATCAATTAACTCGAAATAAAACACGACTATTATAAAAGTGGAGTCTTTTTGCGTATTTTAGAGGTATTTCAAACTTTTCCACAAACAGCATTTCAAGGTGATAATGTATCTTGCTATACTGCGTCTGTGGTACGTTTATTTGATTAAAATTCTTAAAATTACCTATCCATTCCCATAAGCACCTATAATTCTCTTCTAAATAGTCATATCTTTTTTCACTTTAAGTTAAATCTCACAACGAATAGCTTAGAATTTCTTATCAGACCTGGAAATAATCCTAATCACAATCCGCTCGAAATTGTTTAGTCTATAAAAAGGCGGAGGGGAGGAGGATTTGAAATTTGCAGCCTACAACGCTGCAAGAACTAGAAAAAAATATTCATTATATTTGACACAGTGAAATTTTTCTGAGATTTACAGTCGGTAACAAAAGTATCCGAACACTAGCAAAAATTCCTATGTAAAAAAAGTACACTTGATACGGTTTTGTTAAATAAATCCTTAACGAATTCTGTTCTTAGTCAGTGTAAGAACATGATTCGATAAGGATTTATTTAACAAAACCGTATGAAGTATACTTTTTTTACATAGGAATTTTTGCTAGTGTTCGGACACTTTTGTTACCGACTGTACGTCAAAAAACTGTATACTATGCCATTGCGCATTAAAGCAGTAATTCCATATAAAGATGAAATTAACCTAATGCAGAATACATATTTTTAACTAATTGTTTAGATCTAACAAATTAAGTTTTATTTCATATGTTTAAAATATAACATGTTTATTTCATATAATAAATCGTAATAGAATAGAAAGTATAATATGTTTTTGCATTATGTTTAAAAAGAGAGTTTTATGTAGATTTTTATTAAGTACTTCGTAGAGTGTGATAAAGCGAATTATTAAATCGAAAATGTACATAGGTATCATTTCATCTCTTTGGTGTTATGCAAACATGACAGTTTTATTTGTTTCAACCATTAGTTTTAAATTTATTATAAATAAAAAAGGTATACGTCAGTTTTTCTGCAATGCGGCTTTTTCTTTTTGTCCCTTAATGTATATGCTTTGATTCATGAAGAATATTGTATAATTGCTTTAGAAACTAATTACACTGCTCTACACGAAAACTGGCCTCAGCACCATTTTTGCAAATTCTTATGTGAAATGACCTCCTGAATCCGAATATAACGCCCATTTTGCCCTATCACCCACCGTTTTTTAGGGACGTTCCCCCCTATTTTTATCATATTTCGGTAATTTTATGGTTATAAATTTGAATTTTAAGGGAGGGGAGGATTATCTTAACTGTTAAATATCGAGAAAACTTTGGGTGATTGGGCAAAATGGGGTTCATATTCGGATTCAGGAGGTCATTTTACATAAGAATCAGCAACAATAGTATCAAGGCTCGAAAAGAATTATTATTATTTATTTATTTTTTATTTATTTTTTTATTTATTTATTTATTTTTTTTGAGCGCAGTGTTATTTAATTTAGGTTGTTCTTCATCGTCTGAACCAATTTTTGAATTCAACATACTAATTGTTATTAATTGTTACAACTTTTTTACGAATAAAAATTTATGTATTATCTAAACGCTATTTTATTTAAGAGTCACTAGCAAAGTTAATATTAACAAATGTGTGAAATTTAAACAGTATGATTATGAAACACTGTTGGTTGTTTTTTGCAGGTAAGAGTCCAGGTCATCCATGCCGAACCATATGTTAGCCTATGGAGAAAATAATCCCCTTTATTATTCAATAAATAATGCATTTTTTTTTTTTTTTAATTTCTTTTTCACATTCAGAAAATTACTGAAAATTACGTCTCGTTTTTCAAAAATTGAGTTTTTAAACTTTAATATTTTACTTTGAAGTTGTAAAATGTGAAATTTCACAAAATGAATTTTTGCATTTTACAACTTCTATACAAATTTCAAAATATCAATTTTTGGAAAACGAGACAAAATTTTAAGTCATGAATTTTCTGAATGTGAAAACGAAGTTTTTAAATATGCATCATTTAATGAATAACAGGGATTTTTTTTTTCTCCATAGGTCAACGTGGGATTTGTAATCTCGACGCTCACTAAAAAAAGAGTCTTAAGTAGTAATTCTGCCTGAGGGATGTCCGAAAGTCATATTATAGCAAGTTTAAAATTCTATATATTATTTGGTATTGAAAAGTGACATAAGTATTACATGAGGTATTATTAAAAAAATGTTTTTAGAAAAACAAGAAGAGGGACGCAAACACACCTGAAAACACCTGGCATTCCATGAAAGCAGAACTGCAGATCTATATTAAAAAAATAGACAAAAAATGAATGCATTTAGTTTCTAGTATAGTGTTCTCAAAAATAAGTGGTTAATTATTTGTTAGGAATTTTAATTTGTAGTACTTTTCATAAGTAAATCAAAGTTATATATATATATATTTTTTTTTTTAATATTGGCTTGTTAGCTTGTTACTTGGCGTTTAACAAGTTCAAAGTATTTAGGAAGAACATGGTTAATGTTTTCGTTACATGTGTAATTTTTGAAATGAAAGAAAGTCGATTTAAGATTATCTGCATTCATAAAATAAAAGGGGAATATAAAGTCAAAACATATTTTACGATATCCGTAGGAATTTAAGCGTTACGTTATAGAAATAATGGGAAGTGATTAAAGATTTCGCTTCTGTTGGCTTGAAAAATAGTTCCATTATAAAAGGAAAGATATAAAAATTAAGAAAAAGTGAAGTGATTCTCTGTGAATTTAAGTTATTATTCCTAGGTTAAAATAATCATTTCGTTATATTTGAAATGGTTTTTAAGATTGTATAATTTAATTTATAGATTTATTTATTTGGGCTATTTGCTTACAGTCGGCAGCAAAAGTATCCTAGCACTAGCAAAAATTCCTATTAAAAAAAAAAAAAAAAAAGTACACTTAATACTGTTTTGTTAAATAAATCCTTGTCGAATCATGTTCTTAGGCTGACTAAGACGAGGATTCGACAAGGATTTATTTAACAAAACTGTATTAAGTGTACTTTTTATATAAGAATTTTTGCTAGTGCTCGGATACTTTTGCTGCCGATTGTATCTTTTAGCGAGAAAATAAATTTTACAACATGTAGTAATTCAAATCACAATGCCCAAAAAGCAAATCAAGTCATAATATATTTAATAAAATTAAACATAATTTATACGTCTCATTAATATATTAAAACCAATGTAGCATCTAAAATGAGATAACGAATACAAAAATTTAAAACTTTAAAAATACATTTTAATTAAAAACATTAAAACACAAGACAGACGTTTCGGCTAGAACACTAGCCCTCCTCAGTGTCAAACATACAAGCTCAACATTTACAAAAATTCATAATACATTATAGCAAGATTAAATATTCAGGAGGAATAGATTTAGCCTCGTTCAAGGCAGAATGTTGCATTTTAGTAAAAGCGCCCTCTAGAAAAATACGGGATTCATATATATTTACATTAGAAGCTAAAATTTTAAAGTTTTCAAAATCCGGAATATGATGACTTGAAAACTTTGGAGACCCGAGCCATTTTTCTTGGAAGAATCCACGTATAGAAGAAATACCTATCTATCGGGCCTTTTTTTTTTCTTTTTCTTTTTTTTTTTTTTTTGTAGAAATACCATTCCAAATATCTCAATTTGTTCAAAAGTTATAAATTTTTAGTAAGTGCCTGCATTTTATAGAAATGGGCGTATTTCTGATGCAAAATAAAATATTTGTTTAAATTTCTTTTGCAATATTCATTATCTGCCTTTAAATTAGAAGTATTCAAGAGTGTTCAAGAATCGTATCACATTTTTTTCATTACAAATTACGTGTTCTAACATTGCTCGGGTCTTCAGCGACCCATGATAAACAGACAAGGTGCCTAAAAATACGATAACCTGATCGGGTTAAATTGATTTAAAAAATAATCAAACATTTAAGTATTAACATGTATACTCAACTTCTTTATCTGTTAATCTACTAAAGTGTGCAATTATGTATTTACACTACCAATTTTAGGATTAAGTAACGTGTTTTCCTTGTATTACTTCTCCAAACTTCAGCAGAACTGTATCGTCGAATTTCAGAAAAAAAATTAGTCAATAATTTAGGATATTTTTCTACAGTGAAATTTATATAATATATCTATTTTAAACAGCTCTATTTGTTTTAAATGCTTAAAAGAAAAAAGTTTTGTTGATTGTTAATTAAAATTAATGTGAATTTAATCATTTTTATTACCATTGAAGAATTATTGATCTTACTAATTTTATTACATAACTTTGAATACTCATAATGCCATTAATAAATTATCCTTTAGTATCCATTTTGTTATTGTAACATTCAAATATCCTGTATTGTATTTAAGTAATATATTCAGTTAAGTCATAAGCACCACTATTGGCCGAGAGGTTTTGCTCTCAAAACTGGAAGACGGGAAGTGCTGAGTTTGATCCTAAGTCGCACTTGCTGACATAGCCGTTCGGAGTTTTCCGTGATGTCCCCAGAAACTCGCCTGAATATGGGCTAGGATCCCTTAGACTTTTACGCTAATGTTATTAAATGAGTTTCACGTATGTCAACTGCAGCATAAATACATATGTGTAAAAATAGATTTGTATCTATCTGCTACTACATCGTTTTTTAAAAAATATCAGACTTTCAAACGACAAATTAGCTTTGTTCATAATAACGAACTAAGTGACAATAGCATTGCGACTTAAAAAGGTTTGTCGGTTGCACGTATTTTTATAAATAATATGATTACTTATTTAGAAATCTGTAGAAAGAAAATAAGGGAAATATTTTCTACAGATTCATCAAAATCATTTTTAATATTAATCGTATGTATACAGTGATATTTATTCTCTCAGGCTTATTTCAATAATTAAAATAGTAGAAAGAACAAGATATTAGAAATTAAAAGAAATAGAAAGACAGTTTAACTTAATAATTATTTTTGCTTTAAAAAACACATTTGAGTTTGATTTTGTTTTTCCTAATACATTTTACAAGCTACAAAATATACCGCATGTTATTAAATCAGCACGCAATTTACATGTATCTTGAACACACAACCGAGATAACGTTGAAGTTAAAATGCTACATACTTCTTATTCTGAACCATTTTAGCTCCCATGAATTAATTATACTAATAAATTATTTTATAATTTTCATGTTGCATTCAAACATTACTTTTAATTTTAGCGGTGAGTCACAGTCACTGAGTCACCTGGGTGTACACGAAATCGTGAATAGAAAATTTAGATTTAAGTGTAGGATGAGAAAGGAAAATGAGATGACAAAAGCCTGAACAAATCCACCTTTTCTACATAACGAAAAGTCAACATTTAAGCGTCTTATGGATTTAAATGTCCTGCTTTCATTCATAAAAGATACGGTAATAGAAATGAAATGTCAATGAAGAATTATGTTTGTTTCATTCTAACTGTGTCATATTTAGGTAATCAGTAGAGAAATGAAATGTCAATGAAGAATTATGTTTGTTTCATTCAAACTGTGTCATATTTGGGTAATCGGTAGAGAAACAACATTAGTAAATGTTTATAGGAATGGATTTTCGTTTAAACTTACGAATGCGCGAAAAAGGGTTAAAACTGAACATTACTTATGAATCTTCTGATACAAATTAAAGTTTCATAAGCAAAAAATCTATAACTTTGCTTCTTTTCTAATGTCTTTTATATTCAAAAAGGATTTCTAGGAACGAAATCATCTTATTCAGTCAATAATACCGCGTGTTTCGCGTTAGCAAAATCTAAAATTTCTGTCGTAAATCAAACAAATAAGAAGATTAGTGTGCACTGATATGAACTTAGCTCATTCAATATTCTGCATGGTGTCACTGAAGATAGCTGAAACATTTCGGCTACCTTCAGTTTTCTAGTATTTTTTAATCAAATTATGTTGTCTTAAGCTTCAATCGATCAATGGTTTCACTCATTTAAACCTATCACTTGAACTAAGGTTCTTGTGGATTCCAGAAACTTAAATTGTTTATATAGGGTAAGTGCACAAGTGATTGACACTTTTAGAGCAATCTCTGATGTTTTTAATGTTCTAGTCGTCAGAAAATATTTTTAGAAATCTTATGTTAGTACATATGGTATGAAAGACATTCAGAACCACATATATGTTAAAATATATGCATTTGACAACATTTTTTTTTTTTTTTTTTTTTAATGAATTTTTATTTGACACTCACTCAATGTTCCAGTGTTTGACACTGCTAGTTATTCATGTTACCAGTTATTAGCACCCTATGCTACGGTGTTTGACATAAAATGTTAAAATTCTTATATATAAAATATATGGTTTTATTAGTTTTCTTATTTATTAATTATTTCGGAATAGATCTCAATTACTGGAGCATGCCAATCACTGGAGCACCTACCCTATATCGTATTCTGAGAGGTCGCAGGCAGCGACATACCATTTCAAAATGTGTGCAACTCAGAATAAAAATAAAATTGCACAAATATCGTGTAGTTTAGACCTTTTTTTTTTTTTTCCATATTGTGATATAGTGACAGGGTTAAATATGTGTCACAGTAAATTAATAATTTTGGTTATTATTTAAAATTTAAATAAAAGTACTAATAAAGCATTTTCCTTAAATAATATTAATCTGCTTAACTATTTAATACTGAAGCTATGAAACTGTCAGAATAATAAGTTTTACATTGAACTTATCAACCATTTAACTATAAAAATTAATAATTTATAGCACTAAATACTAGATTAACCTTGGGTTTGTTATTATAAACAATTTTTAAAAATAGACAGAGAAAAATCGAAATCTCTAGCTGAATAGATCACTCATCGTCGTAGCTGTATGAGTTTTCCGTAAGTTTCCCCGAAACTCGTCTAATTAAGTGCTAGGACTCTTAGAAAGACCCCGATGGAGGACACTTCAGCTAGGTCTAGGATCCTAGCGCAGTTAATTAACTTTAACCTCACAACGAACAACAACAACTGAATCTCTCATTCAGTCATAAACATAGAGTATTTTACTCCTAGGGAAATCCGATTGTTCTTACGTAACATTGTAACATAAACATAACTAGTGGATCTGCAGATCAGAAGCCTCAACGTCCTATTTACATCAGACATTATTCAATAGGTCATTTTTATTTATTCCTTAATATATAATCGTATATATTGATTCGATCGACTTGTTACCATAATGAGATACATTCTTGAGGGGGGCGGTAGCCCCCCTCAACCCCCCGCTGTATCTCTATTTGTATATCTTATAAAGTATTACGGAATTGTAAATAATTGCATTTATTTTTGTATAAATTCTTTCAAAGAGGTTTAGTAAAGATAATAAAATGTTAACTTTGTGCATTTCTAGTCGTTTTAGCGTTAAAATAGCCTAATTTCCCCTTAAAAACACTTAAAAAAGCTCCAATAAGGGAAGAAGTGAATTTGGCGACTGTTTCCCTCCTTGGCGATTTTTTGGCGACCTTGGCGAGAAAATCCTTATTAGGGATATACCAAATATGGAAGTTCTAATCTCATTATGAGATACGAGAATTTTCCAGAACAGTCTGTGTTCGATAGAAAAGTATAAAAGGAGCATTTTTTCACCAAGGCGGTCAGTGTTAGATCTGTGTCAGTTTCGTCAAATGCTTGCTTTGCTTTGAGCCTCTTTTTATGAGACTTTCTTTATGTATTATTGCTAAACAGTTTGTACTGTTGTTTTGCTGTTAACAGTTGTTGTTTAAGCTGTGTTTACTGGTTGAATTGAAGCTGATACTTGGTTTATAGACCTGTATTTTTCTGGAACTTTCTGTGAATACATCACTGAATTTTTGCAAGTTTCGCCTTTCATTCACGGACAACTTACGGACCCGAAGTAAGCAACAATATGTATTCTTAATAGACGACGGTTTTGTATTATTTCCCTAAAATTCATAAATACCAATTTTCATACAAAAAAAAAAAAAAAAAAAAAAATTACATAGCATATCGGAAATATTTTGCGTAACCTTCAAACTAATTTCCAATTCTACGCCCACAATTATCAACAGGAAAACATGCTTTTAAAATTCTAATAAAATTTCATTATATTTGATGGGGTGTAACCATGTTAAAATAAACTTTTAAGAAATATCGACTATAGACCGTAATAGTACGAAATTCCTTTATGCATCCCGGAAAAGTAACCACAGTCATTATAAACGCCAATAATAAGAATAAACCTAATTAATTACAACTCATTAATTTTTCAAACTAATTTGACATCATTTGGATAATTACAGTACATACTCGGAATTATTTTGTGTGGTCCCATAAATTATTTAGTCTATACATAACCTTTTTTAAGAGTAAACATAATTTTAAGCATCTTTATAATGTATGTTAATTTTATTAAGTTCAATTCAGCATAAACGCATTAAAGTGCGCGCTTAAATAAAAGTTTGTCCATAGGCTCTAATGTTACTAAATTCTTTCTTGTGTCTCTGTAAACAAACCATAAACATTGTATACACCAGTAAAAACTATTCAGCTAATTTTGCGTTTAAAATTAATAATTGTTCCAAATTTAATATCGTTTGGATGACTACGTGGCATTGTCAGAACATTTTTGTAAGGTCCTGTACATTAATTAGAAAGCTTAATAGCACATATTTTCTTCAAACAACATGAGTTTAAGCATCTTACACACGTACGCTAGTTTCATTTTCTTCATTGCAAAGTAATGATATTAAAATGCGTTTAAAAGAAATTAACCCCTTACGCCGTAATGTTAAGAATTTTGGCGTGCCCCTTTACACAGTTTATAAACAATATAGCAATAAAAATTATACAGCTACTTATATGCAAAGCTGGAACGTGTGCGCCAATTTGCAAGTCAATCGAAGGACATTTGCGGCCGCTATTGCGGTACATTCAAATTCTTCCCATAGGCCGTAATGATAAAAAAACTTTGGCGTGTCCCTGTACACGAACTACAAATGGAATGCACAACCAAAACTATACAGCTAATTTCGTGGGGATCATGAACATGTGTACCAAATTTCAAGTCAATAGCGTGATATTTGCGGTCGCTATCGCACGACAGACAGACAGACAGACAGACGGAACACAAAATCCTTTTGAGTCTCAACAGAGGGCCTCCACTGACGTTTCGGCAAAAATTGGAAGTCAATAGCTTGATTTTTGCGGTGGCTATTGCGGTACATACAGATTCTTCCCATAGGCCGTAATGATAGAAAAACTTTGGCGTGTCCCTGTACACGAACTACAAATGGAATACACACCTAAAACTATACAGCTAATTCCGTTGGGCTCATGAATATGTGTACCAAATTGCAAGTTAATAGCGTGATTTTTCTGGCCGCTATCGTGATACATACAAATTCTTCCCTTAGGCCGTAATGATAAGAAACACTTTGTCGTGTCCCTGAATACGAACTACACGTGGAATACATACAAAAAACTATACAGCTGATTTCGTGGGGTCATGAACATGTGTACCAAATTTCAAGTCAATAGCGCTATTTTTGTGGCCGTTATCGCGATATATACAAATTCCTCCCATAGGCCGTAATGATAAGAAAAACTTTGGCGTGTCCCTGTATACGAACTACAAATGGAATACATACCAAAAAATATACAGCTGATTTCGTGGGGCTCATGAACATGTGTACCAAATTTCAAGACAATAGCGCTATTTTTGCGGCCGCTATCGCGCGACAGACAGACACAGCCCAAAACCGTTTTGAGTCTCAACAGAGGGCCTCCACTGACGTTTCGGCAATAAAGATATTGAAACATTTTTTTTTTTATATTTCCTAGCTATGTGTGAAATGTGATTACACCTCTCTAGTATCGCTGGAACTTTATTATCCTTGTCTGAACTTTAAACTTAAAAGCTAAATATTTTTAAATGTTGTAGAGATTCGGACGCTTTTGTATCTTGCTGCAGTCCGTACCTGGCCCTTCAAAACAAAGGCAAATCATAATGAGCCTTCAAAAGAAAAGCAAATTTTCGAACAGTCTGGTCTGCAGGGCCGACAAAATAAAGGCAAATTTTTCCACAGGCCGAGCATCAAAACTTAAATGAAATCTTTATTTCGAAGTCTGGAAAAGAAAATTAGATTTTTTCCAAAAGTAAAAGATCAGAATTTAGTGTATAATATGAAAATTTGTAAGTTGCAGAATTAAAATAACATATCCTACAGTTAATGCGCATCATACATTGCATGAAAAAAGGGATACTTTATTTACAATTCTGTAAAGCCCGTATTTGTCTGGTATCAAATATAAATTTAAGTTTTTTAATATGTTTATACTGATCAAACTTCATATTTTTGATAGACGCAAATACATATTGAATTATTTAGAATTTTACACACATAGTTTTTTTTCTTTTTTTAATAATAGACTTACACCGGCCGGAAACTATAATTCCCTTATTAGGTGTTGTTTTCAGAAAACCAACTAAGCGTGTTTATGTACATTCAGCATTTTGCTAACTTCTAATGTGCTTAACAAATTAGTTTTAAGTACTTAAACTTTTTGGAGATAAATGTACCATGCCACGAGGAATTCCTCTAACAGATTATCAGAAAGGATAAATTATAGCCCTGAAAATTGTTCATAAAATAGGTCAGAGAAATTAGCAGAATATTTCTAATAATTTAACGTAATGTAAGCGATTTATATGTGCACATAAAGCTCAGGTCGTAAAGAAAAATAGTGTCTAGCCGAAGACATTTTGACATTTATTAGCTTTGAATGACTTTCGTCTTGATTGATCCATATTACACAAATTGACAGAGACAAGTACACAATATTTTGAAGACATAGGAAATCACAAACATACATGCCTGCGCCAGGATTCGAACCTGGGATCTCTGAAGGTCCAGAAGGCAGCGCTCTACCGACCGAACCACCAGGACTGGCCGAAAAAACTTTCAGTTAAAAACCAAAAAAAAAAAAAAAAAAAAAGAGTGAGCATTCTTAAAGTTTAAATAAACATAGGGCTTGTAACTTGTCAGACAATTTATAATCATATTAAATTCTCAGGAATATTCCGTATTGGGAAAAGCAACGAATGTGTTTTGGAGGATGCTGTGGGCTCAGGCTCAGACCCATGATTACATAATAGACAATGAAATTTATAGACTCCATCTGGCTTCATGCTTTTCTCATCATATTTTTAATGCTATATTTTATTAATTTTACTATGCGCAAGGTAGTATTAAAAATCAGATTCTTCTAAACCCACAAATCGAAAAACCAATTAATCTTTACATACTCTTCTTTACAATGTTATATTCATGATTAATACAAATATTAAATAGCATTGTTAATCTTGTTTATATTGAAATTTTTATGCATGTTCAAAACTGATTTTGAACATTCATTTAATATTTCTGTTGTATAGAAATCAAACTTTATAACAATCCTAAAATTAATAATTGTAATATTTAATATAAATATATATTGCATCAGATGAATTTGATTTACTAAAATTATTCGAACATTAAAAAAAAAAAAAAAAAAAAAAAAGAAGAAGAAGATCATTTTAAATTTCTGTCTATCAGTCTTTTACTTGCATGTTTACTACATATATATATATATATGTATATATATATATATATATATATATATATATATATATATATATGATGGCGGATGTTTGCATTATTTATTAATTTATATTTTCCTTTTTGGTTTTTAAAATATTAGTTTGTGAAGGTATTTCCTAACTTATTTCCACATGTCTTTTCATATTCTCAAGTTTTACATGTAACTGGCACAGACATTCTCCCTTTTAAGGAATTAGTAACTTTTTATTACTTCCTGAGGTTCAAAAATATTTTGATATATATTTTGTAATTTATTTAATAAAAGCAATAGCGATTTAATATGATTAGAAAAAGAATAAGTTAAAGAATTAGAAGGGTCATCTTTTAGTAAATTATTTTCTTTGTCGTAAAAATGAAAAGCTCCTTTCAGCAAAAATAATTAAATAATTTTCAGCAGGAAAATATTTCAATTTTTATTTATTAATTATTTTAATTTGAGAAAATTCCAGTAAGAAAAATTAATCTTCCAATTCATCAGAATATGAAAACCAATATTTGAAAATATACGCAAATGTGAATGAAAATTATTATTATTATTATTATTATTTACTTTATCAGAAAACAGCGAGCATCAACTTGAGACAAGCTGTACTCGCAAGAAAATAACAATTGTATTGGTTTAATTCATCTAAACTCTTCTAAATGAATATAGCATTGTTCATTTAGATCTGTGCTGTGAGTGGTGGTCTATGAAAGCATCATATGTCATTTTTTGAGTGCGTTGTACTGTTGCTATTCTTTTTTTTCTTCTTTTACTGGAATAAATGCGTAAAGAATGTTTGTTTCTATCATTGTACGCAGATTGATGATATATGTTGTAACAGGGATTATAGAATGCAAGAAGATGATGAAACGGCACCATAATCTGCAAGAAACAAAACAAATTAATTAATTAAATAAAAAATAAGCACTAATAGTTTTAATAAAGAAATTTTTGAAAAGGTTTTCATCATATAGATATTTATATATATGATGAAAATTGTGGATTTGTATATATATATATATATATAATATTACATACACATATATATATAAGCCCGCAAGCACAATGCTCACTTGAATATTATCCCCAAAAACCTGTATATCAAATAAGGATCTGATATAAAAAGGAGTTGATTTTAAAAATAGAGTGAAAAATTACATACTGATTATAAACAAGAGTGTTCATCCATATCAGACTTATTAAAGATTTTAGTTGAAATTCGTTCAAACTAAAGAGATTAATCTTCGGCGTCGCCCATTTCTTCACCGAGCATCAAAAGGCAAGATTTCATACTAATGTAGCTATTTGTATGGAAAAACAAACAAATTTGAAAGACAAAAGAACAACTGAAAGAATTATAAAAATTAAAGAATTTAAAAAAAAAAGCAGAGAAAAATGAAAAAACATAAGCCCCGTGTATGTTTGCGTATATAAAACATTAACTGTACACTCAATGAACAAAGAATTCAAGTGCAAGCGATTAAAATCTTCAAATGCAAGAGATTATCTCAAGAATTCCCAGTTTATGGAAGCTGTGCAACTTTTCCCTAATGATGAGAACAATTTACTAATCTGAAGCTCAGGGATGCAAACGCTGCGTGCAAAAACAGAGCAAATCAGACACTCCTTTTGATAAGTCAATTTAGTTTATTTTGAGCTCGTTAAAAGTCTTTTTTTTTTTTTTTTTTAAGTAAAATAACAAAAACAAAAGATTCAAGCAAACTTTTAAATAAAATATTCATAAAGCTAGTAATACAAAAAAAAAAAAAAAAAAAAAAAAGTTAGAATTCGAAAAGTGAAAGTGCGCTTCATAATATCAATTCAAATTGAACATCAATTATGAAGGTGAAAAATCTCTTTTTTAATAATGTTTTATTTACTTATTTTTTATTTTTTTAATGGTCAATTTATGTTTTTCAAACTAGGTTATTGCTTTTCAGATTTCAATTATTAGTTTCTTCAAGATAGAGCGCGGGTTACAAATGAATGCTTATTTTCCTAGAAATAAGAAAATATTAAACCGAATTATCATCTCAAACCCCTAACTACACATGTTATTATTTCTTATTATTATTTATCAAAAATGATCAAGCTGTTTCTTAGAAAACCAGGTTACTGCTATATTTTGTTTCAGGCAAAACACGGGGTACCAGCAACTGCTAACTTTCCTGAAAAGAAAGATAAGTCAAATTAGTTTTTCATCTAAAAAAAATTAACAGCTTTGCACTGGGCCTAATATCCTACGTGTCATAATTAAAAAAGTGGAAATTGTTTTTCCAATTTTTTAAAGAAACCGTTATATCTCCGTGAATATATGTGGTAGCATGATAAAATTTTATACAGATAATGAGAAAGGTCCTCATAATCACATGCTACAGCCAAAACGCATTTAAAGCATTACCTTTTACAGGATAATCCAAAACAATTTAATTTTTGTTTAATTTTTTTACTGATACCCTTTTCCTTTTCATGACTCAACTTTTACTGAAAAATATGAGGTATAACATGTTCTTTACACTACCAAAGTTTCAAGTAAGAACTTTTCAAGACATTTAACAAAACGTAAAAAAGTGAAAGTGTTCACATTATTTTGTCAGCCATCTGTATATACAGTCGGTAACAAAAGTATCCGAACGCTAGCAAAAATTCCTGTGTAAAAAAAAGTAGAGTTAATACTGTTTTGTTAAATAAATCCTTGTCGAATCATGTTCTTACTCAGTCTAAGAACATGATTCGACAAGGATTTATTTAACAAAACAATATTAACGCTACTTTTTTTACACAGGAATTTTTGCTAGTGTTCGGATACTTTTTTTACCGACTGTACATATATACACTGACGGAAAAAAAAATCCCAACACCAAGAAAAAAACATTGTAGAGTAATGAAATTCGGTCAATGCATTTGTCCAGTTAACATGTTTAGCTGATTATATTTTCAAGATCACAGGTTGATTTAAGCTCGAGAAAATGCATTTCAAATGTGAAATGCTGTTACATTAATAGCCGGTGTAACCTCCAATATTTTGAATGCAAGCCTGCAAACGTGCATGCATTGTGCCATACAGGTGCCGAATGTCACTTTGTGGTATGGAGTTCAACGCTTGTTGTACTTGTTCTGTCAATACTGGGACGGTCAATGCTGGCTGTGGATGATGCTGGACTTGTAGTCCAATGATATCCCATTCGTACTCAATTGGAGACAGATCTGGTGATCTCGCAGGCCAAGGTAACATGCCGACACTCTGTAGAGCCCGTTACGTTACAACAGCGGTATGAGGGCGAGCATTATTCTGTTGGAAAACTCCCCTTGAATGCTGTTCATGAATGGCAGCACGACAGGTTGAATTACCAAACGGACGCACAAATTTGCAGTCAGTGTGTTTGGGATAACCACGAGAGTGCTCCTGCTGTCGTAGGAGATTGCTCCCCAGACCATGACTCCCGGTGTAGGTCCACTATGTCTAGGTCGCAGACAGTTTGTTTGCAGGCGTTCCCCTGGCCTCCTTCTGACCAACACACCGTCATCACTGGCACCAAGGCAGAACTTGCTTTCATCAGAAACACAAAATTTCTCCACTTCGTCCTCCAATGAGCTCTGGCTTGACACCACTGCCGTCGGAAACGACAATGACTTGGAGTCAGTGGATTGCATGCTACAGTGCGCCTGGCTTGGAGCTTTCCTTGAAGTAACCGATTTCTAACATTTGGTTGTGTCACTGTGGTACCAACTGCAGCTCGAATTTCTGCCGTAGATGCAGTACGATGCGCCACAACCGGACGCCGGCGGTCTTCCCTCTCAGTAGTGCCACGTGGCCACCCGGAACCCGGTCTTTTTGAGACAGTACCATCCCTTGACCACCGCACCCAACAATCATGCACATTGGATACATTCCGGCCAAGTCTTTCTTCAATATCGCGGAAAGAAAATCCACCTTCTGGTAGCCCTATTACAAGACCTCATTCAAACTCGATGAGCTGTTGATAATGGCTTCTTCGTCTTCTTCAAGGCATTCTTGGCTAACATCAACTCAATCTGCCAAATTTCAAAGATCAATAACGATCACAAACTTTACAGCACGCATTTAAAGCAAACTTGATTTGCAAGTTCTGAGTGGCGCTACTAGCGCCACACTTATGCGCGAAGCGCGAAATTTGAATCGATATTATATTTCAGATGTATAAACACGCCTACCAAATTTCGTTTATCTGACACAAGTCTTTCTTGGTGTTGGGATTTTTTTTTCCGTCAGTGTATAACAGTTTAGTCAACAAGGAAAACAATTTCGTACTTGTAAAAGCGTCGTTCCTCCAGTAGGGGGAAATACTCTCCAGGGCGATGTCAATTTGCAGAATGAGTATTTTTCATAAGACCTCGCCAAAACCTTTAAAATGAATGGTTTAATCATATATCTGTTATAGTTTGAAAAAAATTTCATCGATTTTTTTTTCTTTTTTTAATGAAAAGATGCTTTTCCTAAAATGTCATTTATAAGGCAAAAATTGACTTTCTCTAGACGTTTAATAATATACTTCTCTGAGAAGAAAATCGTCTGCATTCATCATAATAAAAAGTTTTAATAAATAATTCGTACTGTGAGAATTTGTATAGAAAAATGGAGACTAAAGTGATGCGATGGCCATAACATACTAGATGAAAATGTGTTGTATAGAGGTATTTATTAAATCTAAGTTACTGAACATACACCAAGTATATATATGAGTAGAAGGGTTATAATTGTCCAAATTTAGAATAGTGAGAAGTAAATTTGCGGGAATATCTTATCTCTTCGTCTTCCTGCTGCTGAGAAATTGATGTAAACACCGATTTTCTCTCATAGTTAAAGTACTCAGTTTAAGCTTTTGAATTCACCATGTGAAGAGATGATTGAGATAAAAAATGGAAACATAGGTCACTTAAGTCAAACTAACTGATAAATAAGTCAATAACATCAGATTTTACTTTTTGCTGTAGGTTATTCATAGTTGAGTACACTGACATCGAGAATTATCTCAGATGAAAAGTTATTTTCAGAAGTCTGAATTAAATGCATTCAATTTTAAAAACAAAGGCTCCATAGTGAATGAAAAGGCTAACTGTCTTATGAAAAAATAAAATAAAATAAATAAAATAAATAAATAAATAAATAATAATAATAATAATAATAAAATAAATAAATAATAATAATAAAATAAAAGTCTTATGAATCTCTTTTTATATAAATTATTTCTTCTGGTATGTTATAGTCTGGAACAGTTTTTAGTAGAAATTATTTAATCTATTGTTTTTCTATACTTATTGCTATTCGTATTCATAATAAAATTTTCTGGAAATATTTTTAAAGAGAATTACTGTAATAACATTTTCATACATAATTACTATTTTCTACCCCTGTTTAGAAAAAAACTAAAATTAAATACATGCGTGCACATAAATAAATTAAAAAAAAAAAAAAAAAAAAAATATATTTAAAAAAAAAAAAAAAAAAAAAAAAAAAAAAAAATTAAACAATGAGTTTATACAAGAAAAAGTATTCAAAGGTATGAAAATAACGAAAGGTTATAGTTATTATTGCTCGAAGTAATCTCATATGAAATAAAATTATTATATAACGCTTTTTTTCTCGAATTACGAACTAACTGCTAGCACTGTATTTATTAGCAGATTTAGATAGTGGTGCGAATGTACAGATATTCATATATCGAATCATGATAAGCACATAAAAGCTTATTTTTTATACATAAATGATTAAAAAAGAATTAGGAAATGGAGAAATTGTAATGTTAAAAAATGTTCTTGATTCACGAGCTATAAAAAAAATGAATTAAAATAAAATAAACTTTGATTATTTTAAAAACTTTCTATATTTAACAGAGTATTTTGATGAGTTCTTTTCTCGATTATTCATAACATTTTGAATATATGTTTTATAAAGATGGAATAATTGTGAAAAAATCCAACTATGAGAACTTCATATATCTTTACGTTTTGAGGTCTCCTGAACCTGAAAACATTTTCGTATTTTTGCAGTGATGTACTGGATGACCCATAAATTCGTAAATAATTAAAAAAATTATAAAAACTAAAGGAATTTGTATTTTAATGTAGTTTGAAGAAAGGTTATCTTCACTAAAGTCTTTTTTTTTTTTTTTTTTTTTTTTTTTTTATGAAAAGGGGGGGGATGCATTTTTGTCAGTAGAGGACACAAGCAACCTAAAAGAATATGCGAATAAGACTCCTCTAATATAGATGTATGGTTAAAAGCTCACTTTTATTTATGCTTGCATACAAAAGGTTATTATACAAAATGCACCAGTTTCTCATTTCACAAACGAAGTGAAAAAGTTCCCGAAAAGGAATTTTACTGACGACCAACCAAGAAGCTTTGTAGCTTTTCTTAGTGCAGCACGATTTAACACCATCTTGTGTTCACTATTAAATACTACAGCATAATCATACAGAATATTTTGAATTATGTAACAGACAACCTCCTTGTATTACCGTTTGGGTAGTGCAGGATAGCCATCTTCTGCATGGAGGATCGAAATGGTGATGGTGTGCTTCCGGACCAACCCTTATGATTCTCAGGCCTTTGCCAACAGCCTGACTTACGCTACGTTAATCCACTCAATTTGAACACCTGGATAGTACTAATAAGCTCTATAGTTTTAATCACATGTAATTTTATAATTTAAAAGTGTGCAAAACACTAAGTCACGCAACTGTTAGCCCACTCGTGCAATTCACATACAGTAAACTCCCGATTATCCGCGGGCGAGAGGAAAATGGGCAAGATCAAGAAAATGTGTTGTTTGAAGAAGAAAGAAGATTAAATGATTGATTTAAAAAAGAAAAATATAAATATAACAGATTATGTTTTTGTTTTATTTTTTGTACAGTACAGTACAGTCGGTAACAAAAGTGTCCGAACACTAGCAAAAATCCCTATGTAAAAAAAGTACTCTTCATACGGTTTTGTTAAATAAACCCTTGTCGAATCCTGTTCTTAGCCAGAACAGGATTCGACAAGGATTTATTTAACAAAACCGTATGAAGAGTACTTTTTTTACATAGGAATTTTTGCTAGCGTTCGGACACTTTTGTTACCGACTGTACAGTACGGTATTGTTTAATTTAGTGCATATATTAACTTCCAGTTACTTTGGGTTCATAGCAACTCTACTTTTTAGTTTACTGTTTTTACAAGCTTTAGTACATAAAATACAAATATTTTTACTGTACTGTGAATATTTTCACTATTTTTATTATGTTTTATAAACAATACATTCAAGTTTTTGAGCTAGAATAATTTTTATCTACTTTCTCCGAATTTCAAGCTTTTTGCATTTTATCCGCGGAACCCTTGCCACTCAATTTCCCGGATAATCCGGAGTTTACTGTATTTAGGTTATCCTCTTACCGCTCAATTCACTCTTTTTCTCCTTGTTGCTGCAGAACTAAAACCCGCCACCGAAAAACAACATGACAAATAGTCTTGTCAGATGAACAAGTCCTTTTAATTTATCATCAATTAGTTTTATTTTGAAAGTTTGTAGTTTGATACATTATCGTAAAATCATCATCATCAAGCTTTAGATTGTAATAATACTGCAACGGCAGTTTCTTTTCTGGTGAAATGAAAAATGGCGTACATGATTCAAACATATCAAAAGAAAGAAACTTAGGAAAAAATATATCTAGAATTCATTCATATTTATTAGCGTCTGTGTGGGTCGATTTAAAACAAAATGATAACAATTTACCGAATAATTCGATGTTACGTTAAAAATGCTAAAAAAAAAAAAAAAAAAAAAAAAAAAAACAATTAAAATGAACGTCTCTTGTGCATAAAATCTAAATAAGTAAAGAGATATTTAAACTGGCGCGAAAATTAATATTTAGATCGTACACTTCATGTATAAATTAAAGCAACTGATGTTTCCGAGGCTCAACAGGATACGGAATTAAAGTTCCGTGGGAACGGTTTCCTGAGCTTCATTAGATAAAATACTCTTTATGCAAAACAGGATGTTGCAAAGAAAACATATTTTACAAGAAAAGCAATTACTCATCTTCTTTTAAATAAGTGAAAATTTCTTTCGATTAAAAGAGAATTGTAATACTTCAGGTAAAAGCTAACAGAGAAGTGTAAATTTATATACACAAGTATTTTTTAGCTTTTACAAGCTATGGTAATTTTTCTCATTAAAAAGTTAATTAGGATTTTTTCATACATGCGTTAACAGTGAGTTATCAAAGCTTTGCAGAGATATGATAAAATTGATTAAAACTACCTAAAGCAAACTAATTAGTTGCAGTTATTGCTGAAGCTTTAATTTTCATCGAATATAAGAACCTTGAAGCCCCTGAAGTCGACGCCAATGTTTTATGTTTTGTATATTTAACTGGAGATTACAGTTATAAGATATTTCTAGCAAGGCCAGAAGAATCTAACTTTTGTAGAAGTTAGTCCTTGAGAGTGTTTGTGTGTCTGTATCGTATTCTTAAAAAGACCTGAATTTATTATTCATTTGTTTTTTAGACTAATGAAAATATCTAGAAAAAATTTTCAGCTAATTTTTATTTACACCAAAACTAATTTGTTGTAATACGATAATTAAAAATAAATAAATAAATAAATAAATAAGGCCTCTTTTTAGAATTTTCAATATTATATTTCTTCACTTTGATATTTTATATTTAAAACAAAATTTAGAAACATAAATCGTACATTTACCAATTTTTACTTAGAAAAAAGTATTAGTCTGGTACTTTTTCACTTTATTTACTTAGCATTTTTTAAATTCAAAAGTTTGATTTGCATTCAGTTTTCAAAATATGCTGACGGATTTTCACAGATTCGCACAAACAAAGGAAAATTTTCATTATTAATAAACACAAAAGAGAAAAGAATATTTATTTAATAGAGGGAAAGTATATTGCAACTTATAAGAAGGATTTTTTTTTTTTTTTTTTTTTTTTTTTTTTTTAATCTTAGTTCTTTTTATTGACTTTTCATGTCTAAAGAATGTTGATTCGTTAAGCATAAAGAAAAAGAAATTATCTTACTTTTCATTCTAAATAATTTCATTTAAATAGAACGTGTAGACGCAACATGTGGACGCAAGCTCAGTTTTAAAATTCTGCATTAAACATTTCAACAAGGATAATAATAATAATAATAAAGAAGTTACCTTTGCCCATGAATTTATAGTACATTATATTTGAAAATTTGGCAGAATATCATACAAAACAATACGTATTATGTCATTCATGTTATTAATGTTATTAAATTAATTCATCGTTAGTTAACGAAAGAGGCAAATAATAACCCCCCCCCCTTTTTTTTTTTTTTTTCAATTATAATTTTACACGCTAGTAGTATGTCATATGAAGTTTTGTTTTGTTAAAAAGTGTTTATAACTTCAACTTGACTGTCTGACCGCAAATATTTTTATCATGTCTCGAAACTGATATATATCATTTTAGGTCACAAGTTTCCTATCAAAAATGGTATGCATGTCGATACTAATTTGAGCACAGGCACAAACAAAATAATTTAGATACATTACTGTGTATGAGCTTTTCTGTCCTATGGTCTGTAGCGTGTAAAGCCTATGAAGTATATTTTTAAGCACTTTTCCACTATTAAATTTAATGAAATTAGGTTTTTTTTTTTTTTTTTTTTTTTTTTTTTTCTGGTGCGCAAAAAGATTTTTTGCATTCAAAACGTTTGGGTTAGCATCAATATTTTGTTTACAGGATCACACAAAAGGACTTAGTTACATTATAGAATATAAATGGAAATGGATGGACGTAGATTTTTAGTAATATTAACTACTTTTAATATCTTTCTACATTGTTTGATGAATACTAATATATTCGATTGATTTTTTTGTTTGTCTGTGTGCCTTCTGTCCGTCCTTAATAATGAATTTCTGTTTATATGAAATTATCTTCTAACAGATCAGTAGTTTTATTAATTGATATTCTACTGTTTGGCTATATAAAACCTGTGAAAAGTAGATACAAAAAAATGCTTGCATAGAAATACATGCTTTTTTTTTTTTTTTTTTTTTTTAGGGGGTGGGGTGGGATTAGGCTCGGTCAGACCTGATTTTATCAGTTTTTGTACAGATCGAGCCTGACCATACATGGCAAAACCTATCGGGCCGGACCAGGTCCGGTAAGCAAAGCTCTCGTATGGGCCAGCCAGGGCCCAGACCTCAAAATTTTGACCGTACAGACCTCTACGATAGATGATATATTTCAAAATTTGGCAGTGTATCATATAAAACAATATCTGATAAACAATATAGTAAACATCAATAGAAAATGCTATCAAATATTTGATACTGTTTAATACCCAAATTAATTTTCACTTTTTCTTTTTTAAGTATTTTTATGTCTCGAAATCATCTATAAATATATATGATAAACTCAATAAGGAAGGTAAAAGGAACAAAAAGTATATAAAAAGCATAATTGAAAACGAACTTTAAGAAAATTATGTTATGTAATTTAATTTAAAATGAATCTTTATGTCGAAGTGATTATTTAGTTGCTTTCTTTCTTTCTTTTTTTTTTTTTTTTGAAATAGATGAGTTTTTTTACTCGATGACCATAAATTATGTATATATATAGTATATACATTGTATGTGTTGTATGAGTGTGTTATTGTTAGTGTTACTGTCGTTGTTAGCGAACAAAGAAGTTTTTTTTCTTTTTCTTCAAAGGCAACAAAGTACATAAGAAAAGGTATATATGTATATATATGTAATGATAATGATGTATGTGGTTTCATTTTAAAACGCAAAGCAATTACGCTATCTGTAATTTTTGTCAGAGGTAAGATTTTTTTTTTTTTTTTTTTTTTGTTTCTTTTTTTTTCCCCTTTCACTGTCACTACAGCTACAGAAATCCCGTAACAAGCAAGTTAAAGCCCGAAAACTCTCTGACTTTAATATAAGGTTATATATAACAGTGTCTCATTATCTACACATTTCCTTTTTTTCTTTTCTTTTCTTTTCTTTCTTTTTTTTTATCATATTGACTGAGATCTAATTATGTGTATATATTTCTCTAGCAAGGATAAATAATATTGTTCTAACTTTTTTTTTTTTTTCAAAGTGAAGCGAATGAATGAAAAAAAAAAAAAAAAAAAAACTGTTTTTTTTTTTTGTTATTATTATTTATTTATTTATATTTATAGACTGATAAAATCCGCCCAACTCCCTTTATATTTTCACGTCTAAATAAAAATAAAACTTCAACTCTACAGAAATATCTTTTCTCACTCGACTTTTATTTTTCTCAAGCCAATCCAATTTCCGCCGATGCTACGAAACATGATTAGATTAGTTTTCTGTAAAAAAAAAAAAAAAAAAAAAAAAAAAAAAAAAACTGGTCTGTAGTTGAATGAATTGTGAATTTCTCTCCAGAGAACATATCTAAAAAATACTATTTTAAAATATAGTGTTCCTTCCTTACATTGATAAAAAAAAAAAAAAAAAAAAAAGTGAAAATAATAAAATAAAATTTTTATAAAATGGTTTCACAATGTATGCTGAAACAGAAGATAGAAATAATTTTATGACCTATTCTTCTAAACAGTTTTTTTTTTTTTTTTTTTTTTTGTTTTGCTGTTGTAAAATACTTTTTCCTTGGTGCGATAGGCAAATGAAAGCAATTTGGATACTTATTGTACAGTGGGTGATCAAATTCTTAGATTTTTTTTTTTTTGATATTTTTTCTGATTTTCTAAAAAAAACACTGAACGAAATGGTCTAAGATATAGAAAGAACATTTAAACACTTACATTTTCCACTATCAATTTAGTCCATAGTGTAATTAAGAGACCAACCACAAATTGAAGAAAAGCGCAAATACTTTGGGCCCCCAAGTATCATAAAAAGCTACAAATGACTTGTAACTTTAACACATTGTTGCACATACTATGTACAATATTTTTATGTTTTGTTTCTAGAATTGCACAATTATTTAGGTAGATATAAAAATATTTTCGAAAATTATAATTTTTTTGGCAAGTTTTTTTGCTTATAACTAGAATGGATTTTCATGAAATTTTATAAAACTTGCAGAAAAATTGAAAAACATTAGAGAAACATTATTCTGAAACATAGAATTCAGAAGCGTAACATCCGCTGCGATATGAGCATTTATAGTAAATATTTTTTTACTGCGCATGCGCGAAAAATAGAAAATTTTTTATTGCACAGATTGAAACCTAGGTATATTAGGCAACTTTTGTCAAAAGTTCATTCGAATAGAGTAAAAATTAAGCAAATTATCGGCAAAAGAACGAGCTAGATTTTAGCTATTTTCCAGAGTTGAAATTTCATCAGGGAAATTTGTGTTGAAATTTCCCATGTAGCGTAATTAATTTGACGATTCGATTATTTCAACCACGTTGCAAAAGTTCTTTTTTGCGAAAAACCCCTTACAAACTTACAAATCTCAGTAAATAAATAAAAATATGTTAGAGTAAGAACCATTTAAAGTTTTTTTTTTTTTTTTTTTTTTCAAAAAAAAAAACTTTCGGAACATGATTGAAATAATTGGATCTTCAAATTAATTACTCGGCATGGGTAAAACCACTTATGAAATTTCAACTCTGGAAAATATCTAAAGTCTAGCTCATTCATTTGCCAACAATTTGCTTAATTTTTACTCTATACAAATGAACTTTTGACAAAAGTTGCCTAATATATGTAGCTTTCAATCTATGTAATAAAAAAATTTCTATTTTTCGCGCATGCGCAGTAAAAAAATATTTACTATAAGCACTCATATCTCAGCGAATATTACACGTGTGAATTTTATGCTTCAGAATTAATGTTTCTCTGACGTTTTGTCAATTTTTCTGAAAGTTTTGTAAAATTTTATGGAAATCTGTTCTAGTATAAGCAAAAAACTTGCAAAAAAATTTAACAATTTTTGGAAAAAAAAAAAGATATCTGCCTAAATAATTATGCAATTCTCGTGACAAGACACAGAAATATTGTACATAGCATGTCCAACAAAGTGTTAAAGTTACAAGTCATTTGTAGCTTTTTATGACACAGTGTGATTCACAGTATTTGCGCTTTTCTTCAATTTGTGGTTGGTCTCTATTACACTATGAACTAAATCGATAGTGGAAAATGTGACTGTTTAAATGTTCTTTGCATACCTAAAGTTTCAGGCCAATCCGTTTGGTAGATTTTTAGAAAATTGAAAAAATGTCAAAATAAAAAAAAAATTCTAATAATTTGATCACCCACAGTATTGTATACAAAATATATCTAACATCAAGTTTTTAAATGTACAGTCATATTTTTAAACAATGAAGAAAAATTCAAAAACGGTTATTTTCTTGAAAAGTGCTGAAGCTGCTATGCTAATGTTATTTATATAAAGACTTATGTTATAACGTGTTATGTTCTAATAGGTTAATAAGGCATGTTATAATTTGTCTTTGTTAAATTGAAAATAAAGTGTTGTTCAATCGGTTACAAATATTTTCTGGTTTTATTCCTGTAGGCGTATACAGTCGTTAACAAAAGTATCCGAACACTAGCAAAAATTCCTATATAAAAAAGGTAGAGTTAATGCTGTTTTTATATAAGAATTTTTGCTAGTGTTCGGAAACTTTTGTTAACGACTGTAAGTAAGTATATGTTTCAAAGATCTTACGAAGTTTTCATGCTGAAAACAATAACTCCCTCTCACTATTCATTTTCTTTTTTCTTTTCTCTCTAATTTTAAAATGTAACTGAAGCACAAATTAACAATAATAAAGGAAAAAACAGAAGAAACAAGTGTGTGTCAAATAATTATGTCAAAAGGTTGTGGAAGAAAAGGTGAGTTTCTTTTCCCGATAGTGCTTTTAGTGTTAAAGGAACTTGGCACCTTTTATTTGGCACCACTGAAGGTTTCGTATACATAGCTGCCAACCTAATCCGGAGAATTGTTAGTACCAGCCCCTTTTCCACACCACTTAATTTTTTATAGTAATTCTCTTTAAATGCATTTACAATGAAATAAGAATAAAAGTACTCTAAAAAATAAAAAAATAAAAAAAGACTGGTGTGAAAAAAAAGCCTGGTACTGACAATACTCCAGATTTTTACTTAGGATGTAGATGGGTTGGTTGGTTGGTTGTAGGATTTAAGGCCGATTGACTCCTGATGTGTCCTAGGCCCGGATGTAGATGGGAGTTTAAAATTTTGTATACATACGTCATAGATGTTTTATGTGACTTCCCTTGGTCATACGGGCAACATCTAGGCGGTAGTCCATTTCACGCCATACATTCTGAAGCATTTGTTCAGTCACCCGACGCAAGCGCATTACAAATGTTTACTTTGAGTTCTTCATTTGTTTTGGCCATGTGAAGCACATACACCCTGTCTTTCACATAAACCCATAGATAAAAATCGCAGGGTCTCAAAGTACGCATTTGTCGCTTGCGTCGGTGACTGCAGACATGCTTCAGAATGTAATGGCGTGAAATGGACAACCGTCTAAATGCTGTCCTTGTGATCAAGGGAAGTCACATAGAACATCTATGACGTATGTATACAAAATGTTGGAGTTCCGTCAACATTCTGTGTTAATCTTATCGATAAATTATTTTCTATTAAATAGTTATAGTCGTTTGTAATCGCTATATTCATTTTGACTTGCCCTGTATATTAAGTATTTTCTTAAATATCTATGAAAGTTTGAACAGTTTGAAGACATGAATTCACAAAAAAAATACAAACTGAGAAAACGCAATTTAAAAGTTTCAAATCTGTAAAAAATATATTAAAAACCATAAGAATTGTTGTTTGAATATATATTGAACAAACCCGATATAGTTCAGTTTATAAATATTAGATGGAAATATAAACTTTTATAGGAAATTTTCAGTTGTACCAAGTCTCCTTAATATTTATAATACAATACATCGTGAAGAGTTGGCATGAATCATAAGCAATGCTGACAACCATATGGATTAGAATGGATTTGCACATTCAGTAAACACCCCTCTCTCCACACACACAATACCAGCACCACCAAAGAAAAAAGTGTATGATTTTTCCAATAATGTTTTTGGTGTTAATATTTTGCAATCGGGTAAATTGTGAAGAGTTGGCCTGAAACATAAGCAATACTGACAACAATATGGATTATAATGGATCTGAATATCCACTAAACACTTCTTACAAATAACGCTCTGTTGCGTCAAATCATTTTCACTAAAATGCACAAAAAATGGATATAGATCCGATTACAGATGATCCGAAGATGATAGATATTCATAAATGGCTTAGCTTGATGTGAAAACTTTAAGTATAAAAGTAACAATGTAATAATTATACAAGGTGGACTTTAATTAACGCTTGGTATTTGTCTATTTATAAAATAAAAAAAATCTGATGTGGGCACCACATGACTTCCTTATGCACTTTTAGAAATATACATAATGTTAAAAAACATTGTCATTGGACCCGAAACAGTTGGCTAAAAATATTTAAAAAAAAAAAAGAATTATCATCGTGTTCTGAGCTTTTCTGAAAGTTAGTTAAAAACCGATGCAAGATTTGTACTGGTAACGCTGACGAAGGCAGCAGGGACCCGAAAAAATTGGCTAAAAGTATTAAAAATATACATTTTCCCCGTGTTCTGAACTATTCTGAAAGTTTCAAATGTCTAGCTAGTCCGGAAGTTAGTAAAATAAATTTTCTGTTGAACCATATAAACGCTGTCGAAGGCAGCAGTCACCTGAAATAAATGGCTAAAAATATTTAAAAAATGCATTGTCACCGTGTTCTGAGTTTATCCAGAAGTTTTAAATGTCTAACTAGTCGGGAAGTTAGTTAAAAATAGATTGCAAGATTTGTACTGGTAACGCTGTCGAACACAGCAGGGACCCTAAACAGTTGGCTAAAAGTATTAAAAAAATGCATTTTCACCGTGTTCTGATCTAGTCTGAAAGTTTCAAATGTCTAGCTAGTCGAGAAGTTAGTTAAATACATTTTCTGTTGAATCACATAAACGCTGCTGAAGGCAGCAGGTATTAGAAACAGTTGGCTAAAAATATTTTTAAAAATGCATTGTCAACGTGTTTGAACTTTTCTGAAAGTTTCAAATGTCTAGCTAGTCGGGAAGTCAGTTAAATTGCAAGATTTGTCCAAACCGTTTTCAGTTATTACCGTTTTTTGATACATTTTGGCCATTATGAACCTAATTTTCCTAAATATCTCCAAAACGGAAAATCATACAAAATCCAAAAAGGGAGGTGCACAACTAGATGTTATAACAAACCTATGTACCAATTCGCAACTTTCTACGTCCAACCGTTTTTGAGTTATGCAACATACTCACACACACACACACACACACAGACACACATACATACAGACGTCACGAAAAATCGCGTAAAGTCCCTTATATCTCTAAAACGAGAGCTCGTGTTAAGACGACACTTGCAGGTGTACAACTAGACATCATGACAGTCACACGTATAAATTGGCAACATTCAGCGATCATTCGTTTTCGAGCAATGTGAAATGCAAAATCCATTTCGCAAATCGGGATTACTATACTTCCTTATACTTTGTATAAGGAAGTAATAAAATACTCACATCGTGTTTTACACGCAATTGTACATTTAACAACCAAAAAAATATTTACCTATCATGGGTGTTAAATAACATTGATTGTAACGAAGTTTACTTTTTGCTGTCATATAGAGAAATAATAATACCCTTTGTCGATAGCTGAAAACAAAAAACATTGATATAAGACTTAATTTTTTGAAGATAATTAAAAAGTCCAGGCTCTTAATAACATAGAAACACATTTTGTTCCCTTGAGAGTTCCTTTTAATAGACAGAAAGATTTTCCAAGGAGCGTGACCATGGACCATCAAAAGATTACTGAATGTAAACGATGACAATATGGAGTAGGGGAACAGCACCGGGCACGAGGCCCTAAACCTTCTTTAGCTAAATCATGATCGTAAGTGCCGTCCAAAACTGGAGCGAAAAATGACATTGCTTTTGGCGTTTAATTTTACACACGCTAAGTTCAAAGTTCCAAAGGACCAAGGTTATGGTAATCGTTACGAACATTCTTATGTAATTTTTCGAAAAGGCGACCAGCACTTCAGTGGCCGTTGTTAGTGAATATAGGCATGATTTCGCCAAGTTTTTAGTTCCTGGGAAATAACCAGCTAAGCAAATGTTTTGTCTGGATCATGTAATGCAATGAGGCGACAAGAAGGAAAATGCGTTATATTTCGATGTAAGATTAAAAGAAGCCGAATTAATTATTATCTGGATTCACAAAACAAAAGGAAGAAATGAATCAAAATATATCATTTCCAGAGAGAAAAGAATTTTCATTACGTTAGAATTGTTAAATGAATACTGGTAATAGATAAAAGATTTTGTTTCATTTTCCTTGAATATATATATATATTATATATATATATATAAATAATAGATAACGTAATAAAATTTAATCTAAAAATTTAGCAATTAATAGAACTAAAACAATAACAGCACACTAAAATATAGAACTGAATTTAACATAGAGGAAAGAATGACACAAAAAGTTGCGATATAGATAAGGAACCAATGAGTTACCATATTAACTTAAAATACTTACGCCGACCTGAAGGATAATGAAAAAGGACCATTAAACTTGTGAAAGAGAAAAAAGATAATAAACCACATAATCAATTGGATATAAATGCTTAAAATTAGAAATATACTTTTGAAGGGGCGCATACTTCATAAAGCAGAGAAAGCTGCAATGATTTCGTAAAACGATACTGCTAATCATAGCAATTTATATCATCTCACGCCCCGATCAATGCAGCAAAAAAACCATAAAGAATGAGTATATATATATACATATATGAAGGGAAATATATAAAAATTAGAAAAAGTATATTGCAAATTTATTATTTATAGGTTAAAAATAGTTATATCGTTAAATTTAAAATAGTTGTTTGAGATTGAATAATTAATTTTATTTACAATTTTATTTATTTAGAGAAATTTCGTATCTTTTAAAGCGAAAACAAATTTTATAATATGTGATAATCTAAATCACATATGATTAGTGAAAGTAGTTAAATACATAATATATATATATATATATATATATATTTGGAATTTTAAAATACATCGATCTCAACTTTTGATCTCAACTTTTGATGTAAATTTTTTATTATTAAAAAATTAACACAAACAATACAATAATTTTGATAAAAAATTTCTTTGTTACAGCTTTTCAAAATTTGGAAAAATATCTTCAAAATCATTGACTATCCTTTAAAAAAGGGACCATCTTGTCACCTTTTGCTATAAGGATCGAAAATATTTCAAGTTTTTACCAATTATGGATCGTTTTTAGATGACTTGAAGGCAGTAAGATGATCTAATTGATCGATTTTAATGAATTTTACTAAAGTCAAGTGATATTACAGGTTTTTTTTTCTTTTTTTTTTTCAAGAAATTGTTCTTTCCCGATTGACTTAAAAACTGTAAAGGATTTGTGAATAAAATAAACTGGTGAGTGCTTTTAAAAACATTAATTAGTTATAATTTTTTTTTAAATTTATTTTCAAATTATTTATTTATTTCTTTTTAGTTTATTTATGCACCGTTTTTGAGACTCTAAGCCGTAACAATGTGTATATATATATATTTATGCGCTGTTTTCATCTATATGTTTTGTAATCAAGCAAATATAGAGTTACAAATATATATATATATATACACTGCTCGACATTGAAAATGCAACACCAAGAAGGAGTGGTCAGAAATTTATGCAAATTTTAGAGTAGACGCACGACACTGAGTTATGCGAATGATGTGAAATGCGCAGCTCTCCGACGCACGTGAAGAAAGATATAAGGGAAGGAACTTGCAGAATGGGCAATATTCGTGTCGTTATTTCTGCCAGACGAATTATCGAAGAAATTTTGTTTTTGTCTCGGAGGATACGTGGAAAGGAGAGAATAGGAGAGAATTCCAGGCCACCGTCAACGAAGGCACTTCCAGCAGATAGACAATTTTACGAGGGGTATGGTGATCGGACTGTGAAGGGGGAGGGGCTGGTCCTTACGTCAAATCGCAGCTGATACCCACATGATGCGAGCACGGTGCATCGGCTGTGGCGAACATGGTTGGAACAAGGAAATGTGGCAAGATTGAGGAGTGCAGGTGCAGCCAGAGTGACGTCAGCACGCGTGGATCGACGCATCCGCCGACAAGCTGTGGCGGACCCGCAAGTCACTTGTACCTCGATTCTGCAGCATGTGCAAGATACCCTGGATGTTCCCGTGTCGACCAGAACCATTTCCCGTCGATTGGTGGCACTTGGCCCGACCTCACGGCGTCCGCTAAGAAGACTGCCATTAACCCCACAGCATAGACACCAACGTTTGGAATGGTGCCGGACTAGAGCGACGTGGATGACAGAATGGTGAAACGTTGTGTTCTCAGATGAGTCACGCTTCTGTTTATCCAGTGACAGTCGCCGCATACGTGTGTGGCGCCGACGTGGAGACAGATCTAATCCGGCAGTAACTGTGGAACGCCCCACTGCGCTACAGCGTGGCATAATGGTTTGGGGCGCTATTACGTATAATTCCATGTCACCTCTAGTTCGTATTCAGGGCACTATGACGGCCCAACGATACTTGGATAATGTACTGCGGCCGGTGGCAATCCCCTACCTTCAGGGGCTGCCTAATGCAATTTTTTAGCAGGATAACGCCCGACCACACAGTGCTCGCATCTGCCAACATGCTGTGCAAGGTATACAGATGCTTCCCTGGCCACCGTACTCTCCTGAACTGTCACCAACCGAACATGTGTGGGATGTGATTGGACGCCGTTTGCAGACTCTGCCCCTGCCTCGTTCAGAAGACGAACTGTGGCAAATGATTGAAAGGGAATGGAAAGCCATCCCTCAGGACACCATCCGCACTCTTATTGACTCTATGCCTAGACGTGTTTCTTCGTGCATCGCTGTCCGCGGGGGTCCTACATCCTACTGAGCCGACGCCGTTCTCGCTCTTTATTCTGACTATTATTTTGAAATACAGATCACTTATTGTTCCTTGCTGTCTCTGTCTTTTTTCCAAATTTCATCACTTTCTGACCACTCCTTCCTGGTGTTGCATTTTCAATGTCGAGCAGTGTATTATTAACCTTCTGTCTGAAAGTTTTAGCCTGGCACTCCAATTCTATTTTGAAGATATACATAATTTTTATCGTTCTCCTAATCACACACACACACATATACACTAAGGGACAAAGAAAAAAAAATAATATGCCGCACTGCAGAAAAATTAACAAATACCTTTTTCATTTGTGATAATTTCAAAACAAATGGTTGAAACAAATAAAACTGCCATGTTTGAATAATACCAACGGGTTGAAATGATACCTATGTACATTTTCGACTTAGTAATTCGCTTTATTACACTGTATGAAGTACTTAATAAAAATCTACATAAAACTTTCTTTTGAAACGTAATATAATAAGCATATACTTTGTATTCTATTATGATTTATTATGTGAAATAAACAAGTTATATTTTAATATGTGAAATACAAGTACTTATTTGTTAGATCTAAACAATAACTTAATAAAAATATGTAGTCTACATTGGGTAATTCCATCTTTATATGGAATTACTGCTCTATTGCGCAATGGTATAGTGTTGTGCAGTGTTTTAATAAATCTCAGAAATTTCACTGAGCCAAATATCATAAATAATTTTTTCTAGTTCTTGCAGAGTTGTATGCTTTAAATTTTGAATCCTCCCCACTTTCCGCCCGCCTTTCTACAGACTGAACATTCTCGAGCGGATTGAGATTAGGACTATTTACAGGTCTGGTAAAGAAGAAATTCTACACTATTCTTTGTGAGATTTAACTTAAAGTGAGAAAAGATATTATTATTTAGAAGAGAATTATAGGTGCTCATGGGAATGAATAAGTAATTTTAACAATTTTAATCAAATAAACGTACCACAAACGCCGTATAGTAAGGTACATTATCACCTTGAAATGCCGTTTGCGGAAAAGTTTGAAATACATCTAAAATAGTCAAAAAGGCGTCACTTTTATAATAGTCGTGTTTTATTTCGAGTTAATTGATCCCCTGAGCATACAAATTCGCCTGATTCCTTGAAAAATTATGTACCTCCGTACCATAATGTACGGAGAATGTGTCACTGCTTTAATAGTGCAATTTTCATTAAGTATACTAGCTTTATTTAATCAGCTCGAAATAAATTAAACTTGACTCATAAGAGAAAACCAGTTTAGCCCAATAATTAACTGATATATATATATATATTTAATTTTTTGGTCATCTAAAGACTTGTCACTTTAAATTTTTATCCTTAATAATGGCTTTTTCTACTTTTTCTGCAGATTTTCTGGTTTTTAACCTGCTTTGTAGAGTTGTTGCTGCATTGTTTTTAAAGAAATTATTTTGCTAAATGCTTTCTTTTAAAAAAAAAAAAAAAATCTTTTCTAAGTTTTGAACATGATGCAAATCGCTTTTTTAAAGATTTGCTTTTTAACTTGCGGTCATCTCGCTTGGATGAGCAACGTGGCTGCCTAAAGCCACATTTCCAGTTTAAATAGCCAAAAATTTTTATATCTTGCTAAAAACCATTTTACCAATATTTCATTAACATTTAATTATTTTGCTATCTCATGTATTAAAATATTTTTTGATTTTCATTCTAAAATTAATACTTTTTGTGGCATGGTTAATGACCATATCCTTGCCATTTTTCAAATATTTTTCTAAAATTACAACTTTCCTGACAATCAATTGCATTTTGTTTTTAATACTGGGCTCAATCCTAAAGTGTACGTGGAAGACGTAATAAAATCTGTTAGAAAATTTGCTTTTAAAATGATAAAATTGGCAGTTTCAGAAAGATAGGGAAATATCCAAGTGCAGACTTTTTTTTTTTTTTTTTTGTCCGTTAGTGTATATATAAAAGTCGTGAGTGAGTAAATAAAGAAAATTGGGGGGGGGGATAGCACAGCCTTTTTTTTTTTTTTTTTTTTTTTTCCGTACAATACGAACAAAATGAGCAACACATTTTAACCATTAAAGCACTAGAGCAAAACTGAAAACGCATTAATGGCGCGAAAATAGTTATTTCTTTGAAGAACAATTGAGTATAATGTTGGTTGCCTAAATTATTAAAAACAATAATGCTCTTGATTCAAAATATGCAATAATTTTAAAATCTAATCATTCTATATCTGATCAATTATTGTTATGAAAATTAATCATGTAGGCGACTTAATCAATGCTTGCTATATGAGCATTCCTATACACTGTCGTAATGCCATTGTAAAATGAGAATAAAGAACAAATCCCCAAGGTCATTTTCAAATAATTCAATTTTTTAACGTTATGTAAGAAACATGAAACTAGTTCATTTACAGAGAAATTTATCGCTGTTTCATATATATAATTATATTTGGACGTTAAAATTATTGTCATGTATAACTAAAATAGCCAATGATTTCATCCGATGATTTCATTCAAAGAAATAGCGCAGAAAGGAGGGGATAATAGAATATTCACTTGGAACGAAATGTTCCCTTAGAAAACTTATTTATGCATATCGAAGATTATTGTTATTTATCTTTATAAGTTCTTGCAGAATAAAAATCCCCTACGAGTAAAATTCTAAAATCAGATGCGATAAAAAAAAAAAAAAAAAAAATCAAGAAACTGGGCGATAATTTGATGATTTTGATGGAGTATTACTTAGATTCTGGTAGATTTCTAATATTTACTACAAAATAAATAATGAAAGTTTATAATAGAATTCTGGAATTTTTTCGTTGTAAAAAATCCTAAATTTAAGTAATTTTACATATTTTAATCATATTCATTTGAAAAAAGCGACCATGAACAATTTCTCTTAAAGAAAAGAAAAGAAAAAAAAAATCAAAGTTATAAGTCTAATATTTGTCACTTTTTAATACAATAATTCGAAACTATGAAATTTTAACTTGAATAATGTGCTTTTTTATTTTTAACTTCCGACAAAAAAAGAGGGATGTTTTAAGTTTGAAACCTTTGACTGTGATACTGTAGCTTCCAAACAAATAGATCATTTTTTTTTTTTTTTTTTATAAAGCTGATTTAATCCGGTTGGTTCTTAGCAATATTTGATTAGAAACCTGTTCGATGGATTTTTGAAAAACAATAATTAAATTAATAGCTTAAAATTTGCAAACTGGGAATCTTCCAATTTCCAAATCATGTTAGATATAAACCTTCCACCGAAAATCGTCCAAGTATTAAATCATGTTTAATTATAAATCACACCTTTCTTTTTCTTTTTCCTTTTTTTTTTTTTTTTTTTTTTTTTGCGGGGGTGGGTGGGGAGGAATTGGAGTATAAAAATGCGTTCTTAAAAAATCTTGAATTCTAAACCGATTTTGAAAAAAGTTTTAAAATGTCTATAGTGATTAATAGTTCACTATCCAAAAATCTCTAAATTCGATTTTCAATTAGCTATTTTATATATTGTATTTTTAAAAACTAATAAAAATGTGGTGCCTATTTATTTTTAACTGCCGACCATAAAAAGGAATGTTACAAGTTTGAAGCCTTTGACTGTGTGTCTGCCTGTGACACTGTACATTCCAAACAAATAGATCGAGTTAATATATATATAGTCATAATTATAACGCTGATTTAATCGGGGTGGTTCTTAGTTATCATTGATAAGAAACCTGTTCGACGATTTTTTTTTTTTTTTAAGAGCAATTAAATTAATAGTTTAAAATTTGCAAACTAGCAATCTTCCAAATTCCAAATCATGTTAGATATAAATCTTCGACCGAAATCGTCCAAGTTTTAAATCATGTTAGATTATAAATCACGTGTTTATTTTATTTTATTTTTATTTAATATTATTATTATTATTTGTGTGTGTGTGTAAGGGGGGGGGGATTGGAGTGTAAAAACACGTTGTTAAAAAATTGTGAATTCTAAACCGGTTTTGACAAAAGTTAAAAAATGGCTATAGTGATTATGAGTTCACCGTCCAAAAATCTCTAAATTCGATTTGCAAATAGATATTTTTAAAAATTAATTAAAATGTGATTTTTTTTTTTTTTTTTTTTGCCACTTTGCATTGATATTTTAAAATTTTCGAGCGGAAACTTTTTTCACCTCAAACTAACGTTTAATGGTAACCCCCCCCCTTTTTTTTTTTTTTTTTGTAAATATTTAACCGATTTTGACAAAAAAAAAAAAAAAAAAAAAAATTAAGACTAAAAAAAAAAAAAAGGATGGGATTAGGAGTTTATAGTCAAAGAATCATTAAATTTAGTTGAAAGCTAGTGATTTTAAAGAAAAATAATTATAGGGTTAGGGATCCCCGGGTTCGAATTCCAGTGCGGCCATGGATGTTAGTTGGTTGGGTTTAACATCGCACTAGTGCTGCGCAATGGGTAATTGGCGACGGTCTGGGACGTACCCTTAAGGATGGTCCGGAGTCATACCATCACAATTTTGATCCTCCGCGGAGGGGAGAGGCATGGATGTTTGTGCTATCCTATGTATTGAAAATATTGTTCATCATATTATTGTGAAGTAACGTATTATTTGTGATTAATTAATTTATTAATTTGTGAATTAATGTAGTGTAATTAATTTATTATTGTGAATTAATGTTATATAGATAATTCGAGACAAAAATTATTGTAACTATGAGTCTTAAAGCTGTCAAGTAAACACACACACACACACACACACATATATATATATATATATATACCAAATGTACTACTGTCTATTTTTGTATCAGAGTCTAATTCGCGCTTTTGTACTTGATTCAGGTCTATGGTCGTTTTAAGAAAATAAGGGTGAGTGGTGAGATAAGAGAACGGATTGTTACGTTTTAATTATAATCTGCGGTCATTCAGCTTAGCGGTATAACTCTTTTAGGAGTAAAATCAAACTTGTTGTTCACGATTGTCCTTCTCATACGTAAATGAACAATATACGTACTATTTAAATTAATTTTATGTTTTTTTCTTTTTCTTTTTTTTTTTTCTTTTCTGCCAAATTATAACATTGCATCTTAATGAATAAAATTTGATGATTTATTGGTTATATCATTTAAAAATAAATAAGAAATACGGAAATGGTACATCAACATTAAAATCTATAATTATTGCTCTCATTTATTGAATTATTTGAAATGATAGCTTAAAAGTGCGATAAAAGACAATAGCTAGAAATAAAGCTCCCTAAAAAGTATTGGGAAAATATTTACATTAAACGATATTTATATTTACTTTTGTCTTAAATGCAAACACACTAATGTTTAAAAGTAATAAATCACTAAAATGGGTACTTTCCTTATTAAAGTATTAATTAGTAATTTCTTGCTTTCGAATGTTTTGAAAAGAAATTTTTAAATTACAAGAATCGTTTTTTCACAAACTTAATGAATCCATATAAGCGGTCTTTTAAAATAGGCTGTAAATTTATCCAAATGTGCAACAGAAAAATCGTTGAAAAATTTCCAAATTTATAAAAAGTCTGTAATTTTACAATGTATTAAAATACAGCTTAAAAAAAAAAAAAAAAAAAAAAAAAAAAAATGTAAATAAGAATATTACAAACATTGCATTTTTTTCTGCATAACTACGTTTAAAAACTTCTACTCCACATAAAATATTATTTTTGATTTTATTAACTTATTTTGTAGAGAGATGGGAAAATAATTGAATTTTAGAATATATTATAACTATAATGTTATACTATGACTGCTAATATTTCTGTAATGACAAAGCATTTTTTACTTGTTAAATATATTGTCTACTATTTTTTTACTAAAAATGCAAAGAATGAAAAATATTTGACAGCAATTAACCGCATTGAACCAGTTTGCTCATTATGTGATATACATTTTTATTAGATTAAATTACATTTAGTTGGAAAAACTAATGAAATGAAATAGAATAACTCTCAAAATTACGCATTTAATTAGTTAGTGAAATGTTATCTGCCATTGCGTTACCACTTCCTATACCTGATGTAACTTCCAACGTGAATTCAATTCTGAACGTTTTCCCAACCATCATTCTCGGAATTAAAGGAAGTTTTGACTTCCTTTAATGTATTGACTCACGTTTAAATGTTTTTGACTGTAAAAAAAGCAAATCACTTATTTGTTTGAAACAAAATCGTACTTTGATTTAAGCCTGCTCTTAAGCTGGAATAAGTTCGGCGCCTAAAATTTATAATTTGTTCAGATATTTTTACCGTGACCTCAAGTAATGGCCCAAAATTATTACATATGTATATATTTTTCATGAAAAAAAAGTAAATTACGTTTTGCAAATCATTAGATTATTTAAATTTTTAAAGTGGTTAAATATAAGACCCAACGAAAAAATATTTGTTATAATGAATAGGAAAACACAATAAAGCGATATTATTATTTGTTAAAATTTTATGCATGGACATATAGTATTGGTATGTAAAGCAGAAAATTTTTTATTTGTACATGTATTATTTACGATAACGATTGCTGTGTCAAGCCTATAGACGGCCACGAGAATGGGAAAATGTTAAAAGATTTATCATCTATCTTCAGTTTTTGATTCCCCACTGTTCTTCTTTTGAATAATCCATTATCATTAATCTCCATCACACATAATTTACTACCATTTTTTTTTATTATTATTATTATTATTATTTTATTTAGTTTACTCTAATATTTTCTGGTAAATTGTAGTACACATAAATTCAAATATCTGTAAATAATGTACAGTTATAATTAAAAATAATAATTATTTATAATAACAATAACGATTAAATAACACAAATCTGGGGGAGGGGAAAAGAAGAAGAAGAATTTTTTTACCATAACATTCTCTCTCTCTTTTTAAAAATATTTGGACTTATTTTGACTTTTAAATAACATTGTTTAATATTTTACTTTAATTATAGTGATTAAGACACTTATTACTTTATTATTATTATTACCACTTATTACTTTAATTATAATAGTAATTAAGAAACATATTTAGAATTAATCAGACCCTTATAGATATAATTTTTACTATGATGGAAAATCTCAAGGCAATAGGTATACCCAGTGGTTGGAAAAACTACTTTTTTTTTTTTTTTTTCTTTTTTGTAGTGAACTACAACTACAACTACTTTTTCACAAATGTAGTTAACTACTACTACTTTTAAAAAGTAGTGACTACAAACTACTTTTCTAAGTACTTTTCTCCCCCCCCCCTCCCCCCAAAAAAAGAAAAATAAATAAACTATTGAAAATTAACATTCATTGCAATTTTGGTTATGTTACTACAATATTTTTAATTTTACTTAGTTCTAACCACGCACTCTAGAATGTAGAAAACGAGAGGAAAAAAAGCTAAAAACTCCATAGAACTCCATTTGACGAAAACCAAAAAAACTTACGATGTCAAGTGTGTTAAAAAAAAAAAAAAAAAAAAAAAAACAGGCTTACACCGGAAGTAACCCAGCTAAAAAATTCTGCAGTTTTTCCGCAGCAAAACACCAAAACTGAAGAACTTCTGCAGTATTTCAAATAATGTGCTTTTAACTTTAAAAAAACTGCAGAATTTATAAAGTAAAGTTCACGACTTAATAAAAACTGCAGAGTTTTTAAAGTGAAGTTCACAACTTAATAAAAACTGCAGAGTTTTTAAAGTGAAGTTCACGACTTAATAAAAACTGCAGCGATTTTAAAGTAAAGTTCACGACTTAATAAAAACTGCAGCGATTTTAAAGTAAAGGTCACAACTTAATAAAAACTGCAGAATTCTTAAAGAAGTGATGTGACTTCAAAAATATCTCAGACTTTTCGCAGTTTACTTAATGACAAATGGTGAATAAAACAACTGATTTTTTATAAAAATTTGCGAAGAATAGTATTAAATATTAATAATAATAATAAACTGCAATTTTGTATGGGCGGGTTATAGACTCCGAAATTTCTAAATTATTTCAAAGGCAATATTTAGTTTAGTACGAAAGACTGATAATTTCAATCTGTAAAATTTTAATTTTTAATTTTAATTTATTTTTTATCTCATTTTTTGACCGTAAAACTGAGCCACGTACTTTTTACTTTCTCTTACCCATAAGGTAGAGAAAGTATTGTTTTGGGGTCAAACTTTCTAAAGTGAGATTTTGTTATATTTACACGTTTTGAGATCTCCTGAATACGAAAATAATGTTTTTAGCGGTTGGTCTGTGTGTGTCTGTCTGTTATCAGCATATCTGAAGAACAAATAGTAGCAGACATTCCAAACTCAAGACATTCCTAAATGTGTATCATATAGGGATGCTATAGTAAGCTTTTCGTTAAAATCAAGCAAATGGTTCGTGTACAGGGACAATCAAGAGAATTCTAATACATTACGTATGGGGGAAATTGCAGGTAAGTAGAGTTTAACGAATATATATTTTTTATAATAGAGATAGTCAACTGGGAAAAAAATTTTGCGTATGTAGGAGCCTCGACTCCCCCCCTGGGGGGGGGGGGGGAATCCCCCCTCGAGGGGAGTAAATTTTCATGATGGGTATATTTCAAAAGAGCTCGCCAATACCTTTAAAACGAATGGTTGAACCATTGATCTGCGATAATTTAAAACAAAGTTATCGATTTTTTTTTTTTACTTTTATCGGAAAAAAACTTAGAAAATAAATCTTTTTTTTTTTTTTTTTTTTTTTTAATATTGAGGATAAAATGGACTTTTTTTGGATATTTAGTGTTGTACTACTTCTCTAATATGGAAATCGCCTGCATTATTATAAAAGATAAATTTTTTAAACTATAATTTTAATAAATTATTTTTTTTAAAACAGAATTATTTTTTAATAGAACAATTAATTTCTATATAAATGTAGGTGCATTAATGTAGCCCCCCTCACACAGAACTAATTATGATATAAAACTCTTCCGAAGCCTAATTTGAATTGTTTAACACAGGTTTACATAACAGTACTCGTTATCTTACCTCTTAATCTGCAACCTGTATTTATAGTATTAAATTTCAGGGTAAGAGAAAGTCGTGTGAGTGACACACCAGATTATTTTAAATGACTGAAATGAATTAAAAATGAAGTGTTTCCACCTAAATTTCATAATTTAGTTAATTCTAAAAAAAACTAATTGTCGTGTCGAAAAACTGTTTGCACATCTGGGTTCAGAAAAATCGCCCCTTTCGTTTGGTACTGAATTTGTAACAATAGAAATGATATTTCTAATTTGTTTTCGGGTTTATATAAAACTGGTCTACAAAAAATAGATTGAAACTTAACAGTTCTCCCCCAAACAGTTTCGTTAAGATTTTTGAATAACTAAGTCTCATTATGCATTTTTATATACAATTTTGCCCTCTAAAATGTTCGAAGAAAATTCGAAGTTTTGATAGAATTTTTAAAATATTCCCTTTTTACTTTCTCTTACCCGTAGGTTCGAGAAAGTATTGTTTTAGGGTCAAATTTTCGAACGGGAGTTTTTGTTATATTTACATGTTCTGAGGTCATCTGAATACGAAAATCATGTTTTTAGCGAATGGTCTGTGTGTCTGTCTGTTATCAGCATATCTCAAGAACAAATAGTAGCAAAAATTCCAAACTCGGTATTCTAAATGTGTATCATATAGGGATGCCACACTAAGCTTTTCGTTGAGATGAAGCAAATGGTTCGTGTACAGGGACACTCAAAAGTATTCAAATACATTACTTTTATGGGGGAAATTGCAAGTAAGTAGAGTTTAACATCTATAGACTGCTCTAAACCAAATGAAACGAATGTATATTTTTTGTAATAGAGGTAGTCAACAGGGAAAAAAAATGTGTTTGTAGGAACCTCGCCACCCCCCCCCCCTGTCCTCCCTCGAGGGGAGTAAATTTTCATGATGGGTATGTTTCAAAAGAGCTCGCCAATACCTTTAAAACGAATAGTTGAACCATTGATCTGCGATAATTTAAAACAAAGTTATCGATTTTTTTTTACTTTTAAAGAAAAAAAAAATATATATATATTTTTTAATATTGAAACTTTTTTTGGATAAATTGGTGTTATACTACTATTTTTGAAAAACAGAATTATTTTTTAATAACCGAATTAAATTCTATATGAATGTAAGTGCAATAATGAAACGGGGGTTGAGGGGAGCGACAAGACTTTCTTCTGTGTGATTTTACACAAAATTCTTGCTAAACAAATTATTTATTAAATTATTGAATTATTTTCCATTATAAATGCAGATGATTTTTATCTGACAGAAGTATACCACTAAATGCCGAAAGAAAGTCAATTTTTTGCCAATATCAAAAGAAATACGTTTATTTTTTCTAAGTTTTTTTTTTTTTTTTTTTTCGTTAAAAAATGAAAAAATCGATAATTTAGTTTTAAATTATCACAGATCTATAGTTCAACCATTCGTTAAAAAGGTGTTGACGAGATCTTTCGAAAGATACCCATTTTGAAATTTTCCTCCCCCCCCCCCCAGGAAGAAAGGGATGTTTCCACATGCACAATTTCTTTCGCTAGTTTACTACTACTATTATCAATAATTCATAATAGTTTTACGATCACACGTTAAAAATAACTCCCATTATGTACATTTACACGAAATTTTGTCCTATACTGCCACGTTAAAAATTTAAGGAAAATACAATGACAGTGCCACCTGCTGAGCAATCGATCCCCAAATGCAATCAGCACTAGTTTATGTTAGGGTCCAACTAAATATCAAGTTTAGTTAAATTCCGTTCGTTGGTTCGTGAGATACAGCGCCCAAAAATTTGTGATACACACAGACAGACAGATATTTTCTAAAAACAGACAAATCGGTTTCAGGAAATCCCAAAATGTGCAAATGCATCTAAAATTGGAGTTCGAAAATTTTCACGAATCCAATCTTTTCTCTATATGCAATCGGCCGCAAAATTATCCGATTACTAGCGAAAATTCCTATGTAAAGAAAAGTACACTTAATGCTGTTTTGTTAAATAAATCCTTGTCGAATCATGTTCTTAGACTGACTAAGAACAGTAGGGTTTATTTAACAAAACTGTATAAGTGCACTTTTTTTACATAGGAATCTTTGCTAGTGCTCGAATACTTTTGCTGCTGATTGCATTATTCTATAGAAGAAAGTAATAAGAAATGGCGACAAAAGCAATACTAAAAAAAAAAATACACTACTATTAATTTTAAATCATAAATTTCCACAAAAATTTTACTTAAAAAAAAATGATTATGCAGAAAATAATAATAATAATAATAATTATAACAAAAGTGGGGACTGTCCGCACAATACGATGACGGTTGGTGGCCTTATCCTAGAATTGATAGTGGCAAATAAGTTTGTTTCATGATCCAATTATCTTTTTGAATAAACATTTTAATTTTTGTTTTAATTACACAGTTCCGACTGTGTAAGGTATATTTTAAAATAATCATTTCAAATTTTTATTTAACAAATGCAGGAGCTATTGAACAACTCAACTTGCAGAAACAAACGTTTGTTTACTACTACGAAAACCACGATAACTATCGCGTGCTTTTTCGAACGTGTTGTTATGTTAGGTATAGTGTAATACATAATCACGGATTAGGAGATCCGTGTACATAATAAAGCTTATTGCGAAATAAATAACTTTAGTAAAATTGCATTTTAAAGAATATAAAAATTTAATAAATGAAAATTGATGAGATGGGAAGTTTGTGCGGATCATGGTAGTACAATCCTCTTTCTACCTTCATGGTGCGGACTTATCAGGTATTTGTTATTTACTTCCTTATCGCTAAAGAATTTAGCAAAAATAAGTTTGTGAATTGAAATCTTTTTCTTTTTTTAAATTCAATTGTGTTTTAAATAAATAATAATAATAAATTTCCTGTAATGCATTTTAAAAAAAGGTCTATTCTAATTCCCAGTAGTAATTAAAAGTGTACTATGTCAGCGAGCGCTGCAAATTGTTTAAAGTTCTGCCGATCAATTTAACAGCTAAAGAAAGAAATGTTTAGGGTTAAAAATATACTTTTAATTTGTTTTATCTCTCAGGATTAGTACTGTATTTGTTGCATAGTCTTAATTTTTTTTTCTATTATTTACATGCAGTTGCAAATTTTACTGTTGTTTTTTGAGACGTCAGGCTTAGTTCGGCAGATGATTTTCAGATATTTATATTATTTTGCTGTAGTTAGATTCAGAAAATTCTGCTACTGGGCTGTATTTAATTTTTCATGAATTTTAATTAAATGAAAATGTAACTTTTTATTCAGTAAAGTAAGATTTAAAAAAAGTTGAATAGAGCAATGAGCTCTTAAGTATTACTATTTTTTGGAAATTATAGATAGAGGTAACTGTCCCTTTTTAATATGTTTTTCATTTCTGCTTGCATGCATGTAGTGTATTTATTTGTTTAGTTCATTTCTGTATTGTGTTTTGTGAGTTTCTAAACAAAGTGTTCTTTTTTTTTTTGGTTTCTTTTTATTTCCTTTTTTAAATTCCCTAAAAATATGTGAAATTGTGATAAAACTCACAGGCCCAGTAGTGCTACTGTGTTTCCCATTTTTATGTGAAAGGTTTTTCATTTCAAGATTATTGATTTTTATGAATAATCTGTTTTTGGACCAAAACATTTAATAAATTGGCCCCAAAAGTGTCATTGTAATTAAACTTTTGCTTTAAACAACTTTCTGCAGTTAAAACGGGCAAGTGGATGTGCCACCAAATTTGCTATACAGAGACGATTGGGATTCTTGAGATGCACTTGCCCGTTTTAGCTTATAGGGACTGTTTAAAGTTGAAATTTAATTGAAACCATCTTGTAAGTATATAGATAAGTTAGTGATGCATGCAATAATTTATTAAAACAAAAACTAAAGGCTAAACTGTACTATTGGGCACCCATTGGCGATTCAGTGTATCGACACTTTTTAATAATAACCTTTTTCTACTGAAACTTTGCTTAACTGTCTCGGAACTTTGTTTCTCTTTTTGCACCGATAATTTCTAAAAATAATAATACTTAAGAGCTCATTGCTCTATTCAACCTTTTATAAATTATTTTACTGAATAAAAAGTTAAATTTTCATTTAATTAAAATTCATGAAAAATCAAATACAGCCCAGTAGCAGAATTTTCTGAATCTAACTACAGCAAAATAATATAAATATCTGAGAAGCATATGCCAAACTAAGTTTGGCATCTCTAAAAACAATCAGTAAAATTTGCAACTGCATGTAATTTTATAATAAAAACAAGAATCGAAGTTAATAAAAACATGGTAATAAATTAAGATTATGCAACAAGTACAGTAATCTAGAGAAATAACGCAAATTATATGTATATTTTTATCCCTAAACATTTCTTTCTTTAGCTGTTAAATTGATCTGCAGAACTGTAAACAATTTGCAGCACTCACTGCCATAGTACGCTTTTACTACTACTGGAAATAGAATAGACGCTTATTTTTAAATGTATTACAGGAAGATTTATTATTATTATTTATTTTAAACACAATTGAAATTAAAAAGAGAAGAAAAAGATTTCTATTCACACACTTACCTCTGGATAACAAATACCTGATCAGTCCGCACTAACTTCCCAGCGCATTAATTTTCATTTATTAAATTTTTATATTCTTTTAAATCGAATTTTACTTAGAATTATTTATCTCATAATAACTTTTATTATGTATTTCACTATACCAGACCAGGGTTGGGTTTTTGCCGGCAAAAATGCATTTTTGCCAGGACAGCGGCAAAAAGTGGAAAAAAACCAGGCAAAAATGGAAAAAATTAGAAAAAGTGGAAAAATAAAATTAGAGCAACACAATCCCTTTTAATTTTCACCCTTTACACTTTGGCACCTCAATGAAAAGAATTTTTGAAGATTTTTTTAATTTTAAAAGTAATTGTAATTAATTAATTAATAATAATATATAACCAGTGTCCGGCAAATTCCGGGTGCCAGGGTGACTATAAATATCCATTGGTTGGTGACCAGTTAATCTTCTTACTACTATACTGGTATGGTACTTTCCATGTCAACATTTTTGTGTTAAACAAGATTCAAGCATCATAAACACTATCTAAAACAAACTATGTTCGAATTTACAACAAGAAAGTTTAAATAGTATGATATTTATCAAATGGATTCTCTTTAAAGGAATTCTGTCCTGAAAAATTAAGGCAAATAGTATTTTAAAACCAAAACTTAAACACTCTCAATATATTTGATGATTATGTTAAAGGTAAATATATTTATTTCTGTAGATTTTTTTTTCCCCAATAGTTTGTTTCTATCTTTATAAATAAAAAAATAGTTATTTTCTTAAAATTTTCCTTAGTTCACATTTTTATCTAAATAGTTCATTTATTCAATGTAAAATAATATATGAATGACCTGCATTAATTATATAATTATGAAATATTACCCTTAAATTTTCTAACTTTTGCTGTGAGTATTGTCATAGAAATAATTCGCTATTTCTGACTCCTAAGATATTGAAACTTTGTCCGTCCCTGAACATAACCATAAAAATAAAACTACAAAATTATATTTTTATTTTATTGAAGTAAAAAAATCTTCACTCACCGTTGTCGGAAGCCGAAGCTAATGCTATTCTATGGGAAATTTTTCTTTACAAATAACTTATTAAGTAATACATATTTTTAAATTCTGTTTTCACATTCTGAAAATTCCCAACTGTTAAATTGACAGACCTTTTTTAAAAAATTATTTTTAAAAATTTTTATATTTTATTTTGAAGCTGCAAAATACGAATTTTCAATATGTGATTTTTTTTCATTTTGCAATTTCAAAATAAAATATTAAAAATTAAAAAAATACATTTTTAAAAAAGGTCCATTAATTTAACAGTCGGGATTTTTTTTTTTTTTTTTTTTTTTTAAATAGCCTGTGAATATTTAAAAAATAGTAGATTTTTTTTAAATAGGTGTAATATACAGAAACTTTCTTGTATAATTCATTGAAGTTTTGTTTATATTTAGACAAGATATTTTAAATATAATTTTAATCATATTCTATACAGCTGTACAGAGTACTCGGTATTTATTCGGCACTCGGCTTATTTGCTGAGTATTCGGTACTCGGCAAATTTAGGCTATGTATTCGGCCAATACCAAGTACTTGTGGGAATTTCACTATTTTTATGCATTATTAAAAAAAAAAAATGTGTTAATGAGAGATATTTATTTTATAACTATACTAAAAGAAATATGAAAATATAAATACAGAGTCATTATAATAAAAATTTTTGCTATAACAGCTTTCTGCAGTTAAAACTGGCTGTTACCAAACTTAGTATAGAGATGATTCATAATATGAGCTTTTAATTATAATTATCTTGTATGAATGTATTATGAATGTGCATTATTTTATAAAAACTTAGTACATAAAATTGTATCTATAAATCAGACAAAAATATTTTAGAAAAAAAAAGGAACCTCTATGTAATATTAACACAAAATTTTTGTTATACGTTTGTGCAAATAAAAGTAATACACTTCCAAATTGGTAAGAAAAGATTGATTTTGAATTTTATACTATAAAATAACATAAAAAAAAAACTATCACCTATTCGGATACATTCTACTGTTGAGCAAAAGGTGTGTTTATTTAGTATTTTAAGAACAACAAAAAAAAAATGTAAAAAGAGGAGGGGGCATTTAACCGAGTAAAGGCTTTTATGGCATTTTACGTTATATATATAAAAAGTAAATACAGTAGAAGACCCAAAATCCGCACAACCCCGTAAAATTCACTTTTTTTTTTTTAAGTCTAGAATTTTCTAGACTATTTTTTTTCCCTGTTTATTTTTTGTATGTACAATGTAACGGCGAAAATCCAGAACTATCTGAATTGCATAGTGACTCCGAGCTGAGGCTTCACTAAGGGGGGGGGGGAATCTTTCCCCTTCATAGAGTTCAGAAAATTGTTAAAATTTGACAATTTCACACCCCAAAATTCAGAAAATTTTTAAGAATTGGCAGAATTAAAGTTGATTAACTGCATACAGTTCGCAAATTCACTAATTGGCAATTTTAAGAGCTCCCCCCCCCCCCCCGACGAACCACAAAGCGAGGCCCGCGATTCCAAATTTTTGTTCAGTAACATATTTTATGAAGAAAATTAGATTTATCTATTGGAAAATAGATCATTACATTAATTGCCGTTAAAAGCAAGAAAATTATACGATTTTTAAACTGCTGTTTTTAAAAAATAATAATTATCATAATTAATAAAATTTATTTTACCAAATATAATTTATAAAAATATTCAGAAAGAAATAAAAGAAAAAGCTAAATTATGAATTCATTTTTAAAACTTAAAAAACAAAAAACAAAAAAAAACTTTTAATGACAGAAAACATTTGGTTTGCAAAACAGAAGTCAATAAACTCGATGCAAGTTAAAAAAAAGATCAAGAGAAAGAGAATCATTTCCATGGTCGTAATCAAAAAGAAATGTTTTTGAAGGGAAAAAAATAATTTTTTATGACAGAAATTTTCCTCTGCATATTATAAACAGTCATTATTTCTTGTAATTAAAATCTTTCTTCCTTTTTTTTTTTCTTTTTTATGTATTAATAAAAGTTAAGTATGGTTTCCATGCAATTTTTCTTATATTTTAGCATTTTTACATTATTTCAAATTTCAATGCATTATTTCTTGTTACAAAGTGTTTTGTATTTTAAAATTTCATTCTTCTTCTTTTTTTTTTTTTTTTTTTTTTGTATTAATGAAAGTTAAGTATGGTTTCCATGCAATTTTTCTTCATTGAATATATTTTAGCATTTTTACATTATTTCAAATTCAATGTGTTTTTTCTTATGCTGGTTTTTTTTTTTTTTTTTTTGGAGAAATTAAAATTAATTTTCATCCATGACCCGAAATCCGCAAAATTCTAAAATCCGCACAAGGTCTTGTTTCAAGGAGTGCGGATTTCGGGTCATCCACTGTACACTAAAACACTATTTAAAACATATTTTCATAATCAAATCTGTTGTTTTGCCAATTATGGCCCAAAACTACCTGTTATTTTACACTTCTACGATCTAAAGATTAATGAAGCCTATCATGTTTGAAATTATAAAATATTTTAATGTTCCCCTTTCATATGTGGATTTCATGTATCTTAAATTAAGCCTTAGTGACTAGTAACTTTTATATTCACTAAGAATTATCTGAGGATGATAATTTCGCATCTAAAAAAGTTGTTAAGAATAAGGTTATCAGTTATCTTTTTAGTAATCCACTATGCTGAAAGTATCAAAATATAGCAATGAACCTAATTATGTATATACACTACTAAAGTTCTGCATGAAAGCTTGCTGTTTACCATTTAACTGAATTTTATGTTCAAAAGCCTTTTTTTTTTATTTCAAGATGTGCACATTTCTTTATATATGCATCAATTATTCTTTCTTACAACTAGTCGGCTACTCGGTACTCGGCCGAGTAGTAAAAGGCCGAGTACTCGATAATCGGCTACTTGTCCAAAGTGCTACTCGGTGCAGCACTAATATTCTAGTTTAAATTTAATTATATATGCAGTGTAAACCTGGTCTATCATTCCCGCATTCATAATTTTATTTCTATGGTCCCTGCACAAATTACGAGGGATGTTTTTTTTTCAACCTCCGATCGCACGGTATGAAGGCCAGACATGCGACAGATGACTGGCATGTGCAGTATATGACAGCGCATCTCCTCTTCTGTACGCTGTGTCACTGCCGATTTCAACACGCTAATTCGTTTTCAGCTGTGGTCAAGTAAACATGGCTGTCTTTATTGATTCTCCCTCCAAGTATGAATTACGAAATGTTATTCGTTTCTTGCAGGCAGAAGGGAATAGTGCAGCGGGAATTTATCGAAGAATGAGTCAAGTGTATGGAGACAGCTTTATGAGTGAGGGTGTTGTTCGTGAATGGTGTCGAAAATTTAAAGATGGCCGAACTGATGTGCATGATGAAGGAGGTCAAGGACACAAGTCTGTCGCTACAGACGATCTTGTTCAATGAGTTGACCAAGGTGTTAAAGAAAGGCGTAGGTTCACCATAAGCGAATTATGGACAGTAGTGGCACCAGAAATTCCCCAACGGGGTGACACCACCTCCCCGACAGGGGGGCACTACATAAAGAGAGTGTATTATATAAGTATTTATTAAAAACTGCAATACCGTTAATAATATTACTGTTAATATTTGTACTATTCCATTTGTTAGTAGAGATGGATTCGGCCACTTTGCCGAAGCTTTGGCCTGGCCGAATAATGAGCGTGATTCGGCTGATTCGGCCTGTAACAATTTATGTTGTGAATATTCTTTTAACAATTATTATTATATAAAATATTGTCATTTAAGTTATGCACAATGGTACCTTATAATAAAACATAGTAGAAATTTATGTTTAATTTAAAAGTTTGTGTGCATTGACCCTTTGGAACCATAAATCATAGAACAATTAATAATATATTCTATTTAAATTGGAAGTTGCTAAGAAATATGTTATATTACATTATATTTAGTTAACTATTTAATTATACGAACAACTTTAGTTGCTTTAAAATGAAGCTATTAAAATATTGCATGAAACATTCTTTAAATATTTCTAGCTTTGAAACTTAGTCATAGTCATGTATAGTTAATAATCAAAATTAACAATATAGTCAATAATCAAGATTAACAATAACCTAGGATTATAAAACATGCAGAGAATTGTTGAAAAATAAATAAAAGCTGAATTATTATTTTTTATAAACTAGAATATGAGGAGGGTGCCTATCAGTTGCACATCCACCCTAGATCTAAATTCTAAATATTTATTCCAGATAATTAAAGTTATAAAATTTATTCTAGATTATTTATTATCAATCGATAAAATGTTTTCTGGGTTAATAACTGACATACTGTAAATTGTTTTTTATGTTTATTTTCATCATATTACATACAAGGTTTAATTAACCTTACTTCATTTTATCATTTATCGCACAATTTTAAATTATGATGCAAAAAAAATCAATGTTTTTGCATTTTTAGGAAGCATTCTATTCCTTTTTTCCTCATACACATTTTCAGCTTCAGAAAATAACCTTTCACTATATATACTGCTACCTGGAGCAGATAAATAGCGTTTGGCCGAATCAGAAAATATTTTTTTATTCTCTCTCCATATCCACCAATTCCAACAGACAATGTGTTCTATTTAAAAGTGGATTGTTTATATATACTTCCAGCTCTTTAGCCGATGAATTTTCAAAGTGTTCTGTGAGTAATTTATTGTTTATGACTTCTACAAAACAATCCCACAATGATGCCGGAGCTTCGGCCGAAGCTTCGGCGATTAGTTGGCCGAAGCTTCGGTATTCGGCGCTTCGGCCAAACTGTGCTTCGTGCCATCACTATTTGTTAGTACTCCTTTTGGTTTTGGAGATCATCGTGCCACAGACAGACATTTTCTAAAAATATCGTGGTGTAAACCTCTCAAAACGCGTATATTCATTGAAAACTGGAAGCTGAAAAATTTTACGAATCCAATACTTTCTTCTATTGAATATAGAATGGAAAATCTGGAATGCTCCAAATTTGTACAAGGAAAAAAAATGCTGCGAAAAGTAGAAAAACAGAATATTTTGTATTTTTTCCCCCCGAGAGATTTTAGGAGTATGCCCCGATGGGGGGTCACACTCCCCGATGGGGGGCCTGTGCCCCCCCGGCCCCCTAGCTGGCGCCACCCCTGATTATGGATGAAATTTCCAGAAGTTTCAAGATCTGCCCTGTACTCTATAGTTACTGAAGAGATGCGCTACAGAAAAATTTGCGCTCGCTGGGTTCCAAAGATGTTAACGGACAACAACAAAACTTGTCGAATGGCAGCAGTTTTGTCGTTTCTTGACCGTTACAGTATTGGTGGAGAAAGCAGATTCTTATTGTGAGACTTTGCGACTCTTACGGAGGGCTATTCAAAACAAAAGAAGAGGTTTGCTAACTTCCGGAATTGTTCTGATCCATGACAATGCCCGTCCTCACAGCGCTCGTGTAACCAAACTGCTCCTTAAGCAATTTAAATGGGACATTTTCGAACACCCACCATATAGTCCCGACCTAGTACCCAGTGATTACCATCTTTTCACGGAAATAAAGAAGTGGCTTGGAAGGCAACGCTTCCAAACTGACGAGGAGCTCAAAGAAACCGTCATAACTCACTTCAAGTCACTGGTGGCAACATTTTATGAAGAGGGTATTTCAAAGCTTGTTCACAGATATGACAATTGCCTCAATTCAATCGTCAAGGTGATTATGTAGAGAAGTAACCTTTAATATACATTACTTTTGGCAATAAAATCATTTTTTAATATTTACCCGTTTTTCTTTTATAGCCTATCGGAGGTTGAAAAAAAATAGCCCTCGTATATTTATATAATGTTAATGAAACCCACATGTATCGTGCTTCAAAAAGTCGTTTTCTCGCATTCATTGTTGTAAAGTTTTTCTTCTGACTTTGTAAAAATTTTCTCATGAAGGTCAAGCAGTTCTATACAAACTGGATACTTTGTGCATCGTAAAATAACTCTCTTCCCCATTTCCATGAAGGATCAAAATTGTGATGCCATGTCTGTGTTTCTTTATTCATTCTTTTTTTTTTTTTATATTGCGCAATCCCGCGCTCTAGTGCAAACCCTGGCTGTGTGCATTTTTTCTTCCAGGAATGCTGTAGAACTATTTCTAGAAAGTTGAAAAATCAGAAAGAAAAGTATTTAAAGGCCTCTGTTCATTTAAAATGTTAGAAAAAGCTACTTGGTGCTAAAATGTTTTTAAAAGGGCAGCAGGGTGCTAAAATGGGTTTGAAAGGGCAGCAAGGTGGAGCACCCTGCCAAATTGGCTAGCATTACATAAAATTAATGATTTTTAAAAATAAATTTTACTTAATATTCTACAACATTGATGTATTTCCTTCACCACTTGGAAATTAGTTTTTATTAGTAGTATACTGTAATACATTCTGTGTATTAATTCATAAACATTGTTTTATTCGTGTTTTGACTTACCTGCATTTGTTGTTTTCCCACATTCATCTTTTTTTTTTTCCTTTGCACCCCGTGAAAAACAATAGATCAAGGTTCTAATTGTACTTGTAATATTTATGTTATAATTTTCTGAAAGATATGTTTAATAATATAATTGTATTTTTTTAAATACAATTTTAATTTGGTTTCTTATATAATGTAAATTGAATAATACTTTGTTTTTGTTGTGGGTTAGAAGCTGCAGGTTCGTGTCAGGTTGTGCCGGTTGTGGGTCGAAAGTGTTCCTGCGGGTCAAGTTTTCTCGACCTACGCAGAACTCTATATTGCTGTTTTCGCAAAATGCATATTTTGCAAAATGTTTAATATATATATATATATGTTTTTTTTTTTTTTCCCACTATTTGATTGAATCTCTGCCAAAAATTATTTACAATTATTATTATTATTATTTTTATTTTTTCTCCAGAAAAGAAATAGAGGTGATAATGTGCTTTACAGAGCTCGAAAATTATATTGCCCGACATGCTCGGGGCATATAAAAATGTACAGTGGGTATGTACTTTTTTTCTCTTACATGCCCAGCTAGGCATGCATACTGAAACAAAAACAACTTTCTAAAAATAATTTTAAAATACAGCATCTTTTACTTAAATTGAAATAATGTCAATATAGATATAATGTCGTTAAATTATTTTCACTAGGTATGTGAATGTTTTTATTAATAATATGTATTTTAATAAGATATTTAGGCATGTAAAAATTTCATTCGAGCATGTATTGTCCAGACTAACATGCCCGACAGGGCATAATTTTGAGATTTTTCAAGCCCTGGTGCTTTACCACACTGCTTGGTGACTTTTTTCAAAATCGCCAATTTGACACACTTTTGCAGTTTTGTCTTGTGATTTTTTCAAAATTGTCGATTTTACGTGTTTTAAATCAAGTGCCTAAAAATTAGTGCTGCACTAAGTAGCACTTTGGACGAGTAGCCGAATACCGAGTACTTGGCCTTTTACTACTCGGCCGAGTACCGAGTAATTGTAAGAAAGAATAATTTATGCATATCTGAAGAAATATGCACATCTTGAAATTAAAAAAAAAAAGGGTTTTGAATATCAAATTTAGTTAAATGGTAAATAGTATGCTTTCATGCTGAACTTTTGTAGTGTATAGGTACTATACATAATTAGGTTCATTGCTATATTTTTAATACTTTCAGCATAGTGGATTACTAAAACCATAACTGATAACTTTATTCTTAACATCTTTTTTTAGATGTGAAATTATCATCCTCAGATAATTCTTAGAGAATATAAAAGTTATTCGAACACTAAGGCTTAATTTAAGATACATGAAATTCACATGTGAAAGGGGAACATTAAAATATTTTATAATTTCAAACATTATAGGCTTCATTAATCTTCAGATCGTAGAAATCTAAAATGACAGGTGGTTTTGGGCCATAATTGGCAAAACAACAGATTTGATTATGAAAATACGTTTTAAATAACATTTTAGTGTATTTACCTTTTTTATATACAATGTAAAATGCCATAAACGCCTTTACTCGGTTAAATGCCCCCTCCTCTTTTTACATTTTTTTTTTTGTTGTTGTTCTTAAAATACTAAATAAACACACCTTTTGCTCAACGGTAGACTGTATCCGAATAGGTGATAGTTTTTTTACGTTATTTTATAGTATAATTTTCAAAATTAATCTTTTCTTACCGATTTGGAAGTGTCTTACTTTTATTTGCACAAATGTATAACGAAAATTTTGTTTTAATATTACATAAAGGTTCTTTTTTTTTTCTAAAATATTTTATTTTTGTCTGATTTATAGATACAATTTCATGTACTAAGTTTTTATAAAATAATGCATATTAAATTCATACAAGATAGTTATAATTAAAAGCTCGTATCATGAATCATCTCTATACTAAGTTTGGTAACAGCCCGTTTTAACTGCAGAAAGCTGTTATAGCAAAAATTTTAATTATCATGACACTACACTGTATTTATATTTTCATATATATATATATTTTTTTTTGTTTAGTTATAAAATAAATATCACTCATTAACACATTTCTTTCAATAATGCATAAAAATAGTGAAATTCCCAAAATTACTCGGTATTGGACGAATACATAGCCTAAATTTGGCCGAGTACTCGGCAAATAGGCCGAGTGCCGAGTATATACTGAGTACTCGGTACAGCTCTAAAAGTGTAAAAAGTAGCTTTTGAAAAACTTGAACAAAAGAAAATAAAAACTAAAAATATTAAACATTACAAAACAAAAATACCATAAATAACTGAATAAGTGTATATAAGCAGATGTGCAGATACGATTTAATGTCTCACTACTACTGTGTTATGGGCGATTAAAGACAATCCGGGAGGTACACAGGCAGGTAGGTTGGATTTAACATCGCACTAGCACTGCGCTATGGCGATGTTTTGCAACAATCAGTAATACATATGTCTATGCTTCGCATTAAAAACAAAAAGACAAATCGCTAAATACCTCACTCGCAATCTGCATGAATCTTTAAAAGGCACAAAATTTTGTTTCGCAGCAGTCACTTTTAGAACAAAATATCCCGTCCCACTCCAAAATTTTTCTGAAATGAACTTCTATGGTTGTTGAATAAATTTCTAAATTAAATTAAAATTTTGTAGTTTATTGGAGTTGTGCCATGATTAATAATGTCAATTGATATAGCTGTGTTTACAGACTCGGTGACTCTACTTTGCCAATGAATGTTATGTGAGAAATGCCTAGCTGGTAATCAGCCAGGGCAGCTCAATGGTTTGAGCATCCACACGTAAAGCGGAAGGCCCGGGTTTGATTTCCTGCTCTGGTATTTTTCACATAGTTGGTATAAAAAATCACACTTCTACTCCAAATTTTTCTGAAATGAACTTTCATGGTTGATGAATAAATTTCTAAATTAAATTATTTTATTTTGTAAAAATATGCATAACTTGTTTTTACTTTCTTTCATGCATATTTTAACAAAATAACTTGTTTTTACTTTCTTTTATCAAAGAATCAGTTAGAACAAAATTAATAGATAATAAACTTATTGAGCAAACCAAACATTTCAACTATCTAGGTTGTGACATAACCTATGACTATGACATCCAACAGAAATTACATAAATTCTTTGTGGAATCCTGATCCGAACTTTGAAAAGAAAAACTAGACCTGAAACTCAACTAAAATTTTACAAAGTCATGGCAGTCCCCACTCTCCTATATAGTTCTGAGACATGGACTCTGGACTCCCAGGATTTAAGCAGAATATAAGCTGCCGAGATGAGGTTCTTGAGATCTGTTAAAGGCTATACAATCCTCGATAGAATTAGAAACGAAGATATACGTAGAGAATTAAACATATTTTTGCCTAGAAGATAAAATTAGGGAATACAGACAAGATTGGTTAAGCCATATTTGACGTATGCCACGCGGAAGAATGCCTAGAGCCGCGTTTTATTACAACACACAAGGCAGACGAGACCGAGGTAGGCCTAGAAAGCGGTGGTTTGACCATGAAGCCGGAACAGGCCTTCGGCCTAATCCTTGAGGAGGAAGAAGAAGAAGAAGACTTTCTTTTATATTTAATATAAGAAGGTATTGGATTCGTAAAAATCTTAGACTTTAGGTTTTCAATGGTTTTACATGTTTTGAAATGTCTAGAACATGATTTGACTATTTTTAAAAAATATCTGTTTGTGACAAAATTTTGTAACAATGTATCTCTGGAACTATACTACTCAGAATTTCATAAAATTTGATAGGTAGTTGCAACTTGATATACCTAAATTAATGCCTAGAAACTTTTGGTAAAAATCATCCAACAAATGGGGTTGTCATTTTGCTTTTTTTTTTTCTTTAATTTTTTACATTGCAGAAAAAACATTTCATGTAAATGCACATAAAGTGAATTGTTTTTTAATAATCATTATGAAATTAAAAAGAAGTATCTATATTAGTGATAGTCAACTGGGAAATTTTTTTTGTAAATGTGCAAGCATCCCCCCCCCCCCTCAAAAGGAAAGTCCCTCCCAAGAGGGGCAAATATTTCTTATGAGTATCTTCCAAATAAACTCATCAACACCTTTTAAAATAAATGGTTGAAACATCAATGTGTAGTAATTTAAAAGAAACATGCTTTTTATTTTGTGGTTAAAATTAAGAAAAAAAAATCATATCTAAAATATTGTTTTTTCTTTGCATATTTAGTGCTATTATATTAGCAGTCAATAAATAACGAGTCAGTGAATATTTCACAAAAAGTATAGTATGTAGAAAAGTGCAGCCTAACGATTCATACGCATTTCTCTCGCCAGATGCCATTACTTGTCTGGCAAGGAGTGAGACAAGGATGACCCAGCATCAAGCCACATCCAGTCATTTCATTTTTGAAAGCAACGTGGAATGGAGGCATCCAAAGCTGAGCAGTGTGGTGTTGTGCATTTTTTGGCTGCGGAAAGTATAGTAGGACGTGAAATTCATAGACGAATAGAAATTATCTATGGGGAGTACTGTATGTCACGGTCAAGAGTTCAGGAGTGGAATAAGCGCTTTCGCAAAGGATGCAGATCGATCGGTGATGATCCCTGGACTGGAGCACCGAAGTGTGTTACAGAAGAACATGTTACAAAAGTGGATGAGCTCATAAAGAAAGACCATCCGCTAACAGTAGACGAGATTTCGGTATCAGTGGGGCTTAGCCATGGTATGGTTCACAAAATCATCAAGGACAGGTTGAAGTTCAGTAAAGTATGCGCGCAATGGGTCCCCACATCGCTTGACACCAGCACAAGAGTGCTGCCGCATGGCCATGTCTCTCCAAGCATTGCAGCGTTACAACAACGATGGGGACGAATTTCTTTCAGCAATTGTTACTGGTGACGAAACTTGGTGCCACAACTTTTAGCCCGAGTCAAAACGGCTAAGTCTTTAGTGGAAGCATGCACACAGATTCCCTTACACACTAGTGCCAGCAAGGTACTACTATCGTTATTCTTCGATCGTAATAGACCACTCCTCATCGATTTCCTGGAGCATGGAGCTACGGTCAATGCTCGGCGGTATTGTAAAACCTTATTGAAGCTCAGGAATGTAATCAAATCAAAACGTCCCAGTTAACTTTCTCGAGGTGTCATCCTGTTGCACAACAACACTAGACCATCATACTTAGCTTACACAACACAGGAATGTCTGCAGAAGTTCAAGTGGAAAGTCCTGAGCCACCCCTCCTATAGTCCAGATCTGTCTGCATGTGACTTCCACATCTTGAACTTAAAAAAGCACTGCACCAATTTCAAATAGACGATGAAGTCAATGAGTGTGTGCGCAATTGATTCAAACAGCAACCAAAGGCTTTCTACGAGCATGGCATTATGCGACTGTTGTCACAATGGAATAAATGCCTAAATACCTACGGACAATACTTTTGAGTTTTAACTGCAGGGATGAGAATTTTCAGACTTTTGTCGGAATTTCAGACTTTTCTTAGATTTTTAAAACAATTTTCTGGATTTTTGTTCTAAATATTCTTGTTTTTGTTCAATTTTCTTTCTTTTGATTGTTTCTAAACAACTGATTTTCATGTATTCTCCATTTTTTCTTATAGAAAGTATGATTTTGTGTATCTGTTTCTTCTTTTATTACTAAAATTAAATTATCTTTGAGTTTTGCTGATACTTTCAAACTTTTTGTCTATTTCCAACTCTCATCTCTGAAATGAATTTGCCTCTGACTCGTTATTTATTGACTGCCCCTAATATTATTTCTCTAGAATGGAAATTGTCTGCATTCATCATATGGAAGATAAATTTTAATAAATTATTTTTTACTGAGGGAATTTGTATAGAAACACAGAAGAGAGTCATGTGTTGGCCACAACAAACTAGTTTCAAAAAATGGCTTTTATGTGTGGCAGGGGAACAGTAATAGCTTTTAAGGTTTTCACAGAAATTGTGTAGAATTTAAAAAACAGCAGAGAAACTGAAAGTAACAGGAATAGGTATTTTCAGTTTTTCGCAGAAGTATAAAAACCGAAGGCATGTGGCACAAGTTTTTTTTAATTTTTTCATGGAAATTTTGCAGAATTTCAAAAACTACAGAAAAACTGAAGGTAAATGGCACAAGTTTTTTTTAAATTTTTTTCGCTGAAATTTTGCAGAATTTCAAAAACTACAGAAAAACTGAAGGTAAATGGCACAAGTTTTTTTAAAGTTTTTTCGCTGAAATTTTACAGAATTTCAAAAACTACAGAAAAACTAAAGGTAAATGGAACAAGTTTTTTCAAAGTTTTTTCGCTGAAATTTTGCAGAATTTCAAAAACTACAGAAAAACTGAAGGTAAATGGCACAAGTTTTTTTAAAGTTTTTACATGGAAACTTTGCAGTTCTTCAAAAACTGCAGAAAAACTGAAGGCAATTGGCACAAGTTTTTTTAAAGTTTTTTCGCTGAAATTTTGAAGTCTGTTCAGTAAAACTTTGACTTTAAAATATCTTTGAAAAAACTTTAAAAAAACTTGTGCCAATTGCCTTCAGTTTTTCTACAGTTTTTTTTTTAAGTTTTTTTGCAGATTTTTTTAGCTGGGAATAAAGGGACAAAATTCACTAGAAAAAGACATCGAGGAACGGGTGGGTAGGGCTGGGGCATTAGTATAAATAATCATTTCTTTTCAATTTATGTGCTTTATTATGCATTAGTTCAAAATTTAAATGCATGTTGAATACTTTCCCTTAAACGGTTTTATATAGTATTTCTACATACTTTTATTCACTTTGAATCATATTTTTATTCATATTTTCATTTTTAATCATATTTTTATTCATTTTTAATAAGAAATGCATCTCAAAATTTTCATCAGTTAGGCAGGATCTTTTGCAGCTAAGCACTACAGATGCATGAGAGAAAAGTCTCTCAACTGAAGCACTTGATGGAACATCAGTATTTGTTTTTAAATATGCCTGCTTCAAAAATTTCGAACTGCACAGTGATGCAGCAGGTTTCAGCGGTTCGCACAATCACCATATATATGGGTATATCGTATACCCATATATATGGTGATTAAGCTATAAGGTATATATTTCTGCATCCGTATATATGGTAATTAAGCTTGTGGATGTTCAAGGTTTTTCTGGTTTTTATCGTTTTCACTGCACTTTATAGACTATCTCTTATGTTCATAGAATAATTCTTATTCCATAGACTAACTATTATACAGTTTATTTCGCCCAGAGGTTCTCTTTTCTCTTTTAAAAAGGTTATAACATAAAAAAGGTGCATATTCAGTCTCTATACCCTAAAACACTACGTCATCAAAATATCACGTAAACAAACAAACAACAACAACAACAAAAAAGTGACGAATAATTTGTTATAATGTAAAAGTCAATGGATCGTAACAAAGAATACAAGAATATTTAAAAAAAACATTGATACTTGATATCTGAATTAGAGTATTTGAAAATATGAATAAAAATTCTTTATTGATTGAAATGTTATTCTTAATTTAAAAAATAATAATTTCTCTGTATGATAGAACATAAACAATGCCTAAAGAACTATTTTATTGTTTTTAATATTTTTAAATTACTATAAAAAATAACAATACTATAATATAATAATTATAATGTGAAATTATAATATATTCAAAATCCATCCATAATCCTTTTAAGTAGGCTCTAATAGCATTTAAAAAAAAATAGTCTTTTTTTAAATATTTGTAAAAGTTTTAACATTTTGAAGATGATGAATTCATAAAAAAAAAAAAAAAAAAAAAAAAGAAAAGAAAGAAAGAAAGAAAGAAAAAAAAAATGCAAACTCGCAATTTAAAAATTTTTCAAATCTGTAAAAAATGTATAAAAACCCATAAGAATTGTTACTTGAATATATAACTTATTGAACAAATCTAATATAGTTTAATTTATAAATATTAAATGAAAATATAAGCTTTTATATGAAAACCTTCAGTGGTGCTAAGTCTCCTTAATAATTGAAGAGGTAAAATATATTTTTCAGTTGATGCCTAAAACAAACCTATCCGATGAATTAAATCAATATATTTTTTTTATCAAATATTTTCTGTGCTACAACCCAGGAAAACGTTGTTTATAATGAGATTATTAGTATGATATTGAATTACAAAGAAGAAAAAGGTAACATTTAGTAAAGATGCAAATAAATTGTAAGAAATGTAATATTTTAAGTACAAATTTTAATAAAATACAGGTTGATTTAAAGAAAGCAGAAAAATTATATTTTCGTCAAATTAAATTTATTTCAAAATTTATAATGGAAACTTGAACAAAATAATTCATAGGCTCATTAGTATTTTTCAAGTAAAAGCAATTTAAATTACATTTTTAAATCCGAATGCAAAATTCAGAAATTTCATTCTAAATTATGCAAATAATTGTAAAATCTTATTATTTCCAAAATAAATATCGTGTATATTATACTCAATTTTTCTCTATTTTGTAGTTTGATTTTTCAATTAAATATAATGAGTTTTAAATTCAATCTTTGCATAGATTTCCATTCAATAAATTTTCGTTTTAGATAATTTAAATCAACATCAGGTTGTTTTATTAGTCATGTTGTACTAATTAATAAATTATCTTTACTAACTTACATTTTAGAGCTATGCTATTTTACATTGCTCTATAAAATTATCTCTCAGATAATTAAAGAAAAATAGCATTTTAAAATTTTGTTTTATATTTTAAATACATAAAAATAAATATATGAATTTTTTTTTTCATTAGAGACTATTATTTTAATGCATTTTTTAATGAGAGCAAATATTTTTCTTCTGTTTGTTAAATCCGAGCTTATTAAAAACGCGATTGAATGTAATTCCTCTTTCCCCCAATTTATGTTGATTACTGCAACCAGCAATATGGCCTCTCAAAATTTTCAAAATTTTTCAAATTAATAATAATAAATGTTTATTAGTTTGACATAGAATCAAAATCATTAATGAAGAGAATTAAAATAAAAACAGAGATTTAACACAACACAACCTTCCTATATGACATACATGGTCGCTGACTTTTGAAATATCTTACGGCTATCCTAAAGTACGCATTTAATGTGTTACATGTCGAAAATTGAATTCTAAAATTTACTTCAGCACTGTTTTTGAAAAGACATATATTTATGATGAAATAAATAGTTTCAAGTTTCAACTCTCAAGACTTTTTAAAAATTGAATTAGAATCATGGAGACTCGTATTTACGTAGAGCTGAAAATAGTTTCAGAATAGTGGAGGTACCTTTCAGAAAGGCTCTTGGATTAAGGAAAAAAAAAAAGCCTTAAAAGCAACTTTCCGTCTTACCATAACCACACCACACATACACACAAAATCAATCAGAAAACATTTTTAGGTTTTTAATAGTATAATAATTTAAATACATAATTTATTATTTTCAAAAACACTTAGAAAATCCTGAAAATTACAAATGAAAATAGATAAATTTATTACATGTTTTTTACTTATAGTTAGGTATTTTATAAATATATCTGAGATCTTTACCTTTTCAGTGAAATAATAATTTGCGTTGTCTAGGAATGAAATATTAGTAGATTTGACTATATTGTTAACCGTCCTTCCTCCTACAAGGTTTGGTGATGGTGAAGGCGGCACTATTTTTTAACATATCAATGCACAGTAATCAATAAAAATAAAACACAATTTTCCAACGTAGAGTCGAATTCAGTTGCTGCGGCGCTGTTCTCTTCTCTTCCATAGATGGAACATATATATATATATGTATATATATATATATATATATATATATATGTGTATGTATAAACTTTTTATACCACTAAAAGAGACAAAAGCAGTCTTGCTTTTGCCTCCAAGCACATATTTTCTGCACCTGAAGAAGAAAGGACACATCCTTTCGAAACTGGTAGTATTTACATTAATTTTATAGTATGTGAAAAAGTTTTTAACTTTAATTATTTATTATACACCAGTTCTTTAATTTATCCCTGAATCTTAACCCAAGTGTTCTTTTTTATCTCTAAATTTTCAGTACTGGCCTGAACTTTATCTGAGTCAAATTGTAAATTCCTAATAAAAATGTTTATGACGAACTTTTTCTGGTATAACATTTTTTCCCACCTAAGTCTACCTTATTTGATCAACATTCCTTTCATTGATAAATGCTTCATAAAATTAATTTCTTATTTCTTATCTAAAATAACAATTAAAGTGTTTATGATACGGTGCATCTAAGAATAATTATGATACATGTTTTGCAGCACGTATCGAATAATTTACCAGCTACAGACAAACATGCTTATTCTAAACCAATTATGTAAATGTTTTACTTAATTTGTTGCTTCCCTAATATCGTGTTAGATTTTGTGTGTGATAAACTTGTTATTCGTGATTCATGAGTGTAAAACGATTTGTTTATTAAGATTAATATTTGTAAATTGCTGGATCATGTATAAAGTGTATTTCTCACTCTCTCACACAAAATGCACGACTTACTAAATCTACATAGCACAAAACAATGGAAAACGCAGTTAAATTGTATATAGTTAAGAGGCAAACAGTGTGAGTTTAATTTTTTCGTGATGCAACAATTTTGTATGGTTGTATATAAAAATGGCTGTGTAAAAAGTGAATAAGCGCGGATTTAATTATATCTTATTAGGGACTTTTTCCCTGTGGGGAATTCCTATGTTAATCTTTCTCGGAGTCTTATTTATATTTATAACATAATGAAGCAGAGTACTTTTATTTTTGTAATAGAAATATTGTTGTTAAACATAATAAATGAAAAGAAATTTAGCAGTGAGATTTATGAGGCGATTTTTTTATTATTATTATTAATCTGTATACTTAATAGTAAAAGACTGTAGTATTGAAAGATTTTCTGCTTGAGAATATTTAGAAGGCATATAAAAGTCCAGTAAAGTTAAAAAAAAATAATTCACCAGGTTCTAAAGTAACAGGCATTATTCAAGCTGCACTTCACTTTAATTTATTTAAATATTTTAAAAATATGAAATATTTGCAGTGACCATATAGGACTAACAAAAATTTAATTTTAAAGTTATTACGGAGTGGAGGGGGAGCGGGGACACCATAAACAACGTCTTCACAGGTTACATGATGATGCTGAAGTGACGCACCGATTTTTCGTTGATTTCGCCAAACCTGCTATCGCTGCCAAATTCAAAAGAATAGAGAAAGAATGGTTGTAATTATGTTACATAGAAACACATGTAAATTTTTGAAAAGGTTACCGAACGGTTATAAATCAAACGGTCTTTAATGAAAGCCAAACCTTGCCAAAATTATTTTGTGAGAACAAGGAAATTTTAAGCAAATTATTGTACCATACTGTAAGACCAGTAATGCAACACATGGCAGCGAACTGCATTTATTTGTAAGATGAAAGAAAACTGAAATAATAAAAAGACATAACATGCTATTGTAGATCTGCATTACGTTAAAGAAAGAATAATACGTGATCAAAGCTTAAGAGAGAGTTGCAATTAGCAAAATATACATATGTGAGAAGAGGCAGGGTATAAAAATTTAAAGAATTTAAGTTATAATTTAGAGGTCATAAAAACCTTTCGTTACATTAAAATGGCTTTTATACGATTATATATTTTTTTAGAATATGTGATAATTGATATCACAGACTCAGTTTACATAAACTTAGTTTAGACTTTTTCAGACTCAATTTAAAACAGACTCAGCTTACAGTTAATTATAACTTTATTAAAACACATTTTTAAAATGCACAATATTTATAAGTATTGCTTTCAATATCCATATGTTAAATGAACACATCCTAATAAATATTATAAATACATAATTTTAACAAAATGGTAATAATATAAGTGAAGTTTAAGATATTAAATCTTGAACCAACCAATCAATCAAGAATCAAGAAATCAATTTGATAATGTCCATAAACCAAACTTGTTATTCCATCCTCAGTAATATAACATTTGTCATCAAAGGGGTTTAGATTGATTTTATTTCGAATATAACAGTATATATGATTATCTTGCAGGATTCTTTTATATTTTTCTGTACTTTCCTGCTGCAAACACTCAAAATAGTCATTTTATTTTAAAATATTCCTAAATTACTATTTTTTAGAATGTTTATGAGAAATAAACGCACAAATTTTATGAAAACGAAAATCACTTTATTAAAGTTATTTGATAAAGAGAGAATTATAAAGAAAAATATTTTATAAGTCTTATATTAAAACTATGAGTGTTATTTAATAATATGATTTGAACATTAACTTAAACTTACAAGTAGTTTACAATGAGTTTTAAAGATGAACATGATTACTTTATTACATGTAATACATTATTTAAAAACTTAAAAAAGATAATGCAAATATACGGTTGCATATGTAAATTATACTAACCCCCCCCCCCTTTTTTTTTCTGTATAACTGTTTGATACTTTATCCGATCATTTGCACTTTAAAAACTAACAAAAATGCCTAGGCGATTGAACATGTTGCGTCCACTTTGTACGTTAGCACACCAGCACATCCTCCTGTCGTAGAACGAACACTATATCACTACTCCTGTCTGTCGCTCGTGGGACATTTAACAGCAAAGAAGAAACGAATGTAAAAAGAAATAACGAATGTAAAAAGAAATAATGAATAATTTCGAGACATCATGAAGGGAATATTTTATTCAAAGACAATTTTTAAGAAATATTCCCTATGTTTTGAGAATAAAACGAAAATATGAATCACTTTTCCTCAAAAGCTGAATTCCATATTGAAAACCGAATAATTATCTGAACTAATCTAATAATCTAATCTGATCTAATCTCTAACATCGTGCATAGCTTGTGACGCATTTTCTGCATTGTTTAATTGTGGCATCGTTAATGGTTATTGTCTCAGTTTTTTTTTTTTTCTTTTTCAAAATTAATCATTCCGTTGAGATTAAAAGAAATTAAGGCACGCAAGTGAAAAGAATAAACGAATAGTAATTAAAAAAAGAAGGAAAAAGTTAATAGAAAAGAAGACCACAATTCGTTTTGAAAATATATTTCTAATACTTTCCAAAAACACGAAAACATTAACGAATTCAAATCGTTCTTTCTGCCCGTCTGTATATTCTACGCTCTTATTTTAGGTAGTTATTTTTAAAGTGTTGAAACCTTTATTTATATGTATTTTAAATTGTCAATTTCAGCACGTTTCTGACGGAAAATTGAAAAATAGCCCTCTTTAATTGAGTACAGGAAATCATAAAAGGTTGGTTGGTTGGGTTTAACATCGCAGTAGGGGAAATTGGCGACGGTCTGAGACTCACCACTAAGGATGATCCGGGGACATGTCATCCCAATTTTGATCCTCCACGGATGGGATAAAACTCATAAAAGAAAAGAATTCCTATGCATTACAGTCTATGAGAAGTATATCTTTAAAGCATACGTTAATATCTTTATATTTTACACAAAAACCAATTTCACAATAAAATATTTTACACAAAACACAACAAAATTAGCTTAATATATTCAAACGCCTAAAAGTATGTTTTACATTGAATAGGGAATTACCCATTGCGTTTTCTAATGTGTGACATAAACCCCACTCAACCTCAAAGTCATACCGATGCATTATGGGATACATTTAAAAATTGTTCGAAGTGCACTTGCAATTTTGTTATGCATTTTTAAAGCTTTTTAATTAACAACTTTTGTTCACTTTGCTAGTCCACTATATTTAAATGGATTAAAAAAAAAAGAAATCGCTAATCACTATTTTCTATATCATCCTGAAAAAAAAAAAAAAAAAAAAAAATCGCTAATCACTGTTTTCTATATCACCCTGAAAAAAAAAATCGCTAATCACTATTTTCTATATCACCCTGAAAAAAAAAAAATCAAATAACTCTCAAAATCTTCGGACATTTACATAGAATTTTGGATTTTTAAGTTTCCCTAACCTATCCCCCTGGCTGGTTGTATTTTGCCGCCCAATACCTCAAGCAGTTAACTCTGTTATAAGCAGACTTTTTTTTTTTTCAGTGCGTTGTGCAGATTATTTTTACTCGCTTTGGGTTTTAAGTTGATATATTTTTAACTAATTGAATGATTTAAATGGCTAACTCGAATCCTTGAATTATTTAGCTTTTTTTTTTTTTTTTTTTTTTTTTTTTTTTTTTTTTTTGAGGGGGGGAGGGGGGTTTCCTGCCATATCTTCCTGTGTTCAGTGATTTAAGAGGAGATTACCGGGAGATTACAGTCGGATTTTAATAGCATGAGATAACAATATAAATTCGGTTAGGAAATGTTTTATAATCTATACAAATTATAGGGATTTTCTATCCTGCTTTTTCTTCTTTTATGTAAAAAGATAAAAGGCAACACTGAAATCGAACTTCAAAATGCACAATGCTATGACATAATACCAACACTGATAAATACATCTACGCTTCAAAAGACACCTAAGAGGGCTAATGTTTAGCCGAAACGTTTGTCATGTGTTTGTGTGTTTCTAATTGAAACGTGTTTTATAATATATATCATTATAAAGTTACTTTAATTTTACACTTCAAAACCTAAACACACAAAATATCTATGAACGATTCCTTAATTAGTAATAAAATGTTTGTGAGTTAAGACCAACTGCATATCATAGTCCCTAGGCTTGGGTGGGATCATCTCCATGGGAGCCTTTTTAAGGTCTTCTAGCATTTATTAATGTTAGTTTGGAAGAAAATCACTGAAAACTACAAACTGCGAAGTCAAGAAGCGCGCCCTTGAGCTGAGATTATGTTCATGATTTCATAAATAAATTTTGTGGTATAAATAAAATTTTTTATGATGGTCTCTATTGGTCATTTAAAACATGATTGATACGCTATTAGTCGGATGAGTGGAAACTTTCAATATAAATATACGAAGTCTCCAGCAGTTAGTTTCTGTCAAAATGTTTTCAGATACAAATTCAACATTTATTTAAATATTAACATAATTCTTATTAAAAAAAGTCTGATGTATCACTCATGTATACCGTTTCCTTTATACGTAATCGCCCGCAACGAGGTTTCAAACAATTTCGATTTTTTTATTTATTTATTTTTTATTTATTTATTAATGTATAAAGTGATATAAAAAATAGTGATTCAATTTTTTTTTTCTTTTTTTGGAAATCCATTTAACTATAGTAACCAGTGAAGCGCGTATAACCTGCTAAGTTTTGGTTTATTGATCACATGCTGACTAATTTTAGCGTTTTTTTTTTTTTTTTTTTTTTTAAGGGAATATTTATTGAGCATTCGTTGACTTGCTTTAGTAGTATACTTTCAAAAAGGTTTTCGCCACTTTCTAAAAACCTTCAATACCTTTTTTTTTTTTTTTTTTTTACTTGATTTCACACTCGATTAAAAAAAAATATATATATATATATAAATAAAAATTAATTTTCTAATATATAGACTTTTTAAAAAGTTTTTAAATAGCAAAAATGTATCTTATATAGTTACAGAAATGTATTTCTCCCGAAATTACTTAAAATTTTTATTTCAAAAATCTCTTTAAGTTACGTTAATTCGAATGTGCATACTTTCCAATAGCAGAAAAAATATACCTAAATCCTGATGTTGAATGATGTAGAATTGGAACTTTGTAAGCAACACCATAAACTGCCAAAACACGCAATAATTCTTTTGGGGCAAAATAATTAAGCAACGAAAAAAAAGTACGCACGAGTGCACCAGTGTTACTGCTTTCATGCTGTACTCGTGTCAAATATTTTCATCATTTTCATTATTTCATATCAAAAATCGAGCCTATTTCGGCCAGAAATAATTGTTGCGTGCTTTTTAAATTTATGGTGTTTGCTTACAAAATTTCGATTCAGTATTTGCTAATATGTTATATAATTTGTATATGCACCTATGTACCAGTACATATTTTTAATATCATTCAAAGCAAAACTAGTAATCAAAATAGATAAAATTTTACCTTAATTAATCAAAATTGATTCAATATGAGGATATGCTATAATTTTTAATTATTATACGATCAAGTATTACTACAGCGGATTCTGAAATTCTGATAGCATGAAATTCCCGTTCTAAGGAAGTTTTTTGCATATGCCTAGCCTATAATCTTCCATTAGATATATAGTTTCATTGTAGCAAAATTTTGTCACAATGATTTTTTTTTTCTTTTTTTTCTTTTTCAGATCCGTAAAGTAATACATTCTATCGGAATCTTATTCTAGTATCAATAAAATTAATATTCTAAACAGTAAGGCCAATGAAAACTAGAATTATTTTATAGTTGCCAAGCATTATACAGTTAGAAGATCAAGGCATTGTAAAACTAGTATATGGTCTTTACAAAAATTTCTTCTGTATTTGCCTATACAAATTCTCATAATTTAGACTAAATTACAGTTGCACACTATTATGCAGTCACAATGGTTTCTCATTTTAAACACTTTTAAAAAACACTGTGCAGCAGCGCCCCTTATCGACCTATAACAACATATTAGAAAATGCATTTCCTTTTCAGATCAAAAAGTTTATAGACACTAATTTATCTTAAAGTGCAACTAAGTATACAATTTCATAAAATTACGGTCTTTAGTTCTTGTTCTAGAGCTGTTACAAAATTTTTATCACAGATATCATTCCAAAAATGATCAGAGAGCGTGTTCAGGCTTTCTTAAAACGTATAAGGCCATCATAAGTCAGAAGTCGACAAGTTTTACCAATCCGACAATTTTTTTTCCTATGAATAGACCCCACCAGTGGCAAGAGTCTTCACTCTCGAAGCTGGTAGACGGGAAGTGTTGGGATCGAATCCTGATCGCCCTGTCGGCCCAACTATTTCGGTTGAGTAGGTATCTCGGAAATATTCTTTTAAGGAACTATTACTTTTAAATATTGATTAGCTGCGAAAAACACCTATTTTATTCTCTCCTACTTAAAAAAAAAAAAAAAAAAAGAAAAAAAAACTTCCGAAAATGCGCCTTTAATTGTTGTCATCCGAAAAACTTTTATGTGTGTAATAACTTGTAGCATAATAGAGAAATAAATAGTATAATGCGAAATAGTATAATGTAGCATAATGCGAAATAACATTTATTGTAACACTGCTCTTAATCATGTTTAACTATATTTACTTATTGAGGGAGGGAGTCATTAACAATAGCAAAGTTTAATAATCCGCGATGTGTCACACTATGTATATACATAATGTGATATATAGTGAATTATTAGGCTTCGCTATTATTAATAACTGACCCTCAATAAATAAACAAATAAATAAATAAAATAAATAAATATGTTTAGCTAAACATGATTGGGAGCAATGTTGCAATAAATGTTATTTCACATTATTTGGGGTTTCTTTTTCTATTATGCTGCAAGATATTGTTTTCAAAGTCCTTTTTCAAAAAAAGTAAATGAAAAACATTAAAGTTAAAAGTTAATTAATTAAAAAATAAGAAAAAGGAAAAGAAAAAAAAGTTATGATATGAACATGCATAATTGCTGGCAGAGGCTTTTATTATTATTATTACTTTTAGTTTTTACTAATATCATATTGTTTGATAGTATTAATTTCTTTTTGCATTTCTGCAATAGTGTAAGATTACATTTTTTAATTAATTTAATTTTAACTTCTAAAAGTTTTCAACAGGTGTCAAATGGCTGCCATAGCTTCGCATTCGCGAAATAATAAATTATTGTAAAATAGAATTTTAAGAAAAATAACAGCATAAATCATCGATATTGTATTACATGCTGTTTCCGTAATCTATTAAGAAAGGCCCCCACCAGTGGCCGAGCGGTTCTCCGCTCAAACCTGGTACACGAGTCACGCTCGGCGACCTAGCTATTCGGAGTTTTCCGTGGTTTTCTCCGAAACTCGCGTGAATAAGGGCTAAGACCTCTTAAAAAGATTCCTCACGGAGGTCACAACACCTCAGGCCTAGGACCCTCGTGCAGTCAGTCGGTCTTAATCCCAATTCCCAAAGCCAAACACACTATTAAGAAAAGTGAAAAGAAATCATATGCTTTTTTTCCCTCATAAATTTTAAACTAATTTGATAAATATTAGAATTTTGTGGAGAATAGTAAGTAGTCCATCTTTTTCATGAAAAGAATAATTTGTATTATTCAAAAAGAAATAGATTGCTTTTGATATGAACTTAAATGCTTTTAGCGCCATCTGTTGCTCTTTAAGCTATTAAAAACAATAATTTCAAAGCATATTGATTTAGTGCTGCCATCTAGCAGATATTATAAAAGTTTTAAAAGAACTTGAAATCTGTGAATTTAGTGAGATTTGCAATAAAATGCTTGGAAAAGCTAGTGTTGAAAGATAAAAAATGAGAACTTTACAATCAAATTTGAAAAAACGTTCTTTCTTCCTGATATAATTAAGCATGGTTTTCCTTAAGACAAGAAAGTAGTTATGAGTGAGTGAAGCGCAAAAGGTGAAAGCATGAACGTAATCATTTATGTTAAAAAGTAATATGTAATATTTCCCGTTCATTATTTTGAAAAATTGAAAAAACTAACTTGGATCAGTCTTTAGATATTCGAAGTTTCAATTCAAATGCACAAAACGTACAAGATAAACAAAAGAAAAAGTGAGGGTAAAAGAAATTATTACAAGGAAAATATGGAAGTTGTTTAAACATTCAATCGCTGAAAACAAGTCCCCCCCCCCCCCCCCTTAATATCGCATTTCCGGGATAACATATTTTAATCGAATTTCTTAGTATGCAAAGAATTTTATGATTGTTGCTTTAAAGGGAAACCATAATGAAATGGAATAAAATGAGAAAATTCTGAATATGCGAGATTCACCTATAGACCTATAATCGTGGATTCTCTTCCATTTTCGCTTTTCATTGTCCTTTCGGCCAGACAGACCACTGTCTATGAGGATGAGAATAAAAGTAATCTTTCTTCCATTCGACATTATCCTTTTTTATAATAGGTGCAGCTTTCGAAACTGGTAGACGGAAGGGCCCTGGTGTATCGCAGGTAGCGCTCGTCCACACAGCCGTTGGGAGTTTTCCGTGGATTTATCTGAAACTAGCATGAGTACGGGCTAGTAATTCTTACAAAGATTAGATGCCGAGACATATTACCCATGTCTAGATCTTTCGTGCGCCCAATTGCCATTAACTTATAAAATAATTACTTATTTGATTATAAAATAAAGCTACAGATTTTCTAATGATGTTTTACTGAATAACTTAAATTTTAGTGCTGTTTTCTGGACTAAGATCAGTTGATGTATTTGGTTTTGAGTGGCAAACTTTTTTTTTCACTAAAGAAAATAATCCAGAGGCAAAAAATCAGAAGAACAAGTTGGTCAGTCAGTTTCGCTTATTCCTTCAATCATCCATTACGTACATGCATAAATGCTCACAGAGGTTTTTATTATTATTATTAGTAGTAGTAGTAGTAGTAATTTATTTTTCACTATTGTTTGACAGTATCCATATCTTTTGTGCAGTTCTGCGATTTTCTTGTACAGTAAGAATATTTTCTTTAGCTAATTTAATTTTAACTTCTAAAAATTTTCAGCGAGTGTCAAATGGCTTCCATAACTTCTTTTTCATAAAATAATAAATTATTTTAATTAATAATTTTTGGGAAATTAGTGCATGAATTATTAATATCATATTACATTTTGTTTCAGTAATCCAACCACAAAAGTTTAAAAAATTCGAAAGCTTTTTATTTTTTATTTATTTATTTTTATTTTTATTTTTTTCTAAATAGAACTCTAACTTATTTGACAAATATTAAAATATAGTGCAGAATACTGATTAGTCCATTTTTTAAGGAAAGAAAAAAGAATAATTTGAATTATTCAAAAAGAAATAAAGTGACTACTGTTGTAAATGTAAATGCTTTGATCGCCATCTGCTGCATTTAAAAACGGGTAAACAAGTATTTTCTTACTCCGTACCGGGCCCACCAGCAGCCGATCGGTTCTGCGTTCAAAGCTGGTAGACGTGAGGTGCCGGGTTCGATCCCAGGTCGCGCTAGTCGACCTAGCTGTTCGAAGTTTCCCGTGGTTTTCTCCGAAACTTGCATAAATACGGACTAGCACCCCTTAGAAAGACCTTCATGGAAGGCACTCGGGGCCCACCAGCGGCCGAGCGGTTCTGCGCTCAAAGCTGGTAGATGAGAGGTGCCGGGTTCGATCCCAGGTCGCGCTCATCGACCTAGCCGTTCGGAGTTTTCCGTGGTTTCCTCCGAAACTTGCGTAAATACGGGCTAGGACCCCTTAGAAAGACCCCCACGGAGGGCATTCCCCCTCTAGGCCTAGGACACATCAGGAGTCAATCGGCCTTAAATCCTACAACCAACCAACCATGGAAGGCACTCCCTCTGAGCCTAGGACCCTAGAGCAGTCAGTCGTCCTTATTCACAAACACCATCCTTCTCCGTGCCTTTAAATTAATAAAATCAATATTTAATAATTAAAAAAAACTTGGTGCTGCTATCTAGTAGATATTATACAAACTTTAAATCCTTGAAATCTGAGAATTTAGTGAATTGCTAGTAAAATGTTTCGAAAAGATGGTATTTAAAAAGGAAAATTGAGAACTTTGCAAGCAAATTTCAAAAACTGTCTTATTAAATTAACAGAACGCAGGATTTTCCATAATTAAGCTTGATTTTCAAAGCATGATAAGGCAGATTAATATGAATATTAATATTATAGTTCATGAATAGATTTAGGTCTGCAAATTATTTTAGCTGAATTAAATTTAAAATTATGATTTTTCTCCCAGCAATGCTTAGAAGTAGCCGATTTATTGGTTTCTTGTTTGCAGACGTAATTCATATGTTCTTTTAGACGAAATTTAAGACTGCGTTTAGTTTGGCCAATATACGATAAAAAATTAATTTAATTCAACTAAAATAATTTGCAGACCTAAATCCATTCATTAACTCGATTTCTTTGAAGCTTTTCATACTCATAAAAATTTTAAAAACCTTGTAAATTGTGATTTCGCCTTTCCCTACTTGTCTGATTGTTGGAAATTTTACAGCCAGTCCACATTTTATTAATTTTTCTACTGTTTACACAGCTAACATTCCTAATTTCCTATTAGCCACACTCCCCACCTTTCCCGTTGAACTAAATTCGGTCCCTTTCCTATATATCCGAGCACTTTTCCAGATTCAGAATTCTTTTTGCACTGAAGACGGTACGCTTAATGCTATTGAAACAGCTGTATGCATCTCAAATATTTTTCTTTGGCGTTTCTGACGTAGTAGTTTATTCGGTTTTTAATATTCCAACGCCAAGTCTCCTGTTATTATAAATTATATTACTGTAAAATACCGCACACCTGAATTTTGTTTGTCTTTTGTTTTTTTGTTATCCGCCTCCTCACGAAATATATACTGTTTCTCATTGAAGACTGAAGGGGGGGGGTGCTTGAACGGTATTTTACGGTAAAACGTTAAAATATTTAGGTGTTGTTGTTTTTGGTGGTGATGGTGGTGTAATGATTAAGGCCAATTGTCTACACTAGGAACCTCGGCCTAAGGGGGGAGGGGGGGAGTGGATGCCCTTCGTGAGGGTTTTTCTAAAATCCTAGCCCCATTTACACAAAAAGTTATTTAGGAAAATAAAAAGACTATAAAATATTAAGTAAATAAAAAAGAAATACAAAAAAAAAAAAAAAGAAAAAGAAAGAAAAGAACTGTTATTAACCCGGGGGAACGCGCGCATATTTTCTTACGCGGGGACGCGCGATGGGTCTCTCAGACCCGGCTAGCATTTTCCGTTAAATAATACTACTGAGAATGGCTTTTATCTCATCAAATGCATTTTCTAAGAAAGAACAGACTCTAAGCATACAGAAAAAATGAATAATTAAAAATATACTTACAATTTATTCACATTCTTTACATATGTAAGTAGTGTGTTCACTACAGATATTTTTATCACACTTAGCACAACAAAGTGCAGATTTTCTGTTTTTTTTTTTACACGGACAAATATGGCATCTTTTTCTCTTGCCACATGTCCTATATCGCTTCATTTTACTCTAAAAATATTGCCACCTCACTAAAAAATTGGGCTGAGATCGGAAAAAAACGAGCACGCGCGTCGGGCCTGAAAGACCTGAAAATCCAATATATCTACAAAAAAGAAATTCAGGAAATTGTGGAAATTAACACCCTCAGAAAGATGATGACCTTAAATACAGCTAGCGGGGATCTGGACCAGATCCGAGAAAAAGGGGTGTTTCTACGAGGGGTTTTTGGAACGAACGGGCCTGTAAGACCCGACGCGCCTGCTCCCGGGTTAAGGTGATGGTGTGGCTAACTGTCTACACTTAGGGGCCTGGTCTAAAGGAAGACGTCCTCCATGGGGGCTTTTCTAAGGGGTATTTACGTCCGTATTTACGCGAGTTTCGGAAAAAGCCACAGAAAGCTCCGAACGGTTAGGTCGACGAGCGGAAATTGTGATCGAGCCCGGCACTTCGAGTCTACCAGATTTGAGCACAGAACAGCTCGGCCACTGATGGTGCAGCCGTTATTAAAGTATATATGTATCAGGGTGTCATAAATACATAGGAACTTCAAAAAATCCTAATAGAAGAATTAATAATCAGAAAAAATTTCGATTTGATATGTACAAGCATAAATGCTCACAGAGGTTATTATTATTATTATTATTATTATTATTATTACTATTATTATTACTGTTTTTTGATAGTATTTACATCTTTTTGCAGTTCTGTAATTTCTGGTACAGTAAGATTATTTCCTTTAGTCAGTTTAATTTTAATTTCTAAAAGTTTTCAACAAGTGTCAAATGGTTTCCGTAATTTCATTTTAACAAAACAAATTATTTTAAATAAGAATTTAAAGGAAAATTAGTTCGTGAATTATTTATATCGTGCTGCATTTTTTTCAGTAATCCATTAACAACAGAAAAAAAGAAATTAAATGTTTTTTCTTTTTCTTTTTTTCCCCTAAAATTGTAATTTATTTGACAAATATTAAAATATAGTGCAGAATACTGAATATTTTCATTAGAAAAGAATAATTCGAATTATTCAAAAAGAAATAAAGTGACTGGTTTTGCTATAAATTTAAATTATTTGATCGCAATATGTTGCCCACGGATTAAAAGGGTCTATATTGATAGACTCTTAATCTGTGATGCTTGCCTTTAAATTGTTAAAAAGAATATTTAATGGCAGAAAAAATGATTTGGTGCTGCCATCTAGTAGCTACTACAAAAATTTAAAGTATTTATCTGAGAATTCAGTCATGTGATATTAAATGCTCCGAAAAGATAATGTTTGTTTAAGCATGGCTGCCTGCGATCCAATAGCCTGCAATCCTATTCTACTGAATCGCAGGGAGCCATGGTTTAAGGGACTGACTTTTAGAAGTGGGGGGCCCCTTTCTATCATAAAGTGAACAAAATGAATTTTGTGTATGTGTAATAACCTACAACCTTTTAATTTCAATAGGCAGTTGATTTTGGGTGCCCAGGTGCTTGTGCCCCATTTGCCCCGTGGAAAGGTCAGGCCCTGGTTTGAAAATGAAGATAAAAAACTTTGCCAGCAAATTTCAAAAACTGTTTTATCAGACTGATGTAGTTAAACATGATTTTCCATAAGACAAAATTATGTGCAATTGATCTTGAATGATTTAACTGCTTTAAGTGTTTTTTTTTTTTTTTTTTTTTTTTTTTTTTTAAGTTTTCATTTCTTAAGTGAGATAAAAATAAAACAGTGATTTAATTTATTTTTAAATCGATTAAACTCAACTAAATTGTCCTTTTCTTTAGCATTAGTATGTTTTTGAGATGACATTTCGATCTGAAATATTCTCATCTTCAGGATAATTTGCGTTTAATGGCAACTCACACCCCATCCGGGTAAAATACGCAGAAACATGGACCTTTGAAAGTCACAGGAACGATTTTGAAAAATAACATAGGGTTAAAGTTTTTTTTTTTTTTTTTTTCCTTTTTAAGATGAAAAACCAATTTGACTTATCTTATTCCTGAGGAAAATTATCAGTCGCTGGTAACCTGTGCTTTGCCTGGAGAAACCTGACTTTCTTGGCAATTGACCGATTTTGATAATAAATTATTGTTAGGGGTTTGAGGTGGAAATTTAAATGGAATTTCCCTTATCTTCCGAGAAATTATTTTTCACTGGTAAGTCGCGCTCTGCCTGAGGCAAACAAATAAGACATATATTTTCGAAAAAAAATTACTATATGAGTGAACTCGTTGATGTAAACGTTTAAAAACAACCAGCACGTGGGCCTGTGGCGCAACGGATAACGCGCCTGACTACGGATCAGGAGATTCCAGGTTCGAATCCTGGCAGGCTCGGTTCAATATTTTGTGAAGTTGCAGAAACACGAGGTTATTATTTGGTTTTTCTATGTTATAGAGAAATGCAATAGTGCTTGAAAATGTGATTGTAGTATTTTTTTTTTTTTTTCCACATTTACGAAATACATAAAATATACATGGTGTACTAAGATCCGAAGAGTACGTCACTCTATATTGGATATTTAGAATTATTTTATTCCGCAGTAACTTTATACATTTTATTTAATATGTGAGTTTTGATTCGAATCATGTTTGTATAAATTCAGTATTTCGGGTATTCCTTGAAAACTGGTATTTTAAACAATCCACTCTGATAAAAGAATAATACAAAAGCGATAAGCGGCGAGAAATCTAAATTAAATAAAATATAACCAAGGTCGTGCAAACTTCTAAAGTAATATTTCTAAAATCACTAGTTGCAGATAACACAGCTATGAAATTGCAAAACTTTGAAAGAATATTTTAAGTGTTTCGGAGAAAAGAATTATTAATTGTATGCAAAATATTTAAATATATTTTCAAAATTTCATAAACGTAAAATAAACATAAATATTTCAATTTTAAGTCCAATGAAAAATTTAGGGTTTTATTTTTCTGTCATAATTCATTTTGCATTGCACTATCTGATATTTCTCATCTAAAATATCTAAAAAAAAAAAAAAAAAAAAAAAAAAAAAAAGCTATTCAAATTTAGGTAATTCAAAAGTGTTACGTATTTCTGCAAAACGATACTTTTAAAGAGTTTGCTATAAAAAATAAGATACTATGAAAATAGAGCACTATAGAAAAGGCTCAATGAAATAACACTTATATTGTGTGTTAATTCATTGGGTATGCTGTTTCATTTGTATGTTACTTCATACTACACCCCAATGGTCGAAACTCGACTATTTTTTTTTTTTTTTTTTTAAGTAAGCACAGAAATTTAAAATTTCCATGTAAATAATATTCTTAATAACTACTCTATCCTAATTAAAAAAAAAAAAAAAAATCACTATCAGCATCTTTATTTACACGAAAAGCTACTATATACAAAGAGGGCATAGTAATTTAAGGGAGAGAGAGATCATATAGTAAACAATGTTTGTTCTTAATAAAAATTTAGGTAATAAGAATTTACGCGTCATTTCGTAGAAACATGATTGAATTAATTTTAGCATCACTCCATAGCACATCTTTTCCTCGGGACACTTTGGGAATGGTCAAGACATGCCTGGGACATTCGTAGGATGTTCTATGGAAATCTGTGCTAAGGGATCTTATACATTTTATAAGCCCTCTCTAGCAGTGTTTGCCAGATCTGGCTGATTTTTTATTCAATAATTACCAATAATTTTTAATTGTAATGTTTACCTAATCACTTCGCAGGCTCATAGTCTATTATGTATACAGATGCCAACATTTTAATTTATTCCGCAGTATTTTTAGCCCCGCCTTTATTTCGCATCAATTTATTCATAGAGAAATTTTCTCTTATATATAACTTCGACAGAATAAGAAATAATTACGTTTAAAAAATAAGTTGTGTGAAATAAAGGCGGGCCTAAAAATACTCCGGAATAAATTAAAATATTGGCATCTATGAATTGTATGTATTGTATATCAAATATCACTTCTCAAAATTATTGGAGATTTTTGAATAAAAAATTCGCTAGATCTGGCAACACTGGTCTCTAGACACTTCTTATGTTTGTTTGTTTTTCCCCCTTAAAATTAAACGAGGAAACATCCAAAGGCATTGCTTGGACAGTGGTAATTTCTTATTAATTAACTAATATAGAAAAACTAACTGAAAATTCGAAAATTGGATTTAGAAGTATTCAATTAGGCGTTCAGTGGAGGACTGTGAAATTCTGTGTCTGTCGTTTATTTCCATAGAATTGTACAAAAGAGTTTACAAAGGAAAAAGATGGCATAAAAATTCCCATAAATCTACACACCCAAAAATAAGGGGAATGACAAATATTTTCGGCCCAAAATTACTGAATATAGGGAAATTATTTAAATAATATCGCATATTGCGCGTCAATTACAATGCTTTCGGAGACAGTTTGGCGAGCTTTCATGCTGAACTGTGAAAATCCATTATACTCCGATTATTTAAACGAATAATAATAATAATAATAATAATCCATACGCATGATTTGTTTAGTTTTTCGATGTAATGTAAAATCAGATAAAATCTATTTAATTTAAAGCGTTTTTTTTTTTTTAAAGAATTTGCGCTTTAAAATTTCTTTAACTAATTCAAATACAAATTAGAGCAACTCTGACTCCGACCCGCAAACATTAAGTTAAATGAATGCCTTGAAGTATAATTTATTAATATTGTTGACGGCTGTTTGTTGAACGCTTAAAATTTCTTAAATGTAAAACTCTTTAAATTTATATTTTGATTTTTGAGTTTAGATATATTTATTCATTTAAATTATATTTTGCAAGCTGCAAACGATTACTTATTTTAATTTACTCAATTTATCGTATTTTAAGTTATGAAAACAAGATTGATTTTCTTAATCTCCTGACTACAGTCATGCCTATAAACATTTTTAATGTCATATGTGTAATTGGATGTTATATATAAAGACTATATAGAAAAGAATATGGAACTTACGGAAGTTTCTGAGGAGGAAATTTAACTAAAAAAATAATTATAACCGAGAATTTAAAAGAATATGAAGCTAAGGATTAGTGAGGTATTCTAAATCCTCTCCGCATTATGTTTTATCTGCATTTAAAATCCAAAGAGAATTTACGAAATTTTTTATTTTGTCAGTTTGACATAAAATTAAAAGCTACACTGTAAAAAATATGTCGTATTTGCTGCAAGAAATTCTCTGTAATTTGAGAAAATACGCGTAATTTACGAAAAAATTACGTTGTCAGAACGTATTTTCTCAAATTACAGAGAATTTCTGGCAGCAAATAGGACACATTTTTTACAGTGTAGTGATTGTAAACTGTTTCTTATATCTTTTTTTCCTCATTAATTCTCTATTTTTGATAGACTCGGTTTTAAAGAGTACACTGTTAAAAATTTCAGTTCACACTTGAACCACTATATGGAGTAAAGTTATAAGCAATACCATAATATGGTTCAACATAACTTTTTAGTTTTTTACTTCTTGCGATTGAATTACAGTTGCACCAAAACTTGGAGAAGTGTTTCCGCATATATGCAATTATAATTCCTTTTGTATTCAAGATATGGTGCTACTAGCACTTTGAAAATCACCGATTGTAAGCCGGAGAGTGAAAATAAATGTGTGAAGTGAGATCGCGTGCGATTATGTCATTCAAAACCAACATTCATTACAAGAAAAAAAAAAGAGCTCTTTATTCAATTGATCCCTAACCAGACGTTACTATAAGAAAGTTTATTGAAATACAGTAGAGTTGGGGTTATCCGAGCCCCGATTAACCGAATTCTGGGTTAACCGAGGTATAGTCTCGAAGGAGTAGTCTCGCCCCGGAGGAGGCTTTGCTTTTGACAACCGGCAACTTTAACAAATGTTACTATATGTCACTGTATTTTATAATTTATATATGTTTGTACTGTATTGCATTGCATTGTTAACTGACTACATTTAAATATCAAATATATGTATTATTTTACTTCATTGACTACGTTTTCATGCGTTTTAAATTTTGTCGTATGTTTCCCCTCCGATTTACGACAGAGTCCATGTTATCCGAGTTTTCGATTATCCGAGGTACCCTTGGTCCACATTACCTCGGATAAGCGAGGTTCTACTGTATATCCTTTTAAGAAAAGAGAAAAATCTTTTATTCAGTCCAGGAAGTATGAATCAGTATTTTATTTATTTATTTTTTTAACCAAACCAAGCTTCAATTAAAGAGCGTGGTCGAAAACATAGGGTTAAGTGTAAATTTTGTGCAACAACTCGCCTGGGTCAAGATAACATCCTAGAAAATTTAGCCACTTTTATCAAAATCAAGGAATCTGAATTACCGGATAAGAAAGCGTAGCATTGTGCCAGAGTGTTAGATTTGAAACACGAAGGTCGTGAGTGCGATTTGTCGAATGTTGATTTTTTTTTTTTTTTTTTTTAACATAATGCCAATATTTGGTTCAACATAAAATTACCAAATCATAGTAAAAGGTTAAACCATTTGGTGGTTGCAGCTACCAAGTTTTGGTTCAAACTATAACGCTAAATTTTTAACAGTGTATATGAATTTAATAAGCAATTTGGGCTAGTTTCTTATTCCTCAAAATAAACAAACTAGGATCATAAAAAATCTCTTTTGAAAATTCATTGTACAGCCAAAAAAGCAATAAATCGCCAATTAATGAAAATTTCAGTAAAAGTCGTAATAATTAAAATTGACCGATATATTTTTAATAATTGTTTTTTGTAGATGTTAGGCATTTTTTGAAATTTTTTTAGGAGTGCCCGTATGCATACTTTCCTTGTTAGATTCACTAATGCATATTATTATTATTTTTATGAAAAATTGATACAAAACAACACATTTGATTAAAGTACTAAAGAAAAATCAAACAAAAAACTAATACAATGAAAATATAAAGTTTATTCCAGTTTTACATTTTATACAGCATGCACATTTTTCATTCATAATTGTCACAAATTTCGATACAATATGAATGTTGATACATGTAAAATTGATGAAGAAATGCAGTAATTGTACATTCATGAAAAATGAAGTTAAAAATATATAAACAGATGGTTTAATACAATTTAATTCCCAATATATCAAACATTACTATTTGATTGGGAATTGTGTGATTTTTTAAATCTTTATAAATAAAATTATTTTAAGGAACAACTGCATATCTAAATAGAAACAAACATTAAAATTTTCATTTTTGATTAGATATAAACTATCACTATTTTTAAAATTAATACCAGACTATAATTTTAAATTACCATTTAAACATCAATCATTTTTTGTGAGAATTAAATTCCTAGAAGATTCATATTGAAGAGGCATTTTATTGTTATTTTGCAATAAAATAATCATTTATCGTAGAAAATGTGAAATAAATTATTTAAAAAATAATTAAAGTCGCTGTTAAATTTAATAATTGGTTTTATGAAAATAATCAGCTTTTTAATAAAAAGTAATGTGAAAAATATGCGGTCCTTGACAGTTTAGTTGGAAATAGATTTGTTTTAAATAAAACTCAAGAAACACTTAGAAAATCTAAAGTTTTGTACATACATATTGAAAGCCTTTAAAATTTAACAATATTAGCAATCTATTAAATTTCCCAATTTTTCCAAATATTAATTTGATATAAGAATAATCAACAGAATATTTCAATACTTATATAGATATCTCAGTATTTTAATATAATAAAAAATGCAACATAAAAATATTATCATATAAAATATGCCTGAAAATATTTAAAAATAGACTTACACTAGCAATTTACTTTATGTAAATATAGTTCCTAAATTTTGTCATCAATTGACTTTAAATTTGTAATCTGAAGAAGTTCGTCACAGAATCCAAAATATAAGTAAAAACTTTAGCTGAAAGTTTACTTTTTTTCTGTTTTAATATGAAAAAAGACTTTTATAAGCTTACTTTATGAATAATATATCATACATGATACATAAAACGATCGAACGAGTATATTTTGCTGCTTATTTGAAATAGTTTACAAATAAAACAGTATTAAGAGTTCCTTTTTTTCTTATTAGCCAGCTATACATCAATTATATTTTTGAACATAAAGTTGATGTAATACCCCTAACAATACACTTATCATTAGTACATTCTGAGGACGGCCATAGGATGTACTTTCATCCTCAGGATCCCGAAGGTATCCTGGGGAAATGTACTTTTAAGCTTGTAATCGTAAATTGCTCTTTACTGTACATCTACATCAATTTCAGTCACTAAGCACACATGGATATAGTAGTAAGTTCGATAGTAGCCCCAAATAATAATTCGTTGTAATATCAGTAATATAGCATTTTAAGCTGTCTTCTTTTTCCCGCTCAGTTTCCATTCACGTGCAAATTCAGCAAAGTAGAATATTTGTAAGCTTATATATTTTGTGAAAATGAGATACTAATGACATTACGTTTGTTCACAGTTACATATGTAAATGCACAAGTAGCATTTAATAACACGTATAGCAAAATAATCAAAAAATTTAACTTGCTTGCGGAAACATACTTAAATATATGTGCTCTGTAGTTCATTCGGTTCGAAAGAAAAAATGATATCTGATAATATTATATGAATTATATTTTCTGTATCCAAGTGTTCTAAATGAATTTTATGAACATGTTAATCAAAGAACATTTTTGTACAAAGTTAAAAATTAATATTAGTTTGTATTTTCTCAAGTGGCTGCATATACCTGTAATAAAGAATTCTAGACCAGAGGTCGCCAATCTAGTTTATGCCAGCAACTAATGTGAGTTTACAGTTTTTAAATAGGATGTAACCATATATCTGAAAAAAGGTTTCTATTACAGATTCGACCGAAGTTAATTATCATTGGGATTGAAATATTGTTAAAAGAACAAAAACAATATATATTCTCGCAGATGTAATTTCCCATCCAAATTATACCTCTGGGGGTCACCAAAGCGGGAGAGTCATATCCTCCATGGAGGATCAAAATTGTGATCGCATGTCTCCGGACCACCACTGAGGTCCATACAATCGCCAGTTGCCCATTGCGCAGCACTAGTGCGGCGTAAAACCCAATCAACCAACCAACCAATCAACTAACCAACTTGGCAGATGTAATGTGATTTTCCAAAATTAAAAGTGGTTGCCCTGTATCCAATTATTTGTGTGTGGGGGAAGGGAGGATTTTTAACTTACTATATCTTTTCCTACTTTGCATTTTAACGAATCCAGGTTTGGCATCATTTAATGTTTTATGAATAAATAAAATAAATTATTTAACTATCACTGAAAAAACAAATTCTAATAGTCATTATAAAATCTGAACAAGCTATTAAATATCAAGATTAATATCAAATTCAAGAATCCCATACATATTCTTAAACATTTCATGAATATTGTATTGCATGTTTCCTGTGAATATCATTATAGAAGTACTAGCATACTATTTATAAACCCTTTTCGGCATAATTTGTTTTTATTAAAATATAGTATTTAGTTTCATCAGTATCCGGTAGTGTAATTATTTTTTAACATGTGTGAAAATCTAAGCAGTAAATTAGTAAATTACAGAAAATAAAATAAAATACTGATGAACCCTGCTTTTAGCATTAGGACCAGGATGGCAATATGGTCATTTTCGATGTTAAAAATTTGCTTGAATTATAGACATAAAACTAAGGTACAATTTCTCCCTCTAGGCATTTTATCAAAACGTAATAATTTAAAGGACTGTCACTGTAGCGTTCGCGGTGTCATATCCAACAGTATTTTCCGCTTTGCACATGTAGAATCCTTCATCTTCATCCTCAAGTCTTGGAAAAAATAACCAACTTGTGGTTTCATCAACACCAGGGCCACCACGAGACTGTACTCCTACCCGTGAACGGTTACCTAAACAGGAAAAGCATTAATTGAATGAAAATAATCAACTAAACACACTAAAATGTGAAAAAAAAAAAAAAAAAAAAAAAGCAACAATTTAACCATCAAATGTCATTTAAAGGCCATGAAATCTATCATTTTTATGCATATAGCATATAGCGTGTTTTAAATAATGATAAAAAGTCATTTTGGAGATGAAAAGGCTTTTATGGGAATAATAATACAAAATAATGCCCAATCTCAAAATGTTCCATGTTAATTCTAAGTTATTTTAAAGCTCCATTTTTTTTTTTTTATTGTGTGTCTTTTGCTTGTAACTGAACACATCTTTGCATTGAATTCTTTATATCTCAATTACAGCATCAATTACAAACAAAATAAGTTAAAAAATTTAATGTTTTTGTCATTCGACTAAATTTAAAAGTTCGTAATAAATTTAATAATGTCTTGATTTCAAAATGAAATACCAGTTTTGTGACAAATACACTGATTAACATTCACACAAGTTTTTAAGAGGATTGGATGAAAAAAAAATTAGCAAGGGACATTATAAGTAATTAATTATTCCCGAAATTTAGACCCATGAAAAATAAATTTAAAGTTTAAAATTGTGCAAAAATAATTTAAATGATGTTTGAGGAACTGTAAAATGATATTATTTTAAAAATATTACATAGCTTTTAGTACATTCTATAATAACTACCTACGTATTTTTCATTGCATCGATTTTGATAATTTTCATCATCCTTTGTCCCCTTAAAATTCAATTTGTTTTATGAAAACTTCAGACAAGCTATGAGGAATGATACGACAAATACAAAAGATACCGAATTCTGGTTATTCCAAAGACAAATGATTAAGAGATAAGTTTAATTTTTCAGAAAAATTGCAGCAAATATAAATGACTGACATTCCATGTACATTAAAATAGTTAGAATTATATTTGCAGTTAATATGTACCAGGCTGCAAGGCTGAGCACTATCACTTTTCTGAATTCTAATATTTATATAATGCAGTTACCGAACACGAGTATGTTCAGTAACTCTAAATAAATACAATTTGTTGAAAAAAAAAAAATAATGTACGCATCCAGAAAGAATTAAACTAGAACGATCCCAAGTTGCACGGGAACGTTCTGTGAACGTCTAATAACGGTTACAATCGTTCAAACACGGTGTTTCGTGTCAAAAGTACGTTCTATTAGACGTTCAGAAATAGTAATATTTAGAACGTTTTGAAAAGGTTTGCCTAGTACCATCTATAAAACGTACAATTCTAGTTCTAAGAAAAACGTTCTAGTGTATCACCGTCGTAACACGTTCTGTCTCAGTGTGGTTGTAACGAATAAGACAAAATGTCTTTTTCTCCGTTTATGTTGCCTTATTTTTAGTTTTACGTCTTGTTAACATGTTATTAAAGAATGGTAATAGTGATGAGGTAATAGGAAAAAAAAAATAAAGTTTAAGTATCTGTATTTATAATTTTATTTTTTGAATTTAATAAAACATATTTCTCCGGACTTTGTTTTTGTTTTTTTGTTTTTTTTCAGATATTCAATCTTATATGTTTCATAAAATTTTAGCAGAGGTATATTAAGTTAACGTAATAGTATTTCTACTTTCTTCTGAGAAAAATGCATTTTATGATTGAAAATTTCTGACTTCTGGTTTTCCAGCAGTTTATACAATTGAGATATCCAGGATACAATTCGACCATTTTCAGAAAATTTCAATCTGCGTGTCCGTCTTTTTGTGTGTGTATTGTAAAAATTTTGTGGACTCTGTATCTCACAAACCAATGAACGGAATTTCGCAAAATTTGATATTTAGTTAGATCTTGACCTAAATTGTTAATGATTTTTCTTTGAATGTATCGAATGAAAGGTGTTGATGCTATTTTGTAAATCGGGGAAGTTATATCTCAGATTCTACGGTGTATAAATGCACCAAATTAACATGTAAGCAAGATATTATGTAAAATTACGCTGATCTAATTTAGAAGCGTATATTGGCCAGATGGTGGCGCTGCTGTTCTGCAATTAATCCCGCTAACATAAAGCAGTTTTTCATATTTTGTGATATAAATTATTATAAATACAGTAATACTTATAAATGCACTTGATTATAAATACAAACACTTGATATGGAATATTGATATCATATAAAACTCTGCTTATTCCATTTGGGTGCATATCGATCGACAGGTGTCGCTGGTACGTTGCAATTTAATTTCGTTAACGGAAAAGCAATAGCATACTTTCTATTACTTATAAATGCTCCAAACTAAAAATAGTATTAAAATGTGATATTGAAATTATGTAATATATATACATATATATATATGTGTGTGTGTGTGTGTGATAGCAATAGCCAACTAGAAAAAAAAATCTAGGGATGATTTTTGTAGGTCATCGCTTTTTCCTATGGGTTAAAATTTCAACATGTTTGTTTTACAAAGAAAGTCATCCATACCTTTAAAACGAATGCTTGAACCCTAAAAAACTGTGAAAATTTAAAACAATATTATCAATTTTTTACATTTTTTATTTATAAAACACATTTCCTAAAATATCTTCTGTATACCATAGATTTTTTTTTTTTATGCTTAATGTTTTACTTCTTTCAGATGAAAATCGTCTGCATTCATCATAGAAAATAATTTTAATAAATATCATACTTGTACAGAAAAGCATAAAAGAATGATTTGTAATGGCCGCAATATACTAGTTTATAAAAATATTTAAGTTTTAAATAGTATAAAAATTCCGAATCAAAAGCGGATGTTAATGTTTGAACTGCATTTCGCCTAATCAGCAATTATCCCAACACGTGCGCTGCGGCCATCTGCTAAACTACGCAGGAAGCAGGAATGTATATCATTTTGGCATATTTATTGCGATTTGGCAAAATAAAACGTGTAGAATATGCTATGATTAATATTAATGATTGTTTTAAAGGGTCTCACAAATATTTTTCGAAAAAATACGATATATAATTCGAAATTGCTCCTTGTAAATATTCAATAGTATAAATCTTTTTTCTTTCTATACTTTTTTGTTACACAGCATATAATGTGCAAAAATTTTTATACGATATAAGAGCTATTTAAAAAATAACCTATTTTAAACTTTTATTTTCCATATAAAGCTTAAAGATAGATTTCGGGAGATTTCTTCTTCTTCATTTGAAATCAAGCATATTTTAAGGCATTATCTCTAGGGTTTATCACTAAATTAAACAATATAGTGATGTAGAGATGCAGGGGCGCGCCAGTATTGTCAGACGCCTGTGTGCAGAGTTTCAGTTGGCGCCCTATATTACCCCCCCCCCTTTTTTTTTTTTTAAATCCTTTTATAAAATGTTATTATGTAGCAAGTCAATTGTATCTCGAACCTTAATAGTAATAAGTTTATTGAATGGTTAGTAAAAAGAGAAATGTATCAAATAAAATGAAATTTGAAAAGAAACAAGTAAAAAGTGCATCTTGCACAAAGAAAAAAACTCCCTTATACCAGAAGTTGCAAAAATTCGAGGTACAATTGTGAAGGTAAACAGAGGAAATTAAAATAGGCAGATTTAGTGTTAATGTGGATGCATAAATGCGTTGAGGCATTACAGTAGATGGCTTAGATGAAAGCTGTAAGTGTAAACGTTTCTATTTGTTTGGGTCTAATTTTTAAGTAAATATTTAAACACACTCACACACACAAAAAAATCTTAGTGAACTAAATCTTCCTTCACTTCATTGCAACTTCTGCGAGTATTACGCATATTATACTGATCCAATATATCCATCTCTATCCATATTGTTACCAAAATGTCGATTTTCTTATATGAAAAAAGTAATAGTAAAGAAACGGACAGTTTCTTGTCGAAAGATACATTTTATTCAAACTGTTCTTGAAAAAAACAAGTAAATTATCATACTCAAATTCATACCTCAAAAACGTCGTAAAACAACGTTAAAAACACCACAGAGTAGAATTTCGCTCATTTAAGAATAAATATAAACCATTTAAACGGAAACGAACGTTCAGAACAGATGTCCGAATGCAATTGATCTTTGGGTGTGTCTCTTCTGTTTGAATAATTTCTGTCGTGATTCGGCGAACTTTCGAGATTATTCTGCGCCAGAAGCCAGTTGACGAACCTAGAAAAATCCAGAAATCGGCTCTTATTGAAGGTAGAGCTTCTAAACTTTGGAAACACTAAACTATTACTTTTCACCAAGTTTGGTCGCCATGTCGCAAAATTCATCGCTAAGTTGCCAAGTCTGTATGCAAGGCTGACAATCACCTCCTATTCCACTCCCGTTAAAATTGAATGAACTGCTCTTTATTTGCACTTCAATTGTAAATCTGCTTTAATTGCAACAACACTTTTCATTTAGGAAAGTGGTTTAACTCTTTGCAATACTATAATAAACAAAATTTTTGATTAGTCGTACTATTGTAGTACGTTTGCACATATAAATGAGTTTAACATTTTGCACTAGTACAGATAAAGGGAATTTATCTATATATATAAAAATGAATTGCTGTTCGTTAGTCTCACTAAAACTCGAGAACGGCTGAACGGATTTCGATCATTCTTTTTTTTGTTTTTTTCCTTATAGGTCAGGGATGGTTTAGGAAAAAAAAAATTCGAAAAAATTCGAATAGTTTTCTTATTATTAATTAAAATATGAAAATAATAACCTCCTAATACCTTATAAATAGCCATTAAAATATTAGCTATAATTTAATTGTTGCCAAAAAAAATTTACGAGTTCATTTTCTTTCGACATAAAAATAAATAAACGTGATTAAATAAATAATTTAATTAAACGTGAGCTTTAAAAAATTGTAAAAAATTAAATTATGTATCTCACAAAAATTGACGTCACTATCGGTTTAAAGATTTCATACGCATTGATAAAGTGCTAATGTAGTTAGTTCTATGATTCAACAGAAAATTTAAAAACACAGTTTATAAAAAGTTTTTTTTCTTATAATCTATATATATATATATATATATAAATGAATGTTTGTCTGTATGTCCATTATAAAATTGTAAACGGCTTGACCGATTTCGATCATTCTTTTTTTGTTTTTTTCCTTATAGGTCAGGGATGGTTTAGGAAAGAAAAAAATTGAAAAAATTCGGCCCCCAAGGGGGGGGGGGGGGAGGGGGCAAAACGTGAATTCAAAATATCCTTCATAGCTCAAACAAAGAAACAGATATCCGTAAAATTTTTGCTTTAAAATATAGCTAATATAAATGTCTAAATACCAATTCCTGGAATTTTCGAAATTTGATCCCCAAGAGGGGGGGGGGGCAAAAACAATTAGAAATACAGTTAGGCCTTTCAAAATTGGTACAGATAGGTTTCAATAGCCTGCAAGTCGAATGGGGATATTTTCGAAAGTGTAAAGTTATTAGGAGGGGAGAGAAGGGGGGAGGGGAGGGGGGGGGGCAAAAAAATAAAAATTGAGTTAGATCGTTCAAATTTGGTATATAGAGGTTTTCGATACTTACAAATCGATTGCGGATATTTTCGAATTTGTAAAATTATTAGGAGGGGTGGGAAGGGGGGGGCTATGGGCAAAAACAAATAGAAATACAGTTAGGGCATTCAAAATTGGTACAGATAGGTTTTAAAGGCCTGCAAGTCGAATGGGGATATTTTCGAAAGTGTAAAGTTATTAGGAGGGGTGAGAAGGGGGGGATGGGATGGGGGGGGGGCAAAAAAAAAATAGAGTTAGATCGTTCAAAATTGGTACAGAAATGGTTTTCGATACTTTAAATCGAATGCGGATATTTTTGAATTTGTAAAATTATTAGGAGGGGCGGTAAGGGGGGGCTATGGGCAAAAACAAATAGAAATGCAGTTAGGCCGTTCAAAATTGGTACAGATTGGTTTTAGATGCCTGCAAGTCGAATGGGGATATTTTCAAAAGTGTAACGTTATTAGGACGGACGGAAGGGGGGCGGAGGGGCAAACAAAATAAAATAGAGTTAGATCATTCAAAATTGGTACATAGAGGTTTTCGATACTTACAAATCGATTGCGGATATTTTCGAATTTTTAAAATTATTGGGAAGGGGGAGAGTGGTGGGGCAAAAAAATAAAAATAGAGATAGATCGTTCAAAACTGGTGCATAGAGGTTTTTGATATTTACAAATCGATTGCGGATATTTTTGAATTTGTAAAATTATTAGGATAGACGGGAGGGGGGGTCGAAGGGGGAAATAAGAGTTAGAGCATTTTGGGAATTTTTTCGGAAGGCAGTGAGAACCCGGTGCGACATTTTTCCTAATCAGATTTTGTTTCGCTTTTTTTTTTTTTTTTTTTTTTTTTTTTCACGTGATAAAAATTAATGCAATTTTGAGAATTCAGTAATTATAGTGATTCATTTAAAAATAGTGACCAGCGAAGCGGGCAAAGCCTGCTAGTAAGTATATAAAATCAAATAACAATAATCCCGTAGTGAGTTCTATTTTTCTCAATTTCGTTGTTTAAAACTCTCAAAATACTCTTAACATCAAATTAATATATGACTATCGATATAACGACAAGATTTGACTTGGTTAATTATGGAAGTTTTTTTTTAAGGAACAAATAAATTTATAAATACATAAAATAAGAGTATATAATAAATATTACTTGGTAAATATAGAAGAAAAAAATACTTAATAGTGAAAGAAAACATCTACTGAAAGGAATTTTGCCCATTTTCATTATCTAAACTTTTTATGTAATTTGTATGTAAATTTATATGCGTTTTTCCATATAATAGTAAGATAAACAAATCTGTTTTAAACTATTTTTCCGTCACGTTTGTACGTTGCACAGATATAAATAATAACATTTATAAGTAAATAAAATAAGAATATATAATAAAAATTATTAAGTTTTAAAGTAGATTATATGAACATTTAAACAGATAATATTATTTAGTGAAATGTAATTCATTTGATTACATTTTTTTAAATTCTGGAATAATATATATCCATTTGATCCAAAGTATCTTATGCTATCGATGTAATTACAAAATTTAAAAATCTGTCTGATGCCGTTGTAGAGCGTAAGTATTTTTTGATCATTTTAAATTTAGAAAAAGATTGTTCCACTGACGCTACTGGTAATTATGACAGAATAATCTCCAAAATATTTAATGATAGGATAATTTGGAGTAAGGTTACGCTTAAAAACGTGTTTGAGATCAAGGAAGAAAAGGGGGGGGGGATTTCGTAAAATCAATAGGTGTTGGATACATAGAAACAATTTACGCACCAAAATCTGTGATTGCAGCTCCCATAGATCTTACATGACAAATTTCGCGCTAAAAGGAAGGGGGGGGGTTGTCTCAAATTCACCCCATCTTTACGTCCCCCCCCCCAAAAAAAAAAAAAAAAAAATAATAATAATAATCGAAAATTACAAAAAAAAAAAAAAAAAAAAAAAAAAATGGGGAAAAATTTTGGGAAAAATCCTAAAGACGACGCATACCTGTTTTCAACATCTCTGTACCATGTTTAGTAGAATTCTTTCGATAGAATCCGGAATTTGCGAATTCCCCCCTTTCCCCTTAAAAATAAAAAATTCCAAAATTGCATTTTTTTTTTTTTTTTTTTTTTGTGCAATTTACGCACCAAAATCTGTGATTGCAGCTCCCATAGATCTTACATGACAAATTTCGCGCTAAAAGGAAGGGGGGGGGGGTTGTCTCAAATTCACCCCATCTTTACGTCCCCCCCCCCAAAAAAAAAAAAAAATAATAATAATAATAATAATAATAATCGAAAATTACAAAAAAAAAAAAAAAAAGGGGTTTTGGGAAAAATCCTAAACACGACGCATACCTGTTTTCAACATCTCTGTACCATGTTTAGTAGAATTCTTTCGATAGAATCCGGAATTTGCGAATTCCCCCCTTTCCCCTTAAAAATAAAAATTCCAAAATTGCATTTTTTTTTTTTTTTTTTTTTTTTTTTGTGCTCAAGTCTAGTCATCCCATATACAATTTAACCACCGTGAAGTAACTTGGAGTCGAGTTATGCTTATAAGCGTGTTTTTTGCTTCCTTTCTTTGGAAAAGGTGAAAGGAAATTTCGTAAAATCCCGTCAGTATAGGCATCATCGAATGCATCTAAACAATGCACGCACCAAAATTCGTGACTGGAACTCCCATAAATTTTCCTGGACCAATTTAGCGCTAAAAGAGTGGTCTCGAATTTGCTCTCTCGTAAACCTCCCCCAACCCCCCCACTCCCCAAGATCGAATATCATAAACACCAAAAATGGATTTATGGAAATATCCTTAAAGAGATGCATGGCTGTTTTCAACATTTTTGTACCATTTTTGGTGTATTTCCACTCAAAAATCCGAAATTTACAAATACCCCCCCCCCCCCCCCCCGAAAATTGATTTTCTTTTTCACTTCTTAAAAGTCAAAAATTCCAAAATCGTAGACAATGATTATTATATTTATTTATTTATTGGTACTCAAATCTAGATTCATATGCAATTTCTTCACTGTGAAATAATTTGAAGCCTAGTTAGTTATGTATATAAACGTGTTTTTGTCTCCTGATTGGAGGGGGGGGGGTATTTACAAAAGTTCATAGATATAATTTTAAGTTGGGTAATTCCTGCCAAGTGTTGTTGTATTCTGTCCAGCTGTTCTCACGTGATACCCAGACAAAAATGTTTTAAACATGCAGACACAACGACCGCATACGCACGCACACACAGAGAAAATTTTCTGAAATCGGACTTGGCTTTCACGATGTGTGAAACATGAAGATATCGCAATGCTTTTCGAATTTGAGACAGTTACTGACAAAAATCTGATTTTATTAATATAGATGTTACACCGATATTGCAAAAGGTAAAAAACTACTCTGAATAAAATCTCCGGTTCTATTAATTGTCACTTTTGCAAACCAGTTATGTTGTCTTTTTACTAATCTAAGTGGCCTTTTTCCGACAGAAGAGGGGGGGGGATTAAGGCGCTCTTTTAAATTTTAATAGAATGCTTTGATATGTTAAAAAAGTCAAAGAAAATTTTGCTGAAGGTAGGCGCACCTTTAAAAAGTTATTCCACTTTTAGTGTGTCCTTTCACAAAAAACACCTAAACTGTTGAGAACCACAAGTTTTGCCAGTATATATTTCAAGGCGCCTCATTTAGCCACACTAGTCGCATGACTTCAGACCGGCATTATAAAATCAGATTTAATAAAGCAATACATATATATATATATATATATATATATATTTCTTTTCTTTCTTTTTTTTTTTTTTTTCAAATAATTTATTCTCGGCTGGCGCCTTTCTTTACCTGGCGCCTGTGTGCGCCGCACACTTCGCACACCGGGCCGGCGCGCCCCTGTAGAGATGGAAATTTTTTTATGAACTATGAGGTCCGAATTATTTTTCTCTTTTGTTAATTATGAAATTTATTACTAAAAAATAAATAATTTCTGTATTATACTCGTATCAATAAAAATATAACTATTTTTTCGTTGAGTGACACAGATAAAATACAAAATTAGTTATGCTCGGACCATCATAAAACTTTATTTTATATCATTCTATATGAACAGCGTTACCTACGATTAGCATATACAGAATTTTAATCAATTTACTTTCATATAATAAACTTTTTATTTGTAATTTCGTGTAATTTTCAGCAAGTGTAGACATCTAGAAATCGTACAAAGTAATAGCAGCACAACTTGTTTGCCAATTTATATCCGCATTTAATCAGAATAAATTTTAATAATATATTTTTCACATACCAAGTTTGGTGTACTTAAATGACAGAAATTGAAATAAGATTTTAACTAAACGGGTAAAACTTCAACGTAGTAGCGCTACCTAAAATAGACGATATGGAAAATTAATTTATTTAACTTTACAATAGCCATCTCACAAACGAAATGTGATGACTTTAAATATCATAGAATCTGATATATTGCTTCCCGTTAACAAGATTAAATTGCAGCATAGCAGAAGCACCTGTCGACCGATATGCACCCAAATTGAAACAGCAGAGATTTACATAATGCTGATCTCATATATAACTTTAGTGCATTTATGTATCATACAAGCTGTGATACAACCTTTCCTTAAATGGGATCACATTATATCAGCGCCACATGATGGACGATAATATCTTAAAAGCTACTAAGCACTAATTCCAGGTCCATTCAAATGTTATGTTACTTTGCGTCAATTGCTTTGTGAGAAACCGCGTCCACATTTATTTTTATCTATTTATTTATTTATTTATTAACGAACTCACAGTCATTTTCAAATGATAAAAAAGACAAATCATACTCAGAAGTCACAAAACGTGTATATTTATCGAAAACCGGAAGTTGAACATTTTCACAAATCTAGTGCTTTTTTCTTATGTAAGTAACAAACATAATAATAATAAACAGTGATGATACGTTGTAAATGATCTTTATGATATTGTAAATTTAGAAGCTGAAACAATAAAAAAAAGTAGCTAAAAATTTTGTTTTCCTTATTTATTTATTACTTTCTTCTATAATAAAAAGAAGAAAGATTTGATTCGTAAATATTTTTGACTTTCGCGTTTCGATAGATTTTTCCCTTTTTAAGATGTTCTAATAAAAAATTGATATTTCTTAGAAAATGCCTGTTTGTCTGTGTGTATGAATATGTGTGATAAGAATTTTGTGTCAACTCTAGGTCAAAAACTAATGAACAGAATTTCCTGAAAACTTATATTTAGCTCCATCTTGATATCGGTTAGTGATTATTACCCCCTTTTTTTTTTTTTTTTTTGTTTACACATATAACGCTCAACAAGTCGCGCTGTCATTTATTTTTTCAAAATTTTAATATTACAATAGAGGAGAAAATTTCTTATAAATGCACACAATAGGGATTTCTTTAGCTGAACATTGTGAAACTGATTTTTTAAAAATATTAACGGTGAACATGAAGACTTTTAACAATCCTTCCCCACTCCTCGGATGTGTAAATTTTTATAATATTTTTTTCAAAATTACTCGTTGATATCTTTTAAAACGAACGGTTGAATCACTTATCTGTGATAATGTAAAACAAAGTTATCGATATTTTTTTTATAAAAAAAAAAAAAAAAAAAAAAAAAGTTTATTATTATTATTATTTATTTATTTATTTATTTTATTTTGTTTTTCAATTTTACTATGTAAAATGTGTGATTTGATCTAAACTATGTGAATTGTATTAGAAAATAAAGAAAAGAATTGTGTGATAGTCACAAGACACGAGTTTAACATTTCCTATAATTTATTGTAATTGATTCATATAAGCAGGTATGCGATTATTTTAGTTACGATAAAATTTTTATATTTTACTTCATAATAAACGTCAATTATTTTGTAAAATATTATTAAATAGACAAGCAATAACACGTAATAAAAAAAAAATAAAAAAAAATCTGAATAAAAATCTTGAGTTTTGAATTTCTCATAAAAATAATAAATATAACTAAAATAAATTCATTTTCAATTAATAATATAAAAGTGACATACATTTTGCTGAATCTTGAATCTTAAAAAAAAAAAAAAAAAAAAACGAAAAAATTCGCCAAACTGTGAAATTTTTATTGGGTTTGCCAGTTATGACTACGTAAGCACGAAAACGGACTCCAAGGTCCAAGATAGATAACGGTAACTTTTTCTGCCATCATTTTCATTGCGTTTGGTTTAAGATTTCTTCCTGACATTTGGATACACTATTACAGATAAGTTTATTCTACACAATTTTCATATGTCTAGTCTAGGATTTGCATAGTTTTGCCCAAATCTGCATTAAAATTTAACAAAATTAAATAAATTAAAGTTTTCAAAACCATAAAAAAAAATAAATAAATAAATAAAGAGTAATAATAATAATAATTTGAAAACTTTAATTTTTAAATTTTTCATGCTAAATACCTTTTAATTATTTATTATTATTACTATTTTTTCCCCATTCGATTTTGTATTATTACAATTTAATATTAGATATATTTAAGTATACTTGTTTAGATTTTATTGTTACACTGTAGTATTGTAAAATCAAGGGAAAAAATAGTTAGCAGCCGGCTCTCTAAAAATTTTAAAAAATATTTTAAATTTTAAATTTATTTATTTTATATTTAAAAGATTTTCAAGAAATTTTATCATATTTTATATTGTTATATTTCAATGCATGTGTAAGTAAAATTCATAAGCTTTAAATCAATACTTTAAAATTAAAACTTCACAAAATCGATTTAAATAACAAAAAATAAATTAATTAATTAATTTTTATTTTTTTTTTTAAATACTTCTCTTAAATATTTTTATTTTCTCCCATCATTTGTACATTATTACTCTTTATCAATAGAATATATAACATATCTAGGTATTCATTTGTGAATTCATTGATAAGTTAAAGTTTTAAAAATAGTTCTATGTTTGAATGCCAAAAGTTTGCAATAAGTTTCAGTATTTAAACATATATATATATATATATATATATATTCTAACTTAAGAAGAAATTCACAAATTAATTACCCAAATATGGTTAAGTTCTATTGTTAAAATATAATAATGTAAAATCAAAGGGAAAAATAATAATTAGTCAGTAAGGAGCTTCTTAAAATTTTTCAGTTTTCTTTGATTATAGTTTTCAAAAAAAAAAAAAAAAAAAAAAAAAAAAAATGAAAATACTGTATGTTATTATATTTGGAGACATGTATGTAAAATTTTATAACACAAAGGCAATTATGCACACGTACATACAAATAAATCACAAAATCCAAACGGAAGAAAAATAAAAGAAAGAAAGAAAGAAAAGAAAGAAAGAAAAAACATAGACAAACAATATGAAGGTGATTCTTAATACTTCTAAATGTTTTAAATTTTGAAGTTTATTTATTTATTTTTATTTAATTATTTATTTTATTTTATTAATATTATTTTAAGCAATTGTTTCGGGTCGAGTAAAGACAAAACCCTTCATCAACCGAACAAAGTAGGCACGAGTGCTGCAAAAAAAAAAAAAAAAAAAAAACTGCAACGTAGCTCTTGTATTTGCAGCATTCGTGCCTACTATGTTCGTCTGACGAAGGGTCGTGTCTTCTTTCGATCCGGAACAAATGTTGCGAGTTCTTCCATTTTATTATACATGAAACACATTTTTAGCACGTTCAAAAATTGTTTACATAACGTTGTGAGAACGTGTGTATAGAACGTTTTCAGAACGTTTCTACACTATTTTAGAACGTTTACAGTACGTTTTCTAGAACGTTCTGAAAATGTGTATAACGTTTTGAAAACGTTCTAAACACGTTTAGAACGTCCTGAGACCGTATACATAGAACGTTCTCAGAACGCTTCTATAACACCGATGGTGATAGTTACACGTTCATTGAACGTTCTCTGAACCGTACTATTGTACCTCTTTAAGATGGACAAATAGACGTCTATAACACGTTCAAAGTGAACGTTCTTAGAACGTGTTTGCAGAACAATTTTTGAACGTTCAGAGAACGTTTCGGTGCTGCTTGGGATAAAGTTCGTGTGTATTGTGTTCGTTGAAAAAAAAAAAAAAAAAAACACCGTTTTATCAATGTGTAACTCACAAATAGTGTAATAACACTTCAGTCTATCGTAAAAATAACTCTGGCGGTGATACAGGCAAATAATTGTTGGTGAACAGAATTGATTAACTAGCAGATGCCCCACTAGTTGTTAGCGCAGCCATTGCAACTCTTCTTCATCCTCTCGCGCATTGATGATGGAGTTGGGACGTCCTGAGCCACACCATGATGACTGTTTGCATCTTCTTTTAACCACTTCTTCCAACACCAGTAGTCAAGTACCATATCACTCTGTCCAACTATCAGTCAATTTGCCTTTTTGACAAATCGGCCGTTCTGAGGCTTATCATGCAATCCCTCTGAACGACGAAGATGGGCAGATATTATAGGCATTGCCAACGGTCGCAAAATGTCGTCGACAAACTTGTGAATGGTGAGAGTATATCGTAGTACGACTAATGTTAAGCAGCTATAGATATTGATTTCCATACTGTCACATCAGATGTAAGGATTTTTTGCCTGTCTGTAACGAATGCCTTCTCTCTTCTCCACACGTATACAGCGACCATCACCATCAAGATAACAGATTCACCTCTAATGATCACATTCCTCCATTCTAAAGCTGTTCAATTCGATAGTGAACGACACCCTTTCAGACGTAGCCCAGTCAGTAGAGCGCTGGCCTCGTAATTGGAAGATTGCGGGTTCGGTATTCGAGCCGGCCAAAGACCGTCGTGTACACTAATGGTGGCTGGTGCACGTAAAATCTGTCGTGGCCGCAATGTCCTCCATGTTCCCATCAAAAATTATACCTCTGGGGGTCACCGAAACGGGAGAGTCATCCCTTCCGTGCAGGATCAAAATTGCGATGGCATGTCTTCGGACCACCTCTAGAGGTGAGTCCCAGACCGTCGCCAATTGCCCATCAGCGCAGTACTAGTGCGACGTAAAAACCCAACCAACCAACCAACCCTTTCAGACGAAAATGAATTTCAGAAAGAGGGGAGGGAGAATTGTCGTCGTAATAAACGTCGATCCCTCAGCTGAGTCTCTGCTAGTCCCCTTCAATTAGTGTGATTTGATATCACAATATATCTACGAGCTGGAGAATGGAGTCGAATAGAGTCAATAGAATTGATAGAGTCATTTATAGTGTAGTCGTAGCAATTCTCTTGATCAGCAATCCTCTCGCACATTGGCGGCGTCGAGACATCTAGAGCCACTGTGATGGCTGTGTATACCTTCTTTGAGCCACCTCTTCCAGCACAAGTAGACAAGTACTATATCGCTCTATTCAACATGCCATCCCTGTCAACAATGAACCACGATGCACGTCGGGTATGTGTGTAAAGCATCTGATGTGCCAATGCCGTGTATCGTACCTCTTACTTCAGTTATAAATATCCACCGCTGAGCGCATCCGCCCTTTTATATTATACCTTAGTCTTTATTCATGTGCGTGTTACGTGCATCCACACTGAATAATGATGAATGATTCATCGTTTGTATAAATCGCCAAGCTGTATTTACATACAATATCTCATCAATGTAGATGAATTTTTTCTGATTGAATATATTATTTGCACAGAATGTGTAATATGAATGAAATATAATTAATATAATCTGATGGCAGATGGATTTTAAATAATTAGTTTCTTTTGCAAATTGGAACATGCTGAATTTGAAAATGCTTTCTTCAGAATTATATATACGGGGAGGGCAAAAAGTGTTTAAAAATTCATAAAAACCGGAAAAATAATCGAAATAAAAAACGGCTTTCATGATTAGCATCGCTAAATCACGTTTTTTTTTTTTTTTTTTTTTTTTTTTACAGTAAAAAAAAAAAAAAAAAAAAAAAAAAAAAAAAAAAGCTAAAAACAGCCGATAGGTGGTGCTGATGCACACAAGTCAAAGGAAAGAACGAACGGAATGCCACCAAATCGTTCATTACAGCAGTATGTGTTCTACATGACGATCACCACAGGGTATGCATTGTAGGCGAGTCACAAATCCAGCAACTGTAGAGTGCAACAATTCCGTATGCATGCATAACACCTTTTGACAGATCGTATTTTCAGTTCCGTCGGATTGAATGGACTAAATCGATACACCCAAGATTTCAAATATTCTTATATCTTTGCCGTTGTTAAATCTGAAGACTGAAGAGGCCATAGGATCTGAAATGCCTGCTAATGCTTTTGTATTCCTCGAATATCTGTATAAAGAGTGCTTTTACCGGAGTAGCAGTGTGACTAATTGCTTTATCTTGCATAAACGTGATGTTACAAAGCGCATCTCTTTCTCGTAAACTTGGCGCGACCTTCTCGCGCAAAAACGTTAAATAACTTCAGCTAATTTGCTATACTTTCAGATTTTTCAGCTATTTAGTGGGCACTGAATTTCAAAGAAGGGTCCTCTAATGAACGAGATTGTAAACCCATACACCACTGTCACTTTAGAGAAACGCAATGGTTTCTGCTTGTACTCATGTGGATTATATATCACTCAGATGCAATAGTTATGAGTATTAAAGTCGCCATGAAGCGAAAATTAACTTTATCGTTTCACAAGCTGTTAAAGACCCAGGTAGGATTCTGTTCGATTTTGGAAAAATATTGCAGATGCTTCGATCTGTACGTTATCCGCTGTTTAAAATTTATGGCACGACTGCAATTTGTATGCGTACAGATCAAGAATTTCATGAAGAATACTGCATACCGAAGATAGCGGTAAGCCCAATCATCTGGCAGCTTTAAGAGCACTGTTCTTGTAGCTGATTCGGAAACTAATGCTTAGATTTCCACAGCAACACGCAGTGAACGTGCTTATCCTCTTAAAATTGGTTGTTCGGCTCTTACACGGTCCGCCAACGTTCTAAGTTCCTTAAACCACTGGACAAATTTTACAAATCCTATCGCTGTTGAAGTCCAATTTGCACTCAATCATATTCTTCTGAATTCAAAATTTACGCAAAACAATGGTCGTTCACATAAAACGACTTCACCAACAAAGCTTTATCCTTCGCACCTAACATCCTTGTTCACATACACGGTTTACAACGGTGAACTGGTTGTGGATTAGAGTTTTTATAATCATTTTATTTGTATATTTAAACCTAATTCGCTCCTAATAGTACCATCTACTGACTATTTTTTGAGTTTTTCTTTTCTTGTCTTAAAACAAAATACCGTGATCTAGCGATGCTAATTCTGCAAACCGTTTTTTATTTCGGTTATTTTCCCGTTTTTTAGGAAATTTTAAAGTTTATACGAAGTTTTTCCTCACCCGGTATATACATATATATCCAACAGAATGCTTTTTCTTTTGCTGCTGCTCAGTTCCCTTTATAGAATGACATCATAAGATATTTGTTTGACATGTTGTGACTGTTGGTAAATGTCATGTGTTATTTTCCTGAAAACAATTTTAATGTATTCATATTCCCCCCTCTCTCTCACTCTATCTATTATCTATTTATATTAAAAATTTAAAGAATAGAACAGAAGGGTTAATCGTACCCTACTTTAACAAATTTCCATTAAATAACTTCTTTTGTAATATGTTTAAATACTCCAAGTGTTTCTAGAGGTTTTTTGATTGCTAGTTTTATCTCTAAAAATTTTATCATCACATTAAAATAAGTGAATATTTGAATAAGCTGGTTATATAATGAAGAGTAAATTTTGAAGCTCATTTTTCATCGCGTCAACCTAAAATGCAATCAATAAATTTTTAAAGCTCCAACATAAAGAAAAACACGTGACTATTTTTGACAAATTTACCACCCTTTTATGTGAAGTGCTTCTGAACGAACTATTCAAGCACTAACATATGTATGGCATGACCCACTTTTTATGTTTTATATCACAATTACCACGCCTTTCCTTTGACAGTACTTGGAACCTATCCTAATGAGTTTTTAGATCAAGAACACAATTTTTAGATTTTCATTATTGAACTGAACAGGTCATTTTTAATATTTGTGGGAATATTGATGTCAAATTTCTGACTTTATTCTGAAACACCTGGTTTTAAAAACTTTTGATTAAAAAAAAAAAAAAATCCAAATTTTTACATTTATAAATTTGTCAGTTTTGTATGCTGAAAAAAATTTCTTTGTTAAAAAATAACTATCTAAAATATGCAAAGAGCTAAAAGATGCTTTTTTAAAAAATATGCATGATAATAATAAAAGACTATTCGTTGTAACAACAATATAATTTTGTTGAAAATCATTTTAGCTAATGCTGCAGCATGACATTTTCGGGGATGATGGAAAATGTTTTAAGTTAGATTCATAGCTGAGAGTTCAAGAAATCTAAATAAATCTTTTGTAGGTTGCAATGCTTATGGAAAATGCCTCATCTTTCCTCACATAAAATATCAAGTTCGACAGTTCAAAATTGCTGTGACAAAGGCTCAGTATACATAAATCAAGAGTCATTACTCACGAATAATTTACTTTAACCCATATCGTACCAAGCATTGAAAAAATATTTTTTTCTTTATAAAATCTTCAATATATGTTTCTTTAAGCCTATGTATACACACAAAATCAAAAACTTACCAACATTTCATTAGCTCAATCGGTACAGGCTGTCCTAAAAATAGGGCAATGGTTTAGGACAATCGGAAATATAAGGAAAACAGACTATCTATCTATCTATCTATATATATATTAATATAATTGTTTTACCAGTATAAAAGTGTAGAATATTACCTCAGTAAATTTATATGTCCGTTATTCTTGAACGTAAAACCTTTTTAAGTGATAATGTGTTGAAAATATAATGAATAAATCTTCAAAAATCTTCATTAAAAAAAAAAAAAAAAAATTATATATATTAAACGTTAATTTAAACTAATGATAAAGACACATATGTATTTATTGCCCTTTTAAATAATATATCGCCTTTAATTTGAATTAAAATATTCAAAATAATTTATATAAATACCACTTATGCATGGCGTCCTATTTTTAGGACGATGGTGAAATATGGGTTAACGGCTCAAAGTAGCAACAATAATTTTTACCATGTATGAATGCTAATTTATTAATTTGAGCCCTAGTTAAAAGATGTAATCAAACTAGGTTGTATAAGTACAGTCTCTAATTAGAAATCAAATACAGGATATATAATTTTCATTTGTTACAAAGAAAAAAAAAAACTATTTTAAATCGTAGAACAATTTTTATAACTATATATGACTTATATTCAAGTTAAATAGGAACTCAGTTTTAACCCTACAAGGCACCCAGTTCCGTATGTGGAACACCGACTTTAATCGTTCCTATAGCTATAAAACTATTAGTAGCGACATCTCTTGACATCTTGATAGAAGCTACTGACATTTAGCAATGTAATAATACGAATCTTTACCTAAAGATGTCGTTCGTGTTTTTGTTATAGTGCACTCAGTGTGAAATTCGAATGAAAGTGATACGTTAGTCGTTTGTCTGAATTCAAAAATAAAAAAAGAATAGTTATTGAACAGTTTTGACTCGAAAAAAAAAATAGTGTGTGTTATAACGAAGTGTATATTTTGCAGAGGTAAGTTGTTTTTTTTTTATATTACAATAGTAAGCGTATTAGTAAATCATATTTTTATGTATGTTCCACATACGGTACGTTGAGCTAAAAAGTTGATTTTTCCGTAAAATAAAGTTTTATTTTTATTTTTATAAGTTTTCTCTATCTTCTGATCACTAATTACAACCTATATATTTTTGCCACGCACTAAAAAAAAAATTTGAGCCTTGTAGGGTTAAAGGTTTCATTCCAGCATGGTAAAAACACATGAATTCAGTTTTTCATCAATATTAAAAGAAATGTTAATGAAACAAAAGTCAGTTAACCTGATTAATTGATTTACTCTAAACCTTGCTAAAACTTGCGTCAATTATAGTAAAAAGTGAACATTTTGCTATTTATGAAAAGCTAAACTGTAAAATTATTTATTTATAATTATTTTTGTCTTCGAGGGTACTTTATAAAACATCATACATGCATGTTTGTTAAATTTATACAACTTCAATTTTTAAAGTTGGACAAAAAAAGTTCGACTTGTATTTTATGCGTCTTTAAAAAAAATGCAGTAGAAATTTATATTTAGATCATACTATGCATAAATGAACGTACTGATAAATTTAAAGTTTGTAAATATAAAGATAGCCTTAAAAAAAAAAAAGTTTATTAAAAAACCAGCGTAATTGCAAAGCACAATCTCTGGAAGTAACTGTATTTTATAACTTTTACAACTAAAACTATAACAAGTGTTCGTTTTTTCTTCCTTTTTTTTTCCCCCACCTATGGTATATTTTGATTATAATTATGCATTTCAAATGGGAATTACAGCTGCACCGCTTTATTTTATTTTTTCTAAGCGCCGCTTTTATATGAAAAGGAGACGTGACGCTAAATAATAGAAAGAGAGAAAGTTTTTAATGTACTAAATGCGAAAGTGAATAATGAAATTGCAAACAGTTGTTTCTCTAGCATTGAACACACTGTCGTCAGTGCATAAAGAAACGAAAAAAAAAAAAAAAAAAAAAAAAAGAAAGAAAGAAAAGTTTATAATATATAAGAAGAGGAATTGGACTCTACGTCTTTTTGTAAACAAAAGAAATGAGTGGTATGTAGGAGATTAGCCAATAGGAAATTGACAAACGGTAGCTGTGAAAAATGTGGGAAAAAATAAAAAAGCATGGATTGAATGTAAAATTTATACCAATCAGACAAAGGAGGTACAGTTAAATCAAAAGAAACAATGTTTTTAAGATTCTTATAGATGCAAAAAGCTTCAAAGAAATAGAGTTCAAATGTTGATTTAGGTCTGCAAATTATTTTAACTGCATCAAAATTATGATTTTTCTCTTTAGCAATATTTAGAAATGGCTGATTTGTTGGTTTCTTGTTTCCAGACATAACTGATATGTTCTTTTAAACGAAGTCTATGATTTCGTTCAGTTTGACCATTATAGGATAAATCACATTGGCAAGAAAAACATCGGCCCTTTCTGAGACTTGCAGAGAGAAAAACCACAATTTCAAAATTTCATACAGCTACAATAATTTGCAGGCCTATATCTACAATAAAATTCGATTTCTTTTAAACATTTTACATGTAAGAATCTTAAAAATATTGTTATTTGGGATTTCGCTGTACCCCCCTTTGCTGGATTGTTCGATATTTTGCAATCAATCCATACTTTCTTAATTTTTTCTACATTTTTCACAACTGCCGTTTCTCAATTTCCTATTGGCTAATCCACCACATTCGTTCGATTCCATTGGTTGATAAACAGTCGTTGAATCCGATTTTGTTCTTGGAACACATTCCTTACATTTCTTTATGCATTGATGACGATACGTTCACTGCTACCGAAACAGCTGTCTGCAATTTCATTATTTCCTTTGGCGTTTTATATGTTGAAAACCATTTTTATAAGTGACAAAATTATTACTACAATGAAAGTTCCATGGAATCAAAATTAAAGCTAATAGCAACTTTGGAAATTTAAAACATTTTTGGAAATATTTCCTCAACCTTTAAATGCCTCAATGATTCTCAATAATTATTTATCATTATCAAAGTAAAAATGACCAAATTTCGAAATGTGACAGGAGAATTCGTCTAAAATTACCGCTCTTTTTGTTAAAACGTTCTAAAACTTTTCGCGTTTTTTTCTCTTACGAAACGGATGTTTACTGCCATGGTACCAATTTGCTTTAGGCTATATTATCTGATTAATTTACGATGATTAACTTACAGGGTAGGTTGATTCAAAACTTTATACACAAACTTTTAAGGGAGATGGAGTACATCACGTGAATTAGTAACTCTATAAAATTTCATGTCCTCAAACTTCATATAAATCTTTTAACTCTTTCAAGGACGGTGGAATTATATTATTCCTTCCTAAATTTAACTCCTATTTGCAAGAATTTATCTCGGGAATTTTTCAACAGAATTTAACTTTTATAACTTATTGGAAAAGCTTTCAGTTGTCTCCAAATTTTGATAGTAAATTCTAGTGGCTTTCGATAGTAAGTGATCTTAATTAAATTGTTCATGAAAGGGTTAACGCGATTGGTAATCCCCACGAGGCTGGGATTACCAATTTTCAACTGCCAAATTCATAATGGCAATCTTTAACAAAATTTTACTTTTATCCGAATCCGCTTAGCCGAAAAAAAGCATTTATTTCTTTTCTTTTAACTTTGTTCGTAAACTTTGGTGGCTTTCCATATTGAATGAGCGCAATTACCTTGCCCCTTAAAAAGTTAAGGACCAAAAGTATTTTTTTTTTTGTTGTTTCTTTAACATTAAACTCCACCTATGGACATTAGCAACGGTTCACAAGTACTCTCGTTTTTCGGATATTTGTAACTCCGCCTACGGTGTTAAAATATAAAATGTTGTATGCTCTATTATTTTATATAGTCATCGAAAATATTCGAATTAATACAATTAGTACTCTAAATATATCGATTAGAAACAGCATTATTAATCTGTATAATTCTTTTATATAAACATTAGCACTTAAAACATTTGTCAAAAACATAACAATCAAGAATTAAACTAATAAAAAACATCCAGACTTTAAAGGATTAATATAGACCTGCCAGCAATTCTAATTTATTCTATAGTATTGTTAATATTTGTCTTTTTTTGCACCACTGTTTTTGAACAGTAATTTTCTTTTTATTTAATCGTAATTACGTATTGGAGAAAAATACTCTACAAAAAATATGTGAAAAAAAAAAGAAAGAAAGCGGATGCTAACAATGACATGGAATAAACTATAAATGTTGGTAGGCCTGATTAACATGTCGTCTGCGGTCGTGCGTTCCAATACAATTCTCACTCATTGTCTTTACCTCCCCTAGAAGCCTGCACATGGTATTTTAAGTCCCACTGTAGAACAAAGCAATGTGTGACAGATTTAAAGGTGATAACAAATTTTTTATTTAATGGCGATAAATCACTATTCAACCTGTTTACCAGTTGTAACAAAAATTATACTTTAATAGCGTTTTGTAAGAAATATAACTAAACTAGACATTACCTGGAAGTAGGTGGAATGCGCCGTTTACCCGTATAAACCATTGGATTATTGGAACTGGCCATGCTCTGGCTTCACAACTCATTAGCGCCGAGTTTCCTGATTCGTTTGTTATCCTTTGTGGAAATGTCGTAATCCTTGGAGCTTAAAACAGAAAAATAAAATAAAAGAAAATAAATAAATGAGAAAAATCTTAATAAATTCAACAGGTATAAAAAAAATTACGCATTTTCAAATTCTTTAGAAAATGTTCATACATTTACATATGAATTAGAAAATACATTTTCTAAATCTTTAAAGTAATTTTCTTATGTAATATAAAAATAGTACTTATTTTATAATTATGTAGTACATTTATTAAATTACTGGACAGCCAGTTATTCCCATTTTTAAACTCGCACTACAAATATTGATTACGCAGAACGCAGAATAAAATAAACTGTAGATGCAAACCAATTTAGGGCGACGCTTTAAAAACTAATAGAAGCTTTATTTTAGCTTTTAAAGCATCGCTGTCGTTAAAAACAAGCTTTGGATTTAAAAGCTGAAATAAACTTTAGCTTTATTAGAAAACTTTAAAATCTTAAAAGTTTTTAAATCTAACTAATAAAACTACTGTTTTAAAATTTAGGGAATTTATTCAGATATACAGCTATATTGCCAATTTATAAGGATTTTTATATTCCATATCTATCACTAATTTTTAATTGCAATGTTTGTTTGATTGTATGTTTGTCTAATCGACTATCATATGTACCAAGTATCATTCTTCAATATTAGTGATAATTATCTCTATATATTTTTTAAAAAAAAAGTTACTGTAGCTATGACGTCTTTTTTTTTTTTTTTTTTTTTGTCTGCGACAGCATCTCCTCGCGAAGGGCAGGGTTCTCCACATCAAGAGAGGTATCAGTGCGTGCGGAATACTCCAAGGAAGGTATTTCAGTAAGTTAAAAATGTCTATCGTCTTAATTGACGAAGTTATTAATTAAAAACGTCGGGTTTATAAAGTACTCTATTTGCTACCTTGAAAAAAGTTTATCTTATGACATTGTTTTTCTATCATGAAATCATTTTCCATGGAAAAATTAAAATGTGATCCATGGTGTAAAAAATAATAAAATAAATTTCAATGTTTCTATTTAAAAAAAAAATATTTTCTTATTGGTAATTCCTTATGTAGACTCTTTATATAAAAAAAGTTACTGTAGCTGGCGTCAAATTTTTTTTTGTCTGCGACAACATCTCCTCGCGGAAGGCAGAGTTCTCCGCATCATGAGAAGTATAAATGCGTGCGGAATACTCCAAGGAAGGCATTTCAGTAAGTTAAAACTTTCTATCGTATTAATCAACGAAGTTATTGATTAACAACGTCAGGTTTAAAAAATACTCTATTTGCCACCTTGAAAAAAGTGTGTCTTGTGACGTTGTTTTTCTGCCATGAAGTTATTTTCCACGGGAAAATTAAAATGTGTTCCATGGCGTAAAAGATAATAAAAAAAAACTGTCAATGTTTCTATTAAGAAAATTTATTTTTTTACTGGCAATTCTTTATGTTGTTTATCAATTTTTTATACTTTTTTTTCTGGAGAATAATCATCCCCATTATCCATTACATGTAAGCATTTAATTTGGTGATATTTTTTATATTTATACTTGTATTAATATCAAGTTTTTAAAAAAATAATTGAATTTAGATTTGGAAATTTGATTTCCAAAATAGCATTGTTTATGAAACGGATTATTTTATCTTTTTTAAAATTATCGTCCTTGTGAACTCCATTTCTCTGTAGTTTTAAAGTATATTTAAAGCCATTAGAAATATACTTTAGCTGGACATTAGATACACTCATGTTTGCGAAAATTGCAACACCACGAAGAGATTATGCAAATCGAACCAAATTTACAGGAAATGTAAAGTGATGTAAGGCATGCAAATGATTAGAATTACAAAGAGATTGCGCATGCGTGGAACGAGAACCGACGCCTTATCAGTCGCTTGTTCTAGGTATATAAAGGACTGTAAAGGTGCGTTGAAATCTGTTTATCACCCTCTGTCTGCGGTAAACATGTCATTGGTGGTCAATATGCTTCGTCAAAAACGGAGGATACCATACCAACAACTAATGGAATTCGTACGAAGCCGCATCGTTGGTATGCGAGAGGGTGGATTTTCGTATCGAGAAATCGCATCCCGCACGCACTGTAATGCCACAACAGTGATGCGTGTTCGTAAGAAATGGACAGAGGAGAATCAAACAAGCCAAAAACCTAGCAATGGAGCACGCAATAGAACAACGGCACGAGGCGACAGACACCTCAAGCGCACCGTACAACGGACCCTACAACGTTCTCTAGTGTGTTAGCACAACGTTGGAGCACGACTACAGGTGTTTTGTTGTCTAGCTCAATGATTCTACGTCGTTTGCTGCAGCATGAACTGCGTGCAAGGTTTCCTCTACGCAGGATTCCCCTCTCGCTGAATCACAGACGCCTCCTACTTCAATGGGCTCAGCAACGCAGCACGTGGCGTGCCCAGTGGCAACAAATTGTTTTCTCCGAAGAATCTTGCTACAATTTGGAGTACAATGGTGGAAGAGTACGGGTCAAACGTTACAGGGGGAACGTCTGTTCCCACGGTGTGTTATCCAGCGTCATACTGCACAAACGCTTAGCATCATTGTATGGGGAGCTATTGGGTATAATTGTCGATCCCATCTAGTGCACATTGCGGGCAACTTCAACAGTGATCGCTACATAATGGAAATTTTGGTGCCAGAGGTCCTTCCCTTTCTTCGACACATTCCGGGTGCTGTATTTCAGCAAGATAATGCCCGTACACATAATTCTCAGACTGCACAAGCCTTCTTAATTGCGCAACATGGTTTCGCTTCTTCCATGGCCTGCTTATTCCCCGGATATGTCGCCCATCGAGCATGTCTAGGGTTTCATTGGTGGGCGACTTGCTCGTACAACTGGTGGGGCGCACAGTAAAATTGAACTTTGGCGCCAAGTCGAAGCCATCTGAATGCCATTCCCTAGGATTACATTCAGAACCTGTATGATTCAATACCCCGACGTGTACAGGCTCTCATCGCTCAGCGTGGCGAACACACAAAGTACAGATTTCAGACGTTCTTTTTGCTTTTTTGTCTTGAATTTGATCGTTTATTTGTACCACTATCAGTAACATGTGGAATAAAGTTTATTAATTTCTGACAATTCTTTCATGGTGTTGCAATTTTCACAAACATGAGTGTATATAGAGAGAGACTATTATACTGCCCTAAATTAACTAAAATATTCAATAGTAAAAAGTATAGGTTTTAGAAAAAAATAAGTTCTAAATTTCTTTTTTTTTTTTTACAAGCAATTATACCAAAAAATTCATCACTAAATAGTGACAAAAACGTAAAAGTCGCCAGGGGGTCATATAGTAAAGCTGTAATGAAAAATGGTCTAGATATTACTAATTTCTTTCAATTCTGAAAAAAAAAAAAAATTACTGATATTTAGCATAATATTTCATTAAAATGATAACTGAAAAAAAAAAAAAAAAGCGATATTAAATATTATGTATTTCAATTTCACATTGAATATGGGGATTTCTGTAACATTTATTTTCTTTTGTTTTTTGTTATTCACTATTAATATTCCTACCCAGTGAAAGACACAGCAGCGAATGGGTGGACAGAGCTCCGCAGGGGTTAATAAGTGAAGCGAGACGGGGGGAAGCGGAGCCTCCCTCGGGGGTTGGTGAGCGGAGCGAACATGAGCAGAACCCTCTAGTTAAATAAATAAATAAAAAAGTTCCTAAAAATTAAAAAAAAAAAATGATGTAAAGTCCTTAGACTTTTTCCTTGGAACTGTACATTTGAAGATATAAAAGTTTCAAGTTTTAGAAATTAGATTATGCCATAGAATAACACGGATGTATTTCTTTTTGTACTGTGATAGTGAAATCCATTTAATAAAAATTGTACTATGATTTTGAACTTGTACTGTATAACTTTTAAAATGTATTTTACTATTTTCATTTTTCTTAAGATTGCAATATATCTGACGCTGTAAATTAAATTTTAATACTGAGAAATTGCGATGGACAGAATGTAGCACTATTAAAAATAAAATTCAACTTTTCAAAAAAAAAAACAGTGCTAGTTTAGGTTTATTTAGCAGTAACCAATGTTTTCATAAATTTGGTACTAAGTTTCTCAATTTTAGTAGTAGAATTGCCCATTGCGCAGCACTAGTGCGACGTAAAACCCAACCAACCAACCAACCCAATTTTAGTAGTGATTATTATTAAAATGGCATGTCTAGTATGATGAAACTTAGCACCAAATTTCTGAAAATTTTAGCTACAGCTAAATTGGCCTAAATTGGTACATTTTTTTTTTTCTTTTTCTTTTTTTTTTTTTTTGTAAAATAATGAATTATATTTCTAACAGTGAGAAAATATCACTTAACTTGGACTTGATTCAACTTAAGAAAACTTGATTTTTATTACATTAAATTACTGAATCACGAAAAATTTTTTCCTGATAATAATAAGAGTTTTTAAATAAGCTTTAAAAATGATTGACTAAAAAATAGTTTATCTTTTCAATCATCTCAAAGTTCGTGGTAACAAATGCATTTGCTAAAAAATTTTTTTAAATGATTCATTATTCAATTGCATTTCGGCTCGTACGATTATTCTTCTGCTTAACTAAAAAAAAATAATAATAAGTAAGACTTTAGGTTATAAATAAAAATACTTTGAAAAGCATCAGTGTGATATTCTAAGTTCCCACTCCATTTCATGGCTAATTAAAAAAAAAAAATCTGACGATAAAGTTTAAATACTCCATTTAAAAATCTTTAGACGGGATTTATTTCTCGAAATCATATTGTTTTCATGAAAAATTGATCTTACTGTATTTAGATCTCTAGCAGTAGATTAATTTTCTCAGAGAGAAAAATAAACGATTTTATATAAAGACATACATTAAAGAAAGTAAAACCCTGACAATTTCGTGGGTTTTAGAGTTCTGCGACATGTTTTTAATCTAGAGTATATGTCTCCCCAATTTTAAATAATCATTATATTACTCATAAATTTCTATATTTCCAGATTTTGACTCTAGATATTTTAAATTAAAGAAAGGAAAAAAAAAATCATTCATTTATTTTAAATTTATTTTTACTCTATAATTTTAAATTATTTATGCTACTTATTGTCGATGCTTAACGATAGAGAGAAAGAGAGAGGTAATATTGTTAAAAATTAAAACCACATCACTTGAAATCAAAAATATTTATAACTTGATTGGCATTTTCTATTTACTTCTTTTAGCACACATTTGGAGAAATGATAATTTTTATACATATGCATAAAATGCAACAATATATGCATACCTTTAATCGATATTTTCAAAATTACGATATACTTAATAAATTGTAATAGAAATTTTATTGATTACAATTCATAAAAAATAAACTTACAAAGCTTAAATACAGTATTCACAAACATAAATGTTTACATGTAACTCATCACTTTTACGATAACACTTCATTAAGAACAACTTCGTTTTGTGTTCTAGAACACGAATAATCTGATCGACAAGGTAAATTGAATAATATCTGCACTGCACGCCAAATAAATGTAACAATAAATAACTTTACTTTTATCTTACTTTGTCACGCACACTAATAATTTTGTCAAAGTCAGAGATTAGGAATATTGAGCACATTTTCTTTATAAAAAATTAAGATTCATAGATCGACTACAATATCTACAACTATTTGAATTATGTATTCAATTCTACGTATTCACTTCGTTATTCTCTAGCCTTCAGTTGGCAGGTACCGGGTTCAAGTCCCGGTTCAAGCGTGGTAGCTTGTAATGATTTGGGATCCACTTGAATCCGTAGGTCACCGTCTACTGAGCTTCAATCTGCAAAAAAGGACCGTAGAGAGATAACCCAAACCCAACATAGTTTCATTCTTTTTTCTTTTTTTAACATGCTTTTATTAACTTGACATGATGTAACTATTAATATATGTAACGGAATCTTGCAAATTCGATTTTCGGCCTCTTCTGACCGTTCTCTTGACCTGAAATTTTGCACACGTTTTCATAGTCAATGACAATACTACATACAAGTGTTTCCAGGCTCCTATCCCATCAGGGGCAGGTTCTAGGGGCAAACAAAAAAATCGATATATATAAAACTCTATCGTATGTGGCACAAGATTTGGCCGTATTTGTATAACGTCGGGTAGCAGCAATTAACCAATTATTATTTTTTTTTCACTAAAAATTTAAAATTATGCAAATATTATGGAGTGTCACTCACACGATTTTCTCGTACCCTGCATTTTAATACTATAAAGATATATTTTTTGTGCTTTGTAGTTCACATTCAAATTAAAGCGTGTTCTTTAATTTTTTAAAAGTATAATTTTATTTTTATTCAATTTATACAAGGAAATTGTTTGGAGAATTTATAATAAAATTTAAATAAGCAAAATTTTTAAGAAATCCCCTTCCCTCTTTATTCATATTGCTATAGAAATTTGCTCCAAACTAATTGCGTAAGACGTTAGAAGTAAAACTTACTCAAATTCTAGTTTATATGCATAAAGAAATTCTGTATAATCAATTTATAAACATTGGCTTGATCTGAATTTGCGTAGAATGTACGTATTTTAAATGAAGATCCTAATTTAATATAAAGGTTAGTGAAAAGTATTACAATCAGCTTTAAGTTCCCCATAATACGATAGGTATGACGAACTTGGGTATTCGTGAAAATTTTCGACCTGGGGTTTTTAACGTTTTTACACGTTTTGAGGTGTGAGAAATCTGACAATCACAAAATCAACATGGTGTCCGTCTGTAGGATGTCAGTTTGTTAGTATGTTAGTTTGTTAGATTTCGTACACGATATCTCAAAAACAAATCGTCATAAAGAGATCGAACCAGTTTTAAAATATTCCTTATGACACTAACTAGAATCTAATTTGTTATTAGAATTATAATTTGAAAACTTTATAAATTGTTGGAAATATATGATTTTCGAAGCATAAGGGAATAGGGAAAATTTTTTGCATAAACCTGTATTATGATGATTGTGTTCACCGTAATGATATTGAATTAGTTTTAAAATATCAGTTATGGTACTGGCAGAAACATCATGAACATTCTAGTTTTAAAACTTCGTATGTTATTCAAAATTTATGATTTTTATAACATCGCAGAATAGGGCAAAAATTCTTATAAATGCTTATTATGAGGTTTATTTTCATCATAAAACTCTTGAACAAGTTTTAAAATATCACTTATGACACTGGCATGAATATTATTGACTGTGGACATTCTCTTTTGTAAGCTTTGCACATTATTCGAAATTTGCGATTTATTTAATGTGGCAAAATGGATCAGTATTTTCTATAAAATTGCGTTATGGGGATTATTGGATTACAAATACTAAGGAGTTGGGTGAAAACTGAAATATGAAACTGACACTAATATCAATTAAACAACAAATTAGGATATAGCAAATGTATTGAAGCGGAAGGAAGTTATCCTAGTGATTGAGGCATTTAATCCGGCACCAGAGCACAGTGATCGGTAGGTTTTTTTTTTTTTTTAATATGAATATAGCATGAGCTAAAGTAGAAATTTATGAAGCAATTACATGATGGAAATTCAGCAGAATTCACCTATGCAAAGTATTTTTTTAACAGACTTCAAAAAAAGAAGGAAGGTTCTCAATTCAAACCGTATGTTTTTTTTATGTTTGTTAGCTCATAAATTCTGAACGGATGCTCCAATTTTGATACTTTTTGTTTTGTTGAAAAGGTATTGGTCTGCAGTAGGTTCCATTGTAATATCTTTACGATCTAAAGAAAATACAGGGTGCCCAAAAAAATCAATCCCAACTCTTTTAACTGCTAAACGGCTGCAGCTATAGTGATAAAAATGGTATGTAAGTATAGTAAAGTGGCCCTGCAGTACAAGGTTAAACCGCTTGCTGCGCCATCTGGTGGAAAATAGTGGAGTTAGTGTTCCTATCTCGAAAACGGTTCTAGAGAAAAAAAGTGAATTAGAAAGTTGAAGATTATCATCGACTTAGTACAAAAAGATAGATTAGACATTCATGCTAGCGTTTCTATCTCGGAAACGGTTCAAGGCAGGGGAAAGAAGTGAATTATAAAATTGCAGAGCATCATCGATTTAGTACGAAAAGATAGTTTTGACATTGATGCTAAAAGTACAAGGCTAAAAACGTGCCTTTTTTGGTTCGCAATTTCTTACACTATGCACACTTGAGCTACATTGCTCACGTTGTAGCGTAGCTGGTGAGACATACGCTATATAATTCAAAATACGGTTACTTGATACTTTTTGCTTTGTTGTAGAGATCTTGGTCTGAAGTAAGTCCCATTATAACAACTTTACAATCTAAAGAAAATAAAGCGCCATCTGATGAAAAACAGCGGCATTAGCGCTCCTATCTCAAAAACGGTTCATTATGGGAGAAAAGTTAATTACGAAGTTGTAGAGTATGATCGATTTACTACGAAAAGACAGTTTTTAGATATTATTGCTAAAAATAGAACGCTTAAAACGTGCAATTGTTTGTTCGCAATTTCTTACACTGTGCACACTTGAACTACGTTGCACGCTTTACAGCGTAGCGGATAACACGTATACTCTGTGGTTCAAAGTACTGTTACTGTAAGCGGTCACATCGATTAGCGCAAAGTCGTTTTCAACCAACTTCAGAAAGGAGGGTGTTCTTAATTCTTGCTATGTGTTGTTGTTGGTGTTTGTAAGCTTATGACTTCGTAAGAAATGCTCTAATTAACCGACTTCAAAAAGGAGGAGGTTCTCAATTCAAAGCGTATGTTTTTTTGTTTTTGTTTTTGTTTGTTACCTCATAACTTCTGAACGGATGATCCGATTTTGATAATTTTTGTTTTATTGTAAAGGTCTTGCTCTGAAATAGGTCCCATTGTAAGATCTTTACGATCAAAAGAAAATACAGGGTGCCCAAAAATGTCAGTCCCGACTCTTTTGATTGCTGAATAGCTGCAGCTATAGTCATAAAAGTGGTATGTAGGTACAGTAAAGTGGACATGTGCTACGCGATTCAACCGCCTAAAGCGCCACCTGGTGGAAAAGAGTGGAGTTAGCGATCCTATCTCGGAAACGTTTCAAGACAGGGTAAAAAAGTGAATTATAAAATTGCAGAGCATCATCGATGTAGTACGCAAAGATAGTTTAGACATTAATGCTAAAAACAGAACGCTTAAAACGTGCATTTGTTTGTTCACAATTTCCTATTTTGTGCACACTTGAAAAACATTGCATATGTTGTAGCGTAGCGGGTGACATTTATGCTATGTAAAATTGAAAGTATGGTTATTGTAAGCGGTCACATCGATTAACGCATAGGCGTTTTCAGCCGACTTCATAAAGGAAGAGGTTCTCAATACAAACCATGTTTCTCGTTGTTGTTGTTGAAATTTGTTAGCTTATAACTTCGTTAGAGATGATTTAATTTTAATACTTTTTTGTTGTCGTAATGACCTTGGCCTGAAATAAGTTTCATTAGGATTTCATTAAGATATAAACAAATTACAGGATACTCAGAAAAGTCTGTTCTCACTCTAACTGCTGAACGCAAGCAGCTACACTGGTAAAAGCAGTGTGTAAGTATCGATGTTGAAACTTCTGCCCGTCAGCTGCAATGCATATTTTGCTCTTTGTTTGAACTTTACGCTGCGCAATTTCCAGCGCAGCGGATGACAGGTATTTACTTTAAAGTTCAATATATATGCCTAACAGAATTTTCGGTTACGAATACAGCGTATCCCTTCTTTACATTTCTAAAGACTTTTTAATTTAACGTATGTTCGTTCAATAAATAGTTTTTTGGTCGTATCCGATAAAGGCAGGAAAAGTGACACAATTTAAAAATGCAGCATTTGAGAAAAATTAACTTAAAAATAACTTGACGAGAATAAAACTGGCACAACTGTATCTCGAGTGGATAACTTTCTAGATGGAGATGTAACTTTTTTGTTCACATTGGGTGCATTTAATGTATTTTTCAGTGACATAAACCATTTTTTGAGTAATGTCCCTTTTATTGGAAGTTGTGATTTGTGAAACTTCCGTCGAATGTCTTCTGATGCTCTGCTATATAAATAAGTTTTCACTGAAAAGAGAAAAATAAAATTTTTTTGTAAAAAAATAGAACCGACTCCAAAAAGGAACTACTATTCAAACAACTAAAAATGAAAGAAAATTGGCAGAAAATGGAACTCTAGATTGCGCCTAAAAGTATAAAATAATTTCCTTCGCCAAACAACCTATAACACTACAATTAATCATAACTTTTGAAGTCGGCGCAAAATTAAATAAAAATTGATACCTTTATTCAATACAAAAATCAAATCCTATTCAAAATACACGTCTCACATTGTTACCTGCAAAACGCAGCCGAAAGCTACTTTGATTCAAGAAAACAAATAAGATTTCGTAAGCAGAAAAATTGGCGAAGATGCTGGTATTTGACGTCCTTAGTGAACGAAAAATCGCAAAATTATCTGGCAAACATATTTCATTTCTTTGGGATATCATGATTATTTTAATAAGGCATATCAAGAGAGTAATCAAGAATATGAAACAACACATCGTACAAAATATATTATGAAAATATACATCTTGCGTGTATATTTTTGCCTTACGTTTTTATCGCCAAATTCAAAAGCCATCAAGGATGATCTAACTTCGTAGAAACATAAATACCGCATTGTGAAGAATGTTCACTGTTCTATGTAGATGCTACTAATGGACCAATTGTATACAGTGATAAAATAATAAAGGAAACATGAAAATGGATCCTTCGAGACAACAGCATTTGTGGCTACCGATCTAAAGACAAACCTTTAAAAACTAATTAAATTTTATTTAATTTTGCGCCGACTTCAAAAGTTATGATTAATTGTAGTGTTATAGGTTGTTTGGCGAAGGAAATTATTTTATACTTTTAGGCGCAATCTACAGTTCCATTTTCTGCCAATTTTCTTTCATTTTTAGTTGTTTGAATAGTAGTTCCTTTTTGGAGTCGGTTCTATTTTTTTACAAAAAGATTTTATTAATTATTTTTTTATTTATGTATTTTTTTTTCAACAATTAGTATTTTATTTGCGTTAGATATGTATAAACATTTAAGTTGCAAACTTAATGTGTACCCACATTAAGAGTATACAGAGTGTTTTAAAATTCTTAACTTCGGCTTTTTTTCCCTTAAATATTAATCTGGAACATGTAGTGTTAAATATTAATCTGGAACATGTAGTGTTAATTGCAAAGTTGTGTAAAATAAAAAAGGTATAAAGTTTTATAAAATCAACTAAACATTTCAGGGAATTCAATTTCAGGAATTGCAAAATTTAAAATTTTATACAACATTTTCACAAACAAATATCCATTGAGTTAAACATATCTTAAATGATGTAGAAAAATCCCGCATTGTATACTATAAAAAGTCTAAGAGCTAAAAAAAGACAATAAGCTGATTAAACCATTTTCCAACTCCTCAATGTAAATTTTTGGATAACAAAAACGATATAGGTAGATCATATTTCAATCGTTACACATAAATTACGAGTAAATAACTATGATAACGTAGATAAACAGACACATTACATTTTAATTTTCGAGTAATGCGTCAGAACTTTGTTTAATAATATGTAATTCTTGAATGTAAGACCACAGCCTCCTAAACTAGATGCCTGTCGCGTGGCTCAGAAACGTGGCAACAGTTGAAGCGGTAGACAGCGCCACCTGGTACAGTTTGCTCGACTTTTTTATTCAACAGCCACCAAAAGTTTTTAAAAGTGGGATATGATATACATAAAAGGCGAATAGTGTCGAAGAAACGTCGATTATGTATATCATATATCACTTCTTAAAATTATTGGTGACAGTTGAATAAAAATGTTGCGCAATCTGTACCAGGTGGCGCTGTCTACCGCTTCAACTGTTGCCTAGTTTCCGAGATACGCGACAGGCATCTAGTTTAGGAGGCTATGGTAAGACAAAGAACTTCTGCAATTCTGTCTTTCAACTGTTCCTCTCCAAAAAAGAGTTCATGATCTTCCAAATAAATAAATTATATTTTTTAAAGATAAAATTACCGAAGTTACTTCAACAAAATGAAAATTTCTGAAAACATCTTGAGGAGACTTCGCACTTTTGACGGCACTATTAAAGTTGATTTCTTATAAAAGCTTATAGTTCTATTTAATATTCATAAATTGCATTACATTAGGTTTTTTCAATAAAATATATATTCCGGCAGCAGTTCTTATGGTTTTTGATAGATTTTTTACAGATTTGAAATCTTTAAATTGCGTTTTCTAAGTTTGCACGTTTTTCATGAATTCATGATCTTCAAACTGCTAAAACTTCTACAGATATTCAAGAAAATACTTAATAAATATTTTGAATGTTTAATGGAAACCATTTAAAGAATTAGGGATGTGTTTTAAAGTTTATTAATTAGTTTATGAAAAAAAAAAAAATGTATGTCTAGGTAAAAATTCGGAAAGAAAATGTGATTTTTGTTATATTTTTACTTTTAATATTTTTTTCTTTTAAAGATATTGCAAAACCCATTCCTAGCCGGCTTGGTGGTTCGCTCGGTAAGGCGCTGCCTTCTGGATCCTCAGGTCCCGTGTTCAAGTCCCGGTGCATGCATGGATTTTTGTGATGTTCTATGTTATGTCTACAAGATACTGTGCAGTTGTTTCTGTGAGTAATATGGGTCAATCGAGACAAAAGTCATTGTAACTACAAGCGTCAAATGTCAAACCCATCCCTAATTTTTTTAAGTAGATTCTATTGAACATCTAAACAAAAATATTAAGTCTTTTATTAAATATCTGTAGAAGTTTTAGCATTTTGAAGATCATGAATTCATGAAAAAATTCAAATTGAGAAAACACAATTTAAAGCTTTCAAATCTGTAAAAAAAAAAAAAAAAAAAAAAAAAAAAACATAAGAATTGTTTTCTTAATATGTATTTTATTTAACAAAACAAAGATAGTTCAATTTATAAATATTAAATGGAAATATAAGCTTTTATATGAAACCTACTTCAGTGGTGCTGTAAAAGGTGCCAAGTCCCATTAAATGACTTTAAAAGACGTAATTAGTTTAAAAAGAATACAATTCTCTTCGTAATGATCCTGCGAACAATTGATCTAATTTTTGCTTTTCTGAGAATCCCAAATTTGTCCAATGGAGAAAGCTGTATAATTATTGCCCGCGAAACTTACAACTTTAGTTAAGCATGTCTGGAAGGTTTTCTAACAACTTTTCCGTGCTGCCAACTTTTACACTTTTTAATTCCACTTTAATTAGATAGAAATTTTTATTTCTTTAAATCAACAAAATCTGTTACCGAAATTTAGGAAAGATTTCTATTTAAAATTATTATTAGCCAAGAAGCGTAAAAAGCTATGATTTTTACAAAACATTCTCGACACTTAAGTCTACATGCCCTTTTTCTTGAAGAAAATAATCTTATGCTCGATATGTTTATGGTGATAACATTCTATTTTAACTCTTTTAAACTATCGCTACTTATCTCACTTCCTTGTTTTTCGGGGATGAAACGCTAAAAATGCAAATTGCTCTTGAAAGCAACGACTACGACGAACAGAGTCTATAAATAAGCTAAACGTAAAGTTTTATATAAAACTAAACGTAACCAAACGTTCATATAACAAAATGTATTTATGTATTTGTAAATACACACATAAAAGCGTATTTACAGAAATAATGATAGTAATAAAATCATGAAAAAAAAAAAAGTCGCTTTATCATGCCAACAGCACAATTTTCGAAATTCCCTTTCTTATTTTATGGAGCATTTATAGATATATATCTTAACATCACACTTATCTACAGTACATCTTCAGGGGAGGGGGGGGGGGATGTCTTTTCATCCTGAAGACATCCGGGGGAGAAGATGTGCTCTTAGGGAATACATTATCTGATTTCGACTTATTAGAGTTTCAAAAACGCTGCCGCCTTAAATTTAAGCAGTAAATAAACAAATATATATATATATGTATAAATTAAATTTTGATAATACAAAATAACAGCATCAAGCTAATGCAATTAACAAAATAGTGAAAATTGTTTCATGCGAAAAGTAATCCTTGTTTTTAGTTTTTTTATTTTTTAATTCCCTATATAGTAACATGGAATTTTACTATCTTTAAACAGGAAAAACGTTCTTGTTAAACGTTTCTTCACTCATAATACCCGATAAGATTACAATATACGCTGACAGTTTTATTTTTAAATATTCAACTTACCTTTAGGGCATGGTTCGTTCGATACAGCTCTCAACCCATCCCTTCTACGATATCGAGCCTCCATGAATTGACATTGATTTTCATATGTGACACCGTCACTTCCACATAAAGGTGTTTGTTCTTTGCAGACACACACAGCTTCAGGAGGATCATCCCAAACTACATCATTTTGTCTACATTCCAAATTATCCCCACATTTTCCGAAACCCACTAAATTTAAATCTTCTTTATCGCATCGTTCGCCTTCTCTTCTACCACAAACATAACAACAATCACAAACATCTTTCACCATTCCAGCAAAACATGAATGAGGTGGTTCACAAGCTCCTTCATCACACTCATTACAAACACTTAATGCCTTGTACGTATAGAAAAGAACAAACACAACACAAAATTGTATATCTAAGTATTTGAGCATGGTCTTACACAGTTAAGGTTCCAAATCCTGAAGAGAACGCAGCAATAAAGACTGGGAGGTTAATACCATTATCTTATCAACCTAGAAATATGTTTATGATAACTTCGAAGACAGATTCGAAGTTTGTCTTCAATAATAAGTTTTCAACTTACTGAATAATAAAGAGCCTTACTAAATCTGTTGCACTTTTAACCTTGTTATGAGGGTTTTGATATTCTAGAAGAAACTGATCAAATGATTAATGAGCCTTGGCTATGTTATGCGTCCTTGTTGATTAGAAATTTAATTTAGTCTTATTAGATTTACAAAAAGTTACAATCAATGTAAATGTAAACAAAAATTTCTGTCGAGTAATTATGCATATTTTTATAGAGATATAATTAGAATAGGCAACTTTGTAATTAATTATGTAAATAAATATTCTTAGTTTTTTTTCTTCCTATGTGTTTCAAATTCAGTTGTAATAAATTATAAACATTTTGTAAATATTTGTATAAAAACGTTCATGCTTTTGTAAATGGAAATAGATTGGGGAGAAATAAAAATAAAATCTAAGAAAGAATATTTGAAAAAAAAGAAGAAGAAGAAGTCTTATTTTCAATATATTTTTTTAATGAAATTGTAAAAAATAATTTTCACTGAATGCATTTATGACAATTCTGTCCTATACAGCCACCTTAAAAATTTTGAAAAGAAAAAAAGGATTTAAGCACAATATGTTGGATGAATTGCGCCACAAGCCGATAAGCACTAATTTATGTCAAGGTGCAAAACTACATACAAAATTGTGAATTTACATGAAATTCTGTGCATTAGTTCTTGAGATATAGCTGCCACAAAAGTTTTGTGACAGACACACATATAGTGATACAGACATGGCCAACTCGTGTTCTGGAAACATATAAAAATATCGAAAACCTGAAGTAGAAAATTTTTACGAATCCAATACTTTCTTCTGTTGAATATAGAAGAAAGCAAAAAATAAAACCAACATAAACAATTCTTGGGGGAGAAAAAATAGCATGAATTTAATAATTTATTTATACATTAGTACTAAAATTTTCTAAAGTTTTGTAGGCATAGATTTATAACATTCTTTCTGAATTTTAACTACAAGAATTTAATCTCTGTTTTAAATTGTAGTAACCGATAAATAAAAAATGCTAAAATATTTAAGCCGTGATTTGTTTATTAAAAACCATCATCACATACACCTCATGGGGCTGAAATGCGGCCTTAAATGAGGGCAATGTTCCATTACGTTCTGCATATTAAGAAGTTAATTTTTAGCTTTTTGGGGCAAATTGGTGTATATTTTTGAATTATAAATATTTTTCTTTCCAGAAATGTTATTGAAAATCCTGAATATCGTTGTCTTTATTCCATTTATTCATTTTCTTCCTGCGGTATTTACTGCTTTACTGCCAGATTATTTACTACAGAAGTTATTTGTACAGATCTGAAATATGGGAAAGTGTGACAAACTATCTTTTTATCTGCACACTGTAAAACAATTCTGTAATTTTATTGAAATGTTTATCCAGAGTCATGGTAAAAATGTACAACAGTTTTCATTGCAAAATAAATAATCGAGAAGCTCAATCTTTATTCTACGGTTTTATTCTTTTTAATTGTTTCATTTCTCAATAAAAATTTAAAAGAAATAGCTTTACTTCGGAAAAAGTATTATCAATCACCAGTACTTCCAAAAATAATGATTAAAATAATATTAACCGTTGCAATGTATATATAAAATATATTTTTTAATATCTCCTTTTACTTTTTGCTGTAATTTTGTAAAACTTAAGATATATTATTTCCAGTAGACTTTCTGTTGAAATGTTTAACATCACATATGGGTTCGCGTTGTTTAGCTAATGTTCTATGTTTTGGTCATCACAGAGCAACGCAATTGACGCTAGTCTTGTTTAGATTTCTTGTGTCGGCCGATTCTCGTTTTTTTTTTTTTTTTTTTTTTTCTTAGTACGGGGAATTATTAGTCTCAATCTACCGATTTTTACGATAACAGTTTTACGATAGTTGGACATTTATCGAAATTGAAAATATGATTGAATAATTTGAAAGTGATGTTATGATTTGGAAAAAAAAAAAAAAAACTAATTGTCCTCCATACTAAACTAAATTCTGCTTTTGCCAGAATTTCATCAAAATAGTTTTTTTTTTTTTTTTTAAAGAAAAGAAAATTATTAATAATCAGTATCGAAACGGAGAGTATCGAAAAAGTTTTTTTTTTTTTTTTTTTTTTTTTTTGAAGGGAGAAGATCGAATTGTTTATATTTTATTAATATTTTACGCCCAAGCCGTTTCTAGGAAATGCTCATCGTTTCCTTTTAATTTTGTTATTTTTTATACATAAAAATAAATATTCTGTTAGATTATTAAAACATTTTATTTCAAGTGAAAAATGTTTTTCAAATGAATAGTGCAACGAAAAATAATATTTTTTTGTAATCTTACAAGGAGAGGTCACGACATGGAAAATTCATATCGGGACGAAATTGCGCAGGTTTGTAGGTAACAACATATTAAAGAATATATAAGTTATTTTTTTCGCACCGCATCGAAAATAGTGTAAGAACACTGGTGGTGGGGATTAATATTAAAACATAACTTTTCTACGTTCTTTAAATTATTTTATTTGTTTATTTATTTTATTTTTAATTTGACAAACAGCAGTGCGTTTCTAATTTTTTCACATCTCAACTTTTTTTTTTCAGACTGTTTATTTGTAAGAGCAATTCACTGTTCGCGTAACAGTGTGACAAATATCGAACTTTTCTTTTCTTTCATTATATTTTTAACAGTAGATCTAAAATACAATTTTTGTAACTATCAAATCTTAGCTAATTAATCGCAATTATTTTAATAAGAGATATATATAACTTGTGAACGGTAAGTGAAAATGTGGGAGAAATTATAATGATTAATATAGTATACAATATATTCCTACTCTCAAAATTTTAGCAAGATTTATATTAAAATCTTTTTATATATTAATTTATAAATTTCTCACTAGATTAAACGTTCTTAAATTTTCAGGGATTGGTGCAGTCTCTATTTTAAACACCACTGTTTATATATAGGAATCTTTGTAATATTAAATCGAAAAAAAAAAATACTGTAAATGATTACTAAGTATTACTTTAAAAAAAAGTAGTATTCAAAATAGATACTTCGATGATTCTTGAACTTTGAAGAAGTAAAGAATAAAATTATCTTCATGGTTTTCAATCAGGACTTGATTATGAATAACAATAATTGGTGGGGGGAGGAATAACGAATTATGTCCGTAAAAAAAAAAAAAAAGAGGTATTTGCGATCACATTATTATTAAAAATAAAATAAAATAAAACTGCAACTCTAGCAAACGTTAATATAAACTGCATACATTTATCTGGTGCAATTGTGTAAGAACAGCCAATCAAATTGTTCTTACAAATTTTTTTTTTCAAAAGCTCAAAAAAAAAAAAAAAAAAAAAAAAAAAAAAAAAAACATGTTGTTTATTTATAATATACAGAGTTTTCAAGAACTTTAATGCCACTTTGAAATAAATTAAAAAATAATCTGGTGTCTTATTCACACGACTTTCTCTTACCCTGAAATTTAATATTATAAATATAGATTGGAGATTAAGGGGTAAGATAACGAGTACTGTTATGTAAACCTATGTTAAAACAATTCCAATTAGGCTTCAGAACAACTTTATTTGACAAAAAATTCCATGTCCCCCCCCCCAACCCCCTGTTTCACTACTGCGCCTTCATTTATATAGAAATCAAAGTTGTTATTAAATTCAAACGTTCATTTAAAATTATTCAGACAACTTTCACACGCAACATTTCTTGAAACTCATCAATCTTGATCAAGCTTTTCTAGTAACAAACGTATTAACTTCAAAATAATTTAGATAGCCTGAAATTCTTTGTTTTTAATTTACTCTAAGAGACATAGACAAAGATCAGACGTTAAAAACTTGACTTCGGCGTTCGGGAAACCTAAAAACGTGCAAATATACAAAAAAGCAATCGATGAATATTTAGTTTAATAAAATATATTATTTACCATATGGCTATGAGGAATAATTTCAATTTCTGAGAAGCTCTCCTGAACATGTTAAAATATTATAGTAAAGCATTTTCACTAACAATAAAAAAAATATTATGGCTTAAATATTGGCAGCCTTGTATATCTTCTGAAGGTTATGTACATACCACGTGGTGCAAATAAATATAATCCTATATTAATAACACACGACACAACCTTAAATACACGTCTATCAATTTTCAAGTATTGTCGCGCTATAAACTAGTTATTTTGTGTAGCCCTGTAAACAAACGATGAATGATTTCTATACCATATTCTACATGAAACATGTTTTTACGCATATAAAAAATATATATTCGTTTCATTTGGTTAAGTGCAGTCTATAGATGTTTAAACTCTACTTACCTGCAATTTCACCCATAGTATTTGAATTCTCTTGGGTGTCCCTGTACACGAACCATTTGCTTGATATCAACGAAAAGTTTAGTGTAGCATCCCTATATGATACACATTTAGAATACCAACTTTGGACTTTCTGCTATTATTTGTTCTTGAGATAGGCTGATAACAGACGGACACACACACAGACCAACCGCTAAAAACATGATTTTTTTATTCAAGGGACCTCAAAACGTGTAAATATAACAAAAACTCAATTTCTAAATTTTGACCCAAAAACAATACACTATCTACCAATAAGTAGGTAGATACTGGATACTTTCGAATTTAGACGTCTTGTCAAATATCTAGAAAAGTTCTTTAGATATCATCTTGAAAGTTTGATAGTATAAGGAACATGTTACACCTCATATCATTCAGCAATTTTTTTTTCCTGAAGAGGAAAAGGGGACCAGTAATAATATAAAGAAAAATAAAAGTATTTTGCATCACCCTGTAAAAAGTAATACTTGAAATGCGTTTTGGTTGTAACATGTGATTATGAGGATTCTTACAATTATCTGTATACATTTTTGTGAGGCTACCACATATATTCATGGATATATAACGGTTTCTTTAAAAAATTGCAAAAAAAGCCACATTTTAATTAGAACACATACTAGGTATTAGACCTAGTGCAAAGCCATTTTTAGGAAACTTGGCATACTATATTTGACACAGCATGCTGCAATCAGAATGAAAAAAATCTTAAGTAATCTTAAGAAATATGAGCACTTTTACTAAATAATTTTTAACTACGCATGCACAAGCTTTATAAAAATTTCATTTGCATAATTGAACAGCCAAAAGTATTGAGCTACTTATATAAAAGCCCCAAACAAATATCGTGTAAATTCAAACAGTTATGAGTTATAGAATGAATAGGATTTCAGTTTCTCTCAAAATAAACGGAAGATGATAGGGGACCAATCAGAAAATACTGCATTAACCATTGGGCATTAATTGAATCAAAATAAAAATGTGAGTAACACCCTTTATAGATTAGCTTTTATTTTGAGAGAAACTGAAATTCTGTTCATTCTATAACTCATAACTGTTTCAATTTATACGATATGTGTTTGAGTTTTTATATAAGTAGCTCAATACGTTTGGCTATTAAATTATGCAAATAAAATTTTTATAAAACTTCCACATGCGTAGTTAAAAATTATTTAGTGAAAGTCTTCATATTTCGTAAGATATTTAAATTTTTGCATTCTGGTTGCAGTATGCTGTGTCTAGTGTGGTATGCAAAATTTCCTAAAAATGGCTTTGCACTGGGGTTACAATTAAAAAAGTAGCATTTTTTTTTTCAATTTTTTAAATAAACCGTTATATCTCCATGAATATATGCGGTAGCCTCATAAAAAATTATACAGATAATTAAAAGAATGCTTATAATCACATGCTACAGCCAAAACGCATTTCAAGCAGTACTTTTTACAGGGTGATGCAAAACATTTTGATTTTTGTTTAATTTTTTACTGGCCCCCATTTCCTCCCCAGAAAAAAACTTTTGCTGAAATGCATAAAGTGAAACATATTTTGTTACTCCCAAAGTTTCAAAATGATTCCTAAAGATTTTTTCTAGATATTAGACAAAACGTCTAAATTCGAAAGGGTCCAAAATTGGTAGATAGTGTACTTTCTCTACCATATATAATGGGTAAGAGAAAGTAATTACTTCAAAAATGATATGCTACAATCGGGATACAGATATATAAAATACCGCATGAAATTAATGTTCAACTTTAGTGTTCGTATGTTAAATAAATTCCATCGCTTCGTTATTTTTCGACTTATTTAGAAGAAAATATAAAAAAAAGCAAATAATACAATGTTTTTTCTGTAATAGTTTAAATTTCATAAGGCCAATTTTGTTGTCTTTGCTTTTTTAAACATTTAAGCATATTAAATTCAAAAGACCCTTAGAGGGTTTCTTACATATACTTGAATAATTATGTAAAGAACTGGTGAATTTTCAAAACAGTTTATTTGTAACAAACAAAATATTTCAATTTGGTACATCTGTCTTATTATTTTTTACTTTGAATTTGGAAGAGTTGATTGCATAGAACTGTAATTTTTTTGGTGAAAACTTGATACGAAAGCTTTATATATATTTTATTTATTTATTTATTTTAAAAGTAAATTTGCATAAAATTGAACATAACGTATATGAACAGGTTCTTTGTAAAAAAATCTCGAAGTTTATACATTTGCGAAATTTTTAAATTTGAAAGATGCTATAAATCTCTTTAATTTATTAAATGTTTACTGCAGGTGGAAAAAAAAAAAAAAAAAACATTCAATTGTTAATTAATATTCAGTACACTTACGTTTAACATATGACAGTTTTTGGTACAATATCAAGATTATTCTAATCAGGATGAATAATTAATTAAAAATCTTTCTAAAATCTACTTTAGTCGAATATAAAATGAATCGTTCGGTGATTACAGATTAAGGCTAACTGACTGCACATGGGTCCTAGGCCCGTGCGGAATGCCTTTAGTGTGGGTCTTTTTAAGAGGTCCTAGCGCGCATTTAAGCGAGTTTCAGAGAAAACCACGAAGAACTCCGAACGGCTATAGGTAGACGAGTGCAACATAGGATCGTGAATCGTTCGGTTGATCAAGAGTAAAATTATAGAAAGAGATTCAGTAATAATCCGCTCGTAGCCCATAACGTATTCAAATTTTTGAAAGGTGTGCATAAGACAAAAATTAGTTAGATTTACATATCGTTTTCAGCAGAATTTATGCAATAGATTGTTTCGATATCTTACAAATGTTTTGATTTAATCCAAATATTCTTATGAACATTCCAAAAATTAAATTAATAGAAAAGTGTATTCAAATCAATCGGTACAGAATGTGCAGAGAAAATTATCATTTTCCTTATTTTATAAGTATTCAAAGTCATTAACAGAGGTTTTGAAGTTTATATGGAATGAATAATTTTAACTTTTTTCTTCTCAAATGCAAATCGGTTTAAAGACCTGGAGTTAAATAAAAAAAAATTACATAGATGAATAAATTTTCTCCATATTCACATTTATGTTAAGCTGACTAATGTTTAATTCATATTTTAGTTCGTTTTACGCAGAAATGAACTTCTTATTGCGTCTTAATAAAGGCTTTTGCTCTCATTAACATTCATTCCAGTATTTTAATGTCATTTCCCCCCCTTTAACTTGCATTATAATTATTTTGAAAACTAAAACGAAAACACAGAAAATTTGGGTAAGTGCATTAACATATACCATAATATTAATTAAAACTCTGTTGGGTCAGTAACCCCTACTAAGGTTTAGAAGCATTATCTTCAAGCGATTTGGGGCCAAATGTGGAGATCATTACAGTATTTTTAAGATAATCACGTCCTTAGTCGCTGTTGCTTAGCAACTTTTGCACTCCAAACAAAAAGGGGCACCGCACCCTTATAACTACCATTGAAATAAAGAGGGCGTATACAACATCAAATAAAACTTAAGAAACTTTTAAGTGAAATTTACTATGACCCCCTTTAAAAGTCCGGATTTCGAGAAGTGCGAATTAAAAATAAAAATTATTGCTTAAATTTGCAAATATTTCTTTATGCATTTTAATAAGAATAACTTTTACGTTTGTAGCATTCTCCTTATTTATTTATTTATTTACACATGATTTTAAGATAACTTTCATTTCCTAACTTTTTTATGACTTTAACAATGATATAATGGTGTATGATTATTTATTTTCCTATTTCAAAACTGTTAAAAATGTTATTTATTATACCTATTATTCCTCTTTATTCCTTTCTTTATAATATCTGTTTCCTAATGATGATTTACGATCATAATTTATCAAAATAATTTTTTGCTTCGAAAAAATACGTTTAAAATGCATTTTAAAAATAAATAAATAAAGTATTTTTAATCTTATACTACTTCTAATAATAATAATAATAATAATAATAAAATGCTGCCCATTCGTATAATAATCTGATTTTTGATTCCAAGTAACGAATATATATCAAATTATTTTTTAATATAACTTATAATTATATTAAACTAATTTTTATTTATCTTTTAAATAAAATTTCATACTGATAAATTTTAATAACATTTGAGTCATTAATATTGCATAATATTAGCGGCATTGCATTTCACACATACAATACTTTATTTGTAAAAATATTATATATATATATATATATATTATCTATGATATATATAATTTTAACAAATAGGAAAAATGTATAGACCTATAAAGAGACTATTTAAATATTTGCATATGTGTCGAGAGAAATTAATACCGTAAATATTAAAAAACAATGTTTTCATTACATTAAAAGTTTTTTAAATAAAACTTTTTTCCATTTCCTTTATTCCACGAATTTGTCATTTCATTTTATCATTTTAAATATTTCATTGATCTAATTCTTATGTACTTCACGCTAAATGTCTGTCTAGTTAAAGAGAGGTATATACTATATAATTTTAACAAACAGAAAAGAAAAAAATATTATAAACCAGAATCAGACTATTTAAAATACAGGGTTATTCAAAATGATATACGGTATTTTAAAAGACTGCAAAAAATCTGTTTTTAAACATATAGGCAAAAGAACGGTTTTGAAAGAAAGGCCTCTAAACTGAAAGTGTGTGAAATCCTCAACAATGCAATTCCTAATCATTTAATTGGTGTATCTTTGGCCTCCCAGGTCACCTGACATTGCTTTATGTGACTTTTTTCTTGTGGGGCTTTCTGAAAGATAATGAGTATGTTCCACCACTGCCACGAAAATTGGAGTACCTACGAACCCGCATAGGTAATGCTTTGAACTTAATAGCATCAGACATGCTAATAGGAATATGGGAAGAAATGGACTATCGTCTGGGTGCTGTCACGGTGACTTGAGGAAATCATATCATATTCATAACATATATATCGTCATAAAATAAAAATAATTAAGTTGTTCTTTACTTTGAATTTGCCTTGTAAGTGTTTGTTTATAATTGACTCTATTGAGCATGTTAAATACCATACATCATTTTGAATAACCTTGTATGTGTATTTGCGTCGAGGGAAGTTATACGCTAAATATTTAAAAAAAAAAGACAGAAAAATGTTTCATTAAAAGTCTTTGAAAAACCTTTTTTCCCATTTTCACTATTCCACAAGGGGGAAAAAAATCATTTTACCATTTTAAATATTTTATTGACATAATTCCTATGTGTTTGGTATATAAAGCCAAATGTCTATAGAAAAGTTCGAATCTTTCAAATTTTATCCCAATTTAAATACTATAAGATTTGACAAGGCATTAAAATTTCTCAGCTGTGATGTTGTCTATGCCACATATTTTTTGCATGTCGTTAGCATACACAGCTTTAGCGTATATGGAATTAGCATACAAAGGAAGTGAAAAAGAACGCTTTATTGTAACGTATGTATTCAAAACTTAGGTCTAAACCTATAATTCTCCTCGATTGATCGAAAAGTCTTTTTATAATTTAATCTTATTATAATTTACTCTTTTTGTAATTTAACATGTATTTTTATTTTTTCATTTTTTACATATTGAATCGTCTTTAAAGTTATGCTTTTTAAAAACTGATCCATATTCTCCTTTTCTTTTGCACTGTTTCTTCTTTTCTCTCTTTCTGTCTCTATCTCTTACTTTTCATTTCTTAAATTTTTATCTGCATCTTAGCTATGACAGATGAGTTCTACAGCTTTATTTTAGTACTTGATGTTTCAAAAATAATTTCAATCATTAGATAACTCCATATATCGTTTTCCATGTAATGATTTATCCAATTGAAAAAAAAAAAAAAAAAAAAAGATGTGGCACTAATACAACTTTCTCTTAACCCATTAACCAAATAATTGCGTTTAACAGTTAACTATAAAAGATATTTTATATTAAGTATTGTTTTTAAGTAAGAAAATAGCAGATGTTTATTTTATTACAAAAAATTTTTATCTGAAAAATAATTTTATATTTAAAAATTAATTTCAAACTTGAAGCACTTTTCAAACCAAAACTTTTGAAAAATTTCCTATTTCAATGAGTTTACATAACTTGTAAAAAAAATTTTCATAATAAAATAATTACTTTTGAAACAATCTGTAGTTGTTGCTGTTTCATGCCCCCTCCAGAAAATTTCCATAAACATTTATTTGTATTCATTTTGTACTCTTATTCCTCTGAAGTTGTACAAATACAACACTCTATTTTTAGTAAGGTAAGACCAATTTTCATAAGGTTATTTTAAATTATTGTTATATATGGTCAAAATAATGAGTGTTACTGTTTATATTTAGAAAAAAAATAATTATTTCTAGCTTTAGTGGTTAATGGGTTAAGTTAACCACATTTAAATACTATAAAGTCATATTAAAACTTAAGGCGTAAGATAGGAAGTACTGTATACTGATATATTTTTAAAACAGTTCAAAATAGTTTTATTTGTCATATATTTCTGTTTGGAAAAGGGGGTGGGGTTAATGCTTCCTTTCACAGACGGAGTGGCATGTACTATATTCAAACGACATTATATTCAAACCCCTGCTTGAATATTGTACCCACATTCATTAAAAAAAAAAAAAAAAAAAAAAAAGGAGCTTATTTTTCAATTTAAAAGTTTACTCCAAATTATTTAGACAACTTTCACACACATCACTTCCTGAAACTTACCAATCTTGGTCAAACTTTTCAAGTGGCACCCTCATTTGATTTTCAAAATAATCACTTTAAATTTTCTGCAATTATCGGTTTTTGAGTTATTCTGCGTTAAAAAAAAATACGCACATAACAACCACTAAAAACTTGATTTTCGTATTCATATGAACTCCAAACGCGTAGTTAAAGTAAAATATCAGCAATGAAAATTGGACTTCTGATAATACTTTGCTTACCATATAAGTATGAGAAAGTAATTATTATCTGTAAGTAAATTTCTTGGACATGGCAAAATTTAGTAAAGCTTTTCCACCAATTATATTCAATAGAAAAGTATGGTTTCGCTTAATTTTGGTTAGCGCTGTATGTTATCTACAAATTACGTACACATCTTATATGTGTACTTATATTTAGCATAATACAATTCAAGCAATTTCCCACTATAGCCTTAATATATCGGAAATCTTTTGTGTGACCCTGTAAAGGAGTAATGAATAATTTTGATAAAACATAAAGTACGAAATATGTTTTTCTACATATAAAAATATATGTTCATTTCATTTTGCTTAGTGCAGTCTAAAGCGGTTAAACTGTACCCACAAGGAATTTTACCCACACTGTAAAAAATAACGGTACTTTTTACAACAGAATATGCTGACAATATGGGCGCCAGCACATTCTGCTGTTAGAAAGAAGTAATTTACAGTAGAAACAACTGTAAAAGAGTCTCTCTTTACAGATGTTTCCGCTGTAAATTGCTTTATTTAACAGCAGAATGTGCTGGCAATATGAGTGCCAGCACATTCTGCTGTAAAAACTACCGTTATTTTTTACAGTGCATAGTGCACGAATACTCTTGAATGTCCTTGTAAAAGAACTAGTTGTTTTATTTTAACAAAAAGTTTCAAGTAGCATCTCTACATGATAGATATTTAGAATACTGAGTTTGGACTTCCTATTATTATTTGTTTTTGAGTTGTGGTAATAAATGACACACAAACAGACAGACACGCACACACCTACCGTTAAAATCCTAATTTTCAGAATCAGGAGCCCTCGAAACGTGTAAATATTTCAAAATATAAATTTTGAAAATTGGACCTTAAATTATTACTTTCTCTTCCCCATGACGGGACAGAAAGCAAAAATGAAGAACTTTTATTCTCTCTTTTAGACATAACTACCAAAATTAACTTAAATTTTTTGAAAAAATTTCTCTTTTGAGAAAATGATTTTTAAAGCTTGTTATACTAGAAATAAAATCTAAAATTTAAGGTTGAAAACATTGTTCAATGTTTGTTCATTTATAACATTTGAATTAATAAATTCTTTTCTGTTCACTTTTTTTTTTTTTTTTTTGGGGGGGGGGATTATATTTAGTACTATGTAGATTTTATTATTGTTTAAATGCAAGTTTGAATTTAAATGCAAGTCTGACTACATATCTGCTTGCATGCTGCTTTGAGCTTTTATAAGAATATTCCGCTACCAATTATGTTCAAATAAAAGCAGCTGGAGTTTTTTATATTGAAAATAATTCTCGTTTCGTGCATTACCTTTTATTATTATTCTTTAACAAATATAATTTCATCTAGTGTCCTGAGAAAAAAAAGTGCTCAATTAGCTTCAAAATTTGAATATTTTGATTCGGTAAAGTAGAAAATTCCATTCTTCATCAGGAATGCAATTTCCATTTTTTATTTTTTTTTTTACCGTTATTCGTATTTTTATAGTAGATTTTTCTTAATTAAATAGGATAATTGTGATTAATAGAAAATACTAGCAGCAAAATAAATAAATAAACAAAATAAAAGCGGAAAATATTATTATTTGATTCATGTTGCAAGTGGTTTTATTCCGTCATATTATTGTTATTATTATTATTATTATTTAAATAGAATACACTATTAACAAAGGCGAGTGTTGTTCATTATTGTTTGCCATATAATCTGATATAGGGGAGAGTGTTGTACTTCGGGACACTTTTCACATTTCAATTTTTAACTTCTAAAATTGAAGTTAGATTTATATTCTAAAGACAATATTTAAATATTACGACATTCTCCTCTATAATACATTTTTTTTTTTTAACTTATAACAGTTTAAAAATAAAAAATTGCTAGCCATTTTAAGTAGGAAGTATATACTGCTCGAAGGTATAACACCATGTTGTACCTTGGAGCAGTATATACTTCCTACTTAAAATGGCTAGCAATTTTTTATTTTTAAACTGTTATAAGCAGCTTAAACCAGTTTTATTCAAATAATTAAAAAATATATATATAGTATTTTAAGACATAAAAAAAAAAAAAAAAAAAAAAAAAAAAAAAAAAGAACATGCAGGTGCAGATGCACTACACAAATAATAATACAATTGAAAATTCAAATCTTATGCGTAAATTAACAAAGTACTGATATAGTCTATATTTTAACATTACATGATGTAAAGTTAACTGTGAGATTTTTTGTTAACACCTCAGGTGGTAGTTTAACACTCTATGGCTGATAAAATATCATAATTTTCATATCAATAAATGAATTTGTTGCTGTCCCCTGTGAACTTTAAAAACCTTATTGTTAATAACTTCCAGTACTTCAGATCAAACAAGGGGTGCTTCTGGAGATTCAATCATAGAAGTTAATATATTCATAGTATTATTATTATTTCAGATACTTTTGTAAATAATAATAATAATAATAATATTTTTTCTGTATCTATTTTTCTAATGTGTCTGTGGTTTGATCATATTCAATACTGTCATCATCTGTACTTGATAAAATTGGTTTATCAATATCAGATTCTGAACTGCTAATTTGTTGTGAAGGTGATTTTTTTCCCCCATTCTGGATGCAGTAGTTTTCTGCTCTGCAGTTTCAATTTCAATTTTACAGGAGAATCTGTTAAATGAAAGATTTTGCTTTGCTTTTATTGCCATTGTTTTTTCGAGTTGAAGCTTTGGGAAATACCCAAATCATTGTTGCTGATGTCACATCTTGAGAATCTGAAGATGGGCATACTACACATACAACTGTTAACTCATTTGTCGCATTTACTGTTGTAGATTCAACAGCTTCACTTAACACTTGAGTTTAATCAATTGGTCTATCGGATATATTGGGTGAATGCAAAAGTTCTACCCGTTTTTATTACCCATTAAGAAGAGCAAATAAACGCAAAATGAACAGTACACCGATTACTGTGCATAATCTCCATTGCTATCTATGACCTCCAGCCATCTTTCTGGTAGAAGATGAATCCCACGGCGGTAAAATTCCGGTGGTTTCGAGTCAAAAAAGTCTGGGATGGCAGTTTTCACAGCATCAAGTTCATCAAAGATTTTCTGACTGAAGGAATTGCTCAACGCACGAAATAGGTGATAGTCAGTTGGTGCCAAGTCAGGAGAATAGGTAGGGTAGAATAAAACCTCCCAACCAAAGCCCAGTAACTTTTGGCGAGTGATGACAGCAGCATGTGTCCTGGCGTTATCGTGCTGAAGGATAATACCGTGACGATTGATGAGACCCTGCCGCTTTGCTACCAAATTTTAATGCAGCCTGTCTAACTGTATACAGTAGAAGGCATAATTGATAGTTTGGCTGAGTGGCAGGACCTCCCAGTGAATTATTCCCTGCACATCCCACCACACACTCAATAACACCTTCTTGGGATGAAGTTCAGCTTTCGAAGTAGATGCAGACGAATCAGAAGGGCGACACACAATCCTACGACGCTTTACGTTACGGTACATAACCCACTTCTCATCGCCTGTCACAATTCGTGTCAACATTGGGTCATTTTTGTACTGGGAAAGCAAGGAAACACAGGTGGCGATGTCATTCCGTTGATTAGCTGTCAAGTTATCTGGAACCCAACGATCCAACTTTCTCATAAAATCCAACTTAACCAGCTGTCTCTCGACCGTTGTCCGATGTACGTTGAAGGTCTCCGCTAATTCTTGCACGGTTGGGTTCGGGTTGTTCCTTATGGCTTGGTCAATATCGTCGTCTCCAACGTGTGATGGCCGTCCACTCCTAGCCTGATCTTGGCAGCTTCGGTCTCCTTCCCTAAATTTACGAAACCATCGACGACACGTGCTTTCCTCTATTGCATCCTCCCCATAAACTTGACAAACATTGCGACATGCTGCGGCTGCTGTACTTTTTTTTTATCGAACTCGTATAGCAAACAATGTCTTATATGCTCCTTCTCGCTTTCCATGTTACACCCTCTGATTTTTTTTTTTTTCTTTTTTTGAGAGGATTAACTTTGTGAGACACGATGCATTTATATGTGAGGAATCCACATGTTTGATTGGCCTACGGTTTCCGTCATTACAATGTCATGTGTGACGTCAATTTCATTGCAAATTTGCATATCCATAAACGGGTAGAACTTTCGCACTCACCCAATATATAAAGTTATACTAAAAGATTAAATTTTTATTATTAGAATGTCATATTAAAACATACTAAAATATATTTATATTAAAACAATACCTAAATTATTGAGAACTAAGTGTATGACATTTGTTGTTTCTTGGGACATGTCCCTAGGTAGAATCACCACACGGTTTACATAAAATCAAAATGATGGTCAATAAAAATGCAGCATTATTACTTTCTCATAACGAAAACATTTACAAATCTTCTGTTCAGTATCTATTTAAAATTAAGTAGAATAGCTTTTCAAATTACTAGTTCAAAAATCGAAATTAAAATGGGAAAAATAGTTACATGAAATTTTCTTTCACTCACTTAGTCTTGTGTTCAGCGTTTCTCATATTGCCTTTTACTGTGCTGTTTTCGATTTGTTAGAGTCACACTTAGAAAAAAAAAAAATCTGGAGTGACTCCACTCGACTTTCCGAACATTGAGTAACTAACAGTTTTGTAGATAAAATAAAGAAAGAGGAGTTGCTAAACAAACAAAAGAGAGAAAACCATAACAGAGTGTTTGAGTATTTTTCTCCATATATCACACGAGGTTTTATTTAACGCTACTGAACTTTGAGCCCTTAGATCATAATGATAAAGAATTTTTCGTTGTGTCCCTGTAAAAATCTATAAATTCTGACAAACTTAAACAAATTTTCACATTTTACCCACAATTTTGTCAAAGTCCCACTTTTTTTTTTTTTTTTTTTTTTTTTTTTTAATTATTGTTACTGAGTGAATTTGTATAGGAAAATATAGAAGAAAGTCTCGTGGTGGCCACAATTCACCAAAATGCTTATAGTTAGTGCAACAGTGATTTATAATATTCATACAATTTTTCAGCTCAATTCAATAAGGCGTTTAGATGCTATTGCACTTTTAAAAATCTGGAGTGACTCCACTCGACTTTCCGAACATTGAGTAACTAACAGTTTTGTTGATAAAATAAAGAAAGAGGAGTTGCTAAACAAACAAAAAAGAGAAAACCATAACAGAGTGTTTGAGTATTTTTCTTCATATATCACACGAGGTTTTATTTAACGCTACTGAACTTTGAGCCCTTAGATCATAAGGATAAAGAATTTTTCGTTGTGTCCCTGTAAAAATCTATAAATGCTAGATTCACCAAAATGCTTATAGTTAGTGCAACAGTGATTTATAATATTCATACAAATTTTCAGCTCAATTGAATAAGGCGTTTAGATGCTATCGCTGGTCTCATAGGCCATAAAGATAAAGAATTTTTCTTTGTGTCCCTGTAAAAAATCTGTAAGTGCTAGATTCACCAAAATCTATACAGTTGGTTCAAATGTGACCTATAACATGTGTACAAATTCTTTGCTGAGATTAATAAGGCGTTTAGACGCTGTCACACTTTTAAAAATTTGGCAAAGAATTTTTCTTTGAGTCCCTGTAAAAAAACTATAAGTGCTAGATTCTCCAAAATCTATACAGATTGAGTATCTGTGACCTATAATATGTGCATAAAGTTTTTGCTTAATTGAATAAGGCGTTTAGATGCTATCGCACTTTTAAGATTTTGGTCCCTTGGCCTTAATGATAAAGAATTTTTCTTTGTGTCCCTGTAAAAAAACTATAAGTGCTAGATTCACCAAAATCTATAGGATTCGTACTATGGTGACTTACAATATACGTACCAACTTTCAGCTTATTCGAACAAAGCGTTTAGACGCTAGCGTGTTCACTCACAGACATACACACATACATACACACATACATACACACACACATACATAAATCATCGTAAAAATAGTGAAAACGGACTCGTTGGACCTCGAAACGTATAGAAACATCAAAATCTCGAATTCGGATTTTTGACATGATTACAATACTTTCCTCACTATAGTGTTCGGAAAGTAAAAATTTGGTCTCATAGGCCGTAATGATAAAGAATTTTTCTTTGTGTCCCTGTAAAAAAACTGTAAGTGCTAGATTCACCAAAATCTATACAGTTGGTTCAAATGTGACCTATAACATGTGTACAAATTCTTTGCTCAGATTAATAAGGCGTTTAGACGCTATCACACTTTTAAAAATTTGGCAAAGAATTTTTCTTTGTGTCCCTGTAAAAAAACTATAAGTGCTAGATTCTCCAAAATCTATACAGATTGAGTATTTGAGACCTATAATATGTGTATAAAGTTTTTGCTCAATTGAATAAGGCGTTTAGATGCTATCGCACTTTTAAGATTTTGGTCCCTTGGCCATAATGATAAAGAATTTTTCTTTGTGTCCCTGTAAAAAAACTATAAGTGCTAGATTCACCAAAATCTATAGGATTCGTACTATGGTGACTTACAATATACGTACCAACTTTCAGCTTATTCGAACGAAGCGTTTAGACGCTAGCGTGTTCACTCACAGACATACACACATACATACACACACACATACATACATCATCGTAAAAATAGTGAAAACGGACTCGTTGGACCTCGAAACGTGTAGAAACATCAAAATCTCGAATTCGGATTTTTGACATGATTACAATACTTTCCTCACTATAGTGTTCGGAAAGTAAAAATTATGTTGCCAATAGGCTTTTAGAAATTGCCAGTGTCCCAAGGTACAAGCATCCCAAGGTATAACACTCTCTCCTAAGGACATAATGATTAGCAATAACTCAGAACTCCTGCACTGTGTAAAACATGGATTAAAAAAATATTAATTTATCCTCAATTCCAAAATCTTTCATTTTTGTACTAATTCATTAAGAATAATAAATTTAAATATAATAAATATAAATAAGCGTCGGCGCATCTGGTGACGGGGTGGTTAGTTCTCTAGGCTTTTAGATTCTAAGTGCCGGGTTCGAATCCCAGGCATGGATGTTTGTAGTTATTTGGAATCTACTTAAAACTCAAATTCCAGTCAAATTAGTCTTGATGTGCAAAAAATGAGCGACAAACCCCAGCTCCCACCCCCGTCAAACGTCACTCTTGCGATGTCTCGGTCTTCCCCGTCTCCGGTCACGAAATCTAGTGTAACGTTATGGGAAAAGTCGTTTATGGAATTACTCATTACGATTTTTTATTTTTTTTCTAATTCCGTTTTGACATTCGGAAAATTTACAACCATTAAATTGATACTTATTTTCTAAAAATTAATTTTTAAAACTTTAAAAACTTTAATTTTGAGATTAAAAATGTGAAAAATAAAGTGCATTTATCTTTTTTTCTTTATCTGTAAAATGAAATGCAAAAAATTTAAATAATGAATTTTTGAAAAACGAAGAATATAAAAAAAATACTTTAGGTAAAGAGTAATTCTACAAACAAATTTTCCCATGGAATAACATGGGTTTTCGTGACCGAGGGCGGTGAAGTTGTAAGAAGGAGAGAGCCTGCCGTAGGTCCCGATCTTATGAGCTTTTAAGTGCAAAAAAAAAAAAAAAAAGACCAGAGACCCCCCCCCCCCCCCCCCCCAAACTCCAAACTAAATAAACTCCCAATTAAATTTACTAGAACAATTGTGTACAAAACTTTAAAGCATAAAGTACAAAAATTCTGTCTTAAAAATTTTGGTCTTTTATTTAATTTATTTGTTGATTTGTAAAAGTTTAGAAAACCCTGTATTTCATATAAGATAAACATAAAGAATTACATAAAGGTATTTTATTGAATTTTATTGATTAATTCCTGATAAACAATGCTTTTAAAAATATAAAATGAATTGTGATTTATTTTATTTTTTTTTCTTTTTGCAGATAATTTTTATCTATTTATTTGCTTTAAAAAAAAAAAAAAAAAAAAAAAAAAACTGATAAAATCAGAATATATCAGAGGTATTTATGACAGTTATTTTTACATAAACAAAGGATAATAAATTCTTAAGCTCTAAAAAGTAATAAAACATTAAAAACTTCGCAACTTGACATAAAATCTAAATGGATGAGCAGAATATCAAGGACAAATCATAAGTAATTTTGCGAAACAAGTGCAAATGTAGGCCACTTGAGTGAGTAACTATCATATAAACTCTAGTTTAATCTTATTACTCTAACCTCCATACAAACTGTGGCAACAACGAGGTCTATTTCTCACTAAGGTCATACGAAAGCCCCGAATCCAGAGAATTTTGGCGTTTATTTTTCAGGGGATTTGGCGTTCTAACTGTGTAGTATCCTAGCAACCTGAGACCCACGGCGTGTACTCATTATTGGGTCACCTAAGATTTTGAAGTTATGAAAATTTCCGAAACACATGGTACCAGCATGGCTTACACTAAGCAAGATTTATTACCAACATTGTGTTCTAAGCACCTATAAGGAATATTTTCGGTAGTTAGTAAGGTATGTATATTTTAGTACACAAGCATAAACTTATTTTTCGTAGTGAAATATTTCATTTAGTTTTAATGGAAATACTAAAGTTAATGATCCCCTATCTATTTTATATCTATTTATATATAAATGACGATAATTTATAGAAAACTTGTATATAAATTTAATAGAATGTCAAAGCATACAAATATTCAATAACGTTATATACATATATATATATATATTTTTTTTCTATTTTGTTTATGTAGGCAAATGTTATTATTATTTTTTTTTTTTTCTGTTCACTTATTTTTTAGAATAAGGAATTTTACATTATAAATATTAGCCCATAAGTGGAAGTTTTATTAAGCTAATATATACGAACTGGGATTAAGTTTAATTATTTAAAACAAAAAGAAAAATAATTAAAATTTTTTATAAACTTTATGTAATTTCAAATGATTAAACATTATATAATCTTAAAATATTTTTTTTAATTTTATTTCTGACTAAGCAAACTCTGTTACTAATTTCTCAAAGTTTTTTTTTTTTTTTTTTTTTAATTATTTTTGTTTTCACAATAATTAAATTTATTGACTGAAAAACATTTATTAAACGACTCAATACGAAACAATGAATCTACAAAAAATTTTTTTAGATATGTTTTAAGTTTTTCTTGCATTTTCTTTCTTTCTTTTTTCTTCTTTTTTTAATAAAGATCTTTTGTTTGTTTTACAGTTTAATGACCTCGTTCTCTCTCTCTCTCCTTTTTCGAAGCACATTCCTTCGTTTTTTACTGTAAACCCGTTGCATGTTTTTTCTTAAACATTTAATATTCATGCAATTCAGGATTATATTCATATCACTTTTTTTTTCCATGTTTAAAAGTACTGATCAATATTAATTCAAAAACAGGTTTTGCATTTTATTTATCAATAGATGATACTTTTTTGAGCAAAAGTACTAAATGCTTTTACTAGGCCTTTAAATTCCATAAAGTAACACCTACCAAGCCATTCCTTATTCATAAATAAAAATGAAATTAACTATGCAAATTTCTTTATTTTCCTTAGAGTTTAGATATTGCAGTAAAATTCACTGAAATACAGATGTTGAATCATGATGAATAAAAACTCTAAAAGAAAACACAATAAATAGAAAAAACAAGCAATGAATGTTCCGGTCTAAATTAAATAAACACGATTCTTCATCGGATGAAAAAAGAAAGCAATAACGCGTTGCTGCTTTCATACTCCACTCGTGTCTCCATTTTTACCTTCGATTCGACCATTTTCCCTTTCTATCCGGAAGAGTTGCAGCGTGTTTTTGTTATTTATAGCTGTTGCTGTGGCTTACAGACTTTTTATTTATCAGTGTTTGCATATGGCATCTGCTAGTGACAATTTTTATGAATTCCCTTAAACTGAATAAAAAGTTTTTTTTTTTTTTTTTTTTTTTTTTAAGAGTCATCAAATATGTAATAAAATAAAGAGATATAGGAAATATCAAAATTTCATGAAATTTTGCTTTTGTACTAAACTACGTTGGCTTATTACAAGAGAAAAAGCAAGAATCAATCATAACTGCTTGATTTAGTGAAAAAAGGTGAAATCACTCTCTTAAAAGCGTATTTCTTATTCCATGCTTTTATGGTTCCCACAAAAAATTATATGGCATTAATTTTTTTATGATAACGATTTTTTTTTTTTTTTTTTTTTTTTTTTTGTGCGTGTGTGTGCAAAATTTTAGAAATGTTCTCGTCAGTAGGATGTATTTCTTTGAAATGTTTAATGTAACTTAGTCAATCTTCAGATTTATAAATGATTCCGTGAAAATCCCATCTTGTATTTTGAAAGTATAGTGCAAATAAAAAATATAGAAAAAAAAAAAAAAGTTAACTCAGATTAATATTGGAAATATGGTTTAACAACTGCTTTCATAAAAGGCATTGTATTATTTTACGCTGCTAAATGTCCAATGGTGTCTGTCAATTTACTTTTGTTTAAATAGGTTAAATTCAACAAATTTTATTTTAAATAATATCGAAATATAGGTTTAACCTCTTCAATCTACACTGAAATTAAATTTTGCAATAAATAAATAAAATAAAATAATTAAATAAATATTATAAAAATAATATATATATATATATATATAGATAGATAGATAGATAGATAGATATAGATAGGTTGCAATCGGAAATGTAATTACAACAATTTTCGACCAAATGCAGTCCTGTGCAAAATTTGTATTTTTTTTAGCAGTCCTGTGTACAAACTATGTCCATTTTATATACTACATAATGTATTTAAATTCGTTTCTAGAGAAAAATTTAAAAAATAATCGAAATCACAGGTTTAGAAATTTAAGTCAGTAGATTTTTATTTATTTTATTTTTATTACTTATTTATTTATTTTTGTCTGTGTAGGTGCTAAAAATGTAAGCTTCTTTATAGTAAAATTCGATTATTATTTTTTCCCCCCTGCAATAGTGATTTTTTGCGTCATTAATGGAAATAATAAACAAAGGATTTTAAAGGTGAAGAAAGCGAATTTTCCATTATACAATACCTTATCATAAAAAAAGAACATTTTTCAATATTGACGTTTTGTCATATATCTAGAAAAAATACTTGACGAATTATCCCGAGTCTTCGGTTAACGCGTATAGATAAATTTGAATCATATAATTCTGAATATGCTGAAGTGCGTATACATAATTAGAGAATTCTTAAAGGTATATGTATATTTTCTCTAAAGACCACTTTCGTTTCGTTTCTTTAAAGATTTCACAAAAAATGAACTGAAACGAAGAAATATTTCTAAGGCAGTTTGTATATTATATTACTTATTGGTTGATTCGTAGGAATAAACTTGATGTTTTGTGAGATATATCGCTAATTACTAAGCAAAAGTAACGATTTCCACGCATAAAATCAGCCCGCTTCATGTGGTAGAAACGCTCCGGTAACTATGCACTACAAGTTGTTGCATATAGTACTATGGTAAATAGATCAATCAGACTGAGTAAAAAAAAAGTTTGTCAATCATTCAATGCAATAACTTTGATAAGTCCAGAGGACTTTGAGCTCGACACAAGATGGAAATAACAAATTAGAAGTACATATTATTTTTTGCTTTCTTTAAGTTTTATAAATCTTGATAATTGTAAAAGAAGGCATTAAATTAAATTTTATTTATTATTATTATTATTATTATTATTAATGACAACGTAATAAGTTTTGAAATCTATGTATATGTATACTCCAAACTAGTGTCAAAGAATTATAAATAAGATATCAAGAAATGAAATTATTAGTCTGGAAATATTGCATGCATTAAAAAATAATAAAAGTAAGAAATTAAAAATTCACAATTATTCTAATAATTTACATATGTTTGTACATATTAGATTTCACCCAATTGCTGTTCGAAATAATGCATTTTATTTTTAATTATTCACACATTTCTTCATTCGTTTCGATACACTGTTAAAAATGAAATCCTACGTTTCACCAGAAAAAATCATTCCAATTTACTGCTACAAAGTCTGGTGAAATACAGGCTCCTGGTCGCCATTAGCGAGCAATATACTTTAACTGCCGACTATGCTTTAAACTTTTACGAAAACTCAACTTTTTTTTTTTTCGGGAAAAAAAATGGTTCCAGATTTGAGCTCCGATTCCACTTCCATTGCTCTCACCACGTTTCAAAACCCGCTGTTGAATCAATTTACCATTTTAGGATATTGGTTTACACTGCTCCTGTTCGCGCATGCTTTACGACCCGGTGCTGAAAATTTATACTGGTGTAATGATGTATCGCTGGCGATGATGTATCGATTAAGAGAAAATAATAAAACCAGTTTGATGATATTAGATTTAAACAGATGTTTTCTGATTTATATGATCCAGTCACAATAAGTATTTGGTTTTTATGCATAACATTTTAATTTATATATTCAAGTAAATTTCAAAATTGAAAGAAGAAAAAGAAATAAAAAAAAGGATGGGGGATATTTTTCACTGGCTATCAGAAATGTAGAAATGTTTGCTGGCGAACAGTTTTTTTTTTTTTTTTTTTTTTTCAAATTCCTGAAGCCCTGGCTGCAATGAGTATTTTGGCGCTATATGTTTCACCATTTTAGTAGCACCAGTATAGTAGTAAGCACTATTCAAATAGTGGAACTTAGTACCAAAATACTGGTTGCAGCTAGATTGGAATCATTTTTCTGGCGAAACGTAGGATTAAATTTTTAACAGTGTATATATTTTGTTATTATGTTTAATTCTTCCTCGTACACTTATGTAAACGAGGTGCACACTAAAGTCTGTAAACGCTAAAAAAACTTTTAAAAAATATTTAAAAAGTAATAAATAAAATGGAGAAATAAGTAATGATCTAAGTATCTCGACAAATAATTATCTTTCTCATTCAAAAGGATTAGTTATAACAGCTATGAAGAAAAGGAATAATTTTGTAAATAAACATTATAAATTTCAAAAACACACAACAATTGTTTAAGGTAGAAGTAATATTAAGCATGGTTCTTAATTAAAAAGCGTTTTGTAAGCACAAGTGCAACATAACAGCAGCAACACACAAAAGATATACATAAGCATCAACGTAAATAAAGACAAAAGTAGTGTCGGTTAAATCACATAAATGTTTTAAAAAAGGAAGGAAGGAAATAAATATTGTAATAGTAAACGAAATAAAACATGAAATTAAAATAAGTAAATTTCAGCGACAGCGAAAAAAAATTTATATGAAAGATTTCCAGACATAAGACTAGCCTTTTACAATTCTTTAATCATCAAAGACAAACCCCATGTTGTTCTACGGGGAAATTTGTTATGAGAATTACTTATTATCTAATGTATTTTTTTAGTTGTACTCTCTCATTCAAAAAAAAAAAAAAAAAAAAAAAAAAAAAAAAGATAATCGTTAAATTTGTTTTTGTTTTTGAACAAATTGGATCTTTAAAACTTCGAACTGATCATTTGGAAGTTATAAAAATCGAAAAATGCATTCAGTTCATTTTTTGCATGTTATATAGCTTCAAAAAGAAATACAAAAGAAAAAAAAAGGATAACCAAGAATAAGTTTAACGGTTGTGAATTTTTTAACTCTTTAACTGTTTAATTTTGTTTCATAAAACTTTTTCTGCCTTCTTAATTATTTTTCAGGAAAGACGAGTATACTCGATGAAAACAGAGTAAAAAGTTTTATGTTGTAAAATTAAAAGATCTTTATTTCCCTTTCTTCAGGTAAAAAATTACAATTGATTCGTTGTTTGGTTTTTTTTTTTTTTTTTTCCTCTCTTTATGACGAGTACGTTCGACAACAAGCAAAAAATTGTCGTTTCGTCATGACGAGTATAATCTAAATAAACAGGTAAAGGGTTAATATGAAAAAGTAAATAAAAACTGAATTACTCATTACCTTTTTTATTATAGTTTTCTTTTTTCTTTTTTTTTTTAATTAAAAAATACATTAAGTAATTAGTAATTCGCATAAAAAATTTCACTGTACAACTGCATAGAATTTGTATCTCGGCAACGATAAAGAATGTTCCTTTATAAAATATTTGGTGTTTTATTAGATGTAAAGTGATTCGTGGAAATTATATTAGTCTTAAGAAAAGTCAAAACAATAATCAAAAAGCTGGTATTGAAAAGTAGTAAAATATTAAAGAAATTCTTTCACGCACAACAGAGTTACGATGCTTGTTTATAGCAACCACATTATAAAAGGGCAACGCTTCTGTTTAGTTTAAAATTCGATTTTTAAATATAAACGAATTTCTCATTTAACTCTTTTCTTTTTCCTTCAAACAACAGAGTTTTTTAATTTTATTTTAAACAGCTGTCTTTTTAAACAGAGTCGCGTTACTTAGAGCGATATTAAAATAATCTTATGATGGCATTAAAAATTACTTTAATTGCGTACAATAATACAATATTACAATAATAATTACAATATTTCTTTTTTTTTTTCTTTTCTTTTTTTTTTTTTTTTTTTTTTTTTTTTTTAAGTGTACACGTTTTGTCAAAGATATGCATTCTATAATGTTCCAATATGTATATGTTTCTTATTTAATAAATTAATTTTTTGAATATATTCAGTAATCAAAATAATAAATTTTTATCTGAAAGCAATCAAATTATATTTTCTGCGACACTTTTATTATTTATGAAGTCGAGTTTAATTTATAATACAGTACCTACTAATCGACTTTTTTTTTTTTTTTTTTTGGCACAACCTCTACCTAAAAGCTTTTTTACTTAGTTATTTAAATACTGTACACTATAAAATATAACGGTGAATGTTACAGTTTATTCACAATAAAAAGTGACGGCAAATGACCGTAAAACAGAAAACAATCAATTTGCCGTATAATTTACATTTCACCGTAAAATATACGGCAAATAAAGTATAAAAAATATAAATATACGGGTAAATAATGTATAAAAAAATGCAACTTACTGTAAACTTTACAGTTGAAGGATGGCAGCGAGGTTTCCAGTTTTTTATTCGTAAATTTAGTTTCATTTTTTTTACAGTGCAGATACTTAAATTTGGTATCATAACGTCTGTAATCGTAAGAATTTTAGAGAGTATTTAGGAGAGACGCCCATTAGAAAGTAACACCTGCCATATGTATGCTACATATTTTTGATGGAAAGACCGAAATAATTGTTACAAGAGCGGAAAACGGTCAGGTCTGGAATTGAACCTGAGTTCTTAACCTGAGATCTGCGTCAATTCTCTACTGCTGACATAACCAGGTCGATATCTGACCGTCATTGCTCACTCACTTAAACCCACTCACAATTTTCACCTGTTTTTCGAAAATGACACAGTCTTACGGATGAAACTATAATAATATATATCTGCATATTTTTATATATATTTAGACCTGCTAACTATGCTAGTTTATCCGTAAAGGTATTAGACTCCGCCTTTTTTTTCACACCAGAATAGTTGTAGAGTAATATTCAGCAATATGTTCTCATGATTAAATAAGAAACTATTGCTCTACAACTATTCTGGTGTGAAAAAAAGGCGGGGCTTAATACCATTACGGATAAACTAGCATAGTTAGCAGGTCTATATATATTTGCAGAGCTGCCAACCTAATCCGGCAAATTGTTAGTAACGCCCATTTTTCTACACCACTAAATTTTTAGAGTATTTGTTTTCTTCATTCTTCGCAAATATATTTGAAGAGAATTACTTTAAAAATTAAGTGGTGTAGGAAAAGGGGCGGTACTAACAATTTGCCGGATTTGGTTGGCAGCTCTGTATTTGACTCCATTATTTATGGATCAATGGATGATTAAGATTTGTAACGTCGACTGATTGTAACTCGTACATTTTTTTTTTTTTTTTTTTTTTTTTTTTTTAAGACTGGATAGAAGAGCAAAAAGTGACCAGGCCTAGAATCTCTTGGAATAATGGACTCTTGGAATAATGTGCCAATTCTCTACCACTGAGCTAAAAATGTACACTTGCTGACCCAAAGCAATTGTTGCAGTTTTTGTAATTTGTAGCGTTTACTTATATAGTTTCCACTACTATCATTCAACACATTCAGATGTATTTTCTGTAATTTTCTTATTCTTTGAGCTATTTAGGTGCATGACTGCTTTCATGCTACACTCGTGCGTAATCCATCTAGTGGAAGATCGTGATTAATTATTTCGAACAAGAACCGTAGCGTGTTTTCCCCTTATTTATTTATTTTTATTTTATTTATTTATTTATTTTATTTATTTTTTATTTTATTAATTTTTTTTCCTTGCAAAGATTTTACTCAGGATCATGTAATATCAATATTTCGGTACCAAAAAAAAAAAAAAGTCAGAATTTTATAAAATCAATTAAAAATTTCAGGAGATTCATTTTCAAGAATTACAAAATTTAAATTTTTATACTGTCCCAAATATGCTGTTAGACGCTCATTATATTTTTAGAATGAGAAATTTCTGCGTTTTTTTTTTTTTTTTTTTCCATAACACTTTCAAACAGAAATCGCTATCGTATTTTTATAGTAATGTATCTTGATTAAATAGAGTAGAGGTTAATGTATAAAAATAGTGGTAACAAAAAAATTCGGAAACTTCTCATCCCTGAAAGTACTCCAAAAAAAGGGCGGGGAGTATGAACTGATAATAGCTCTGAGTTGGATAATTTTAAGATAATAATTGTAGGATATTAAAATTATGTTATTTATTATAATTAACACACTAGTTATTTACTCTCCATTTTCTTTCTGAATTTATCCACAGATAAAGTTTCTCTCACTTTAGAAAATAATCTTTTAAATTTATATAATGTGGTCGGGAAGATTTTTTTTTTTTTTTTCTGCTAGAAAATTCAAGCATTTTTAAATCTATTAAAGCCTGCAAATGAGTATTATGGATTTTTGCCATTTAATTATTATTTCTTTAAAGCATTATTAAACAGTTCTTTTTCTTACGAACTGTAATACTCCAAATTCTACTTTAAATTGCTAAGAAATTTAAACTTGATATGTTAACGATCCTCAAGATCATATTTTTTGTATGTAAATGATTTTATATTTCCCCCGCCCCCTCCTCCTGTAAGTTAGTAACTTTTTTTAGTTTTATTTTACCTTCCATTAAATTCATGTTTCAAATTTATTTAGCATTCATATTGAATTGTTTTCGATCTGTGTGGGTGAATTGGGTAGGGTAGCGATATATCTGCATATTTGCCATCCTAACCCGGAAGATTGTTAGTTCCGCCCCTTTCCGCCTTTTTTTTTTTTTTTTTTCAAACCTGTCTTTTTTAGAGTGCTTCTTATTTAATCGCAAATATATTTGAGGAGAATTACTCTCAAAAAGGGGCTGGAACTAAAAATCTTCCGGGTTAGGTTGGCAAGTATGTATCTGTAAAATTTCTTGACTGTATGTTTGCAGATATATAGAAATTCACCTATTATTTGCATAGATTATTCAGTCATTGCCGCTAAGGAAGTATTGCTTAATGTATGCTTCCCTTCTTAGATTTTTATTATCTTTCTTTTAATTAAATCTTCCATGTGATATTTTATTTTCTTCCTTTGAAATGTTTGAAAAAGTTTTTCGTATATATATAATCTGATTAATAAATATCTCTATTTATTATCTCTATTAATAAATATCTCTATAGTAGATCTAGTGAGTTTACTGAACATCTGAAATACTGTTTTCTTGCATTCTGCAGTATATGACACATTATACAGTACCTTCCTATAAATGACCAGACACTTTCGATTTTTGACATTTTGATAAATATCTCAAAAAGTACAGGGCAAATCATCTTGAAACTTCAGAAATGTAAAGAACATATGATACGTTTTATAATTCAATGTAAGTTTTGCTCTGAAAGCAAAAGGGGAACCAGTTAAAAATTAAAGAAAAATGAAATTTTTGGGATCACCCAGTAAAAAATAATGCTCTAATGCGTTATAGCTGTAGCATGCGACTACAAGGCTTCTTTTTAATATCTGTATAATTTTCTTATGAAGCTATCACATACATTCATGCAGACATTAATATTTCTTTAAAAATTGTTAAAACAAAAACACTTTTGAAACTATAACATGCAGCATATTAAACCCAGTCAAAGCCATTTTTAAAAAACTTGAAATACTATATTAGACACAGCGTATTGCAATCAGTATACAAAAATATTAAATATCTAATAAAATTTGAGCATTTTTACTAAATAACTTTTAATTACGCATGCACAAGTTTTAAAAAATTTCATTTGCATAATACAATAGTCAATAGTATTGAGCTGCTTATATGAAAATCCCAAACAAATATCGTATAAATTCAAACAATTGTACGCGATAGAATGAACTGAATTTCAGTTTTTCTCAAAAATAAGAAAAATGATAAGGAGGGTTTATCAATATTTATTTACAATCAACGAACGCTGTATTATTGTGCAACCACGTTTCCCGCGCTTACAATTGAGAACGATTTTAAAGGCTTGGAGAGGTCCCAAAATTTGACTGAGGGTTGAAATTTAGTATCCAGTGATTCGGCGTTCCTCAATCGCTTCTTTTCTCTCAACCACAAGGGTTATCACCCTTATTTTAGCACTGGACTTTTTGAGTCAGCACTTAAACAGACTTCCAAGGTCGCAAAAACGTGGTTGAAGAATACCATTGACTGAATCAAAATAAAAATGTGAGCCCTTATAGTTTAGCTTCTTTTTTGAGAGCAACTGAAGAGCAGTTCATTGTATCTTTTGAATCGTACATCTTTTTGAATTTATACGATACTTGCTTGGGATTTTCATATAAATAGCTCAATACCTTTGGCTATTAAATTATGCAAATGAAATTTTATTAAAGCTTGCACATGCGTAGTTAAAATTATTTAGTAAAAAAGCTCATATTTCATTAGATATTTAATATCTTTGCATTCTAGTTGCAGTATGTTGTGTCTAATGTAGTATATTAAGTTTTTTTTTTTTTTTTTTTTTTTTTTTTTTAAATGGCTTTGCACTGGGTTTAATACCTTACTTATAGTTAAAAAAGAGGCCTTTTTAAAAAAAAATTTTTTTTTGAAGAAACCGTTATACCTTCATGAATATATGTGGTAGTCTCATAAAATGTTTTACAGATAATAAGAAGCCTTATAATAATATGTGACTGCCAGAACGCATTTCAAGCATTACTTTTACAGAGTGATTCCAAAATTTTCATTTATCTCTGATTTTTTACCTGTCCCCCTTTTGTTTTAGGGGCAAAACTTTTACTGAAATATATGAGGTGTAACATGTTCTTCACACTCCTGAACTTTCAAGATGATTCGTCGAGTACTTTTTGTGATAGTTGGCAAAAAAGTCTAAAATCGAAAGTGTCCAGTCATTTTTGGAAAGGTAGTGTACACATGAACAATTGAACACACACACACGCACCTAATGGGAAAAATTACAATCACTGTTATTTATTTATTTATTTTATTAAATCTTCTTTTAGTGTTTAAGAATCCCATATGGATTGTTATTCTCCTTTATTGCTAACTTGTTAATTTTCAATCTATTTTTAATCAGTTCCTTATGAAGTGGGTTATCAGGAATTTATAATTCATTAGCAAGAGTGAATATTTCAATTTTTTCTTATATTAAGAACAACAGTTCCTGGATATCTCAATTTTTCATCCTTGGAGACAATTTTGATATTCTATCAATTCTTTTCTTGCATTCTATTATCATTGTAACATTATATGTATATATGATAATAATAATAATTGTTTTTTCAGGAAAGGCGAAATGTGTGATTTTAGAACTTGACAATAACTAAAAAGAACTGATTTCGAAACATGTGGTAAGATTTTTATGATTAAAATTTCATGAATTTTGATGAAGCATAATAATTTCTTTAAGAATTATGTTTATTAAATTTGTTTCCCAAACTTTACAAATTAATAATAATAATAATAATAATAATAATAATGTATAAATACATAATACATTACAAATACATTTAAAAGTAAAAAGTTGCAGTTGTAGTATATTTCTCAATATAATATATTTAAAAACACTGAATTTTTACTTTGAAATTCTAAAATCTCTAAATCTCATGAAATACTTGCAAGGATCTTTTTATCTATTAAATTTAATAAAGTGACTTTGAAAGCCTTAATTGTTTTGAACAGAGTATATGTATTTCTAAAATGGTATTGCAATAAGAAAATTGATAACATTAATTAAAATTATTAACTTTTTCTAGAAAAATACTTTTTTTATTACTAAATTATTTATTAATTATGCGGATAGCCATCAAAATTCTCCCTGTAAAAGTAATGATTGTTTATGAGAAATTTAAAAATGCTAAGCCCAATTATGACAATTAAATTGTTCCACCATGTACCAATTATGGGGAATGGGGTGTCGTTTTTAAAAATAGAATATTTTTCTCTTGCTGAAATATTAAAGCTATCAGCGTGCTATTCTTAATTTTGTATATTCTTTTACCTAACTTTATTTCCACTTTTTACTAAAAACAATCCCCTTGCTTTTCTGAAAAAGTTGTGTACCCTCCTTTGACGGTCTATGATCATAATTCCCACACGCGCAGTCTCAGAAGACAAATATCAACAAAAGTATTTTTGCGTGGCAGATTTTATTTATGTGTAAAATAACGTAATGAAAACTGTTCATTTTTCATGGTTTTGTTGCTTTGTAGTATTGTCAAAAAATACACTGTTTTTCATTTAATATACTGTCTCTCTTAACCCTTCCCGGCGCAAGGTAATTCGGATCATTTAAATTACACTGCCACCGGAATTCACGAACAAAATTAAAATAAGAGAATTTGACGACGTTTTCTACTATGCTATAAAAGTAAAATTTTGCTAAAAAATTTCCGGGATGAGTTTTTGCAGTTGAAAATTAAAATTAGGTGATGCTGTAGTGGCATCACCGCCCCTGAAAGGGTTAAAAACGGTACGTGATGGAGCAATTTCGGTGACACATTTGGTATTAGAAATGTCAAATTCATACAGCTCACCCATTTTACTTTTTATAGGGAGGAAAAATTTATTTATTTATTTATTGCCGATCAGGGTTATTAAAGAATTTATGCAAGCAAAAAATAATAAGTATTTTTTTTCCCCCTGCAGTGACTGTTTTTGCTGTGGTAACAACAAAAGATGCGACGGAGAAAACAGAGCAACTTCGTCCCTGGATCCAGAAATGGATTGGAAACTGGGACGTTATTCCTCTATGACAGAAGTAAGATTTATATAAAAAAAAAAAAAAAAAAAAAAAAAAAAAATATATATATATATATATATATATATCCAATTTCGAGATTTTCGGCAGATGCTATGTAAACAGCTTTCACCTAGTCTTAATTTTTTTGTACCACTAACTTTGAATATTTTTTTCTTTTTTTTTCTTTTTTTTCTTTTTTTGCCATAAAATAAATGTGAAAAATTTAAACAAAGTTTATTGTTCGAGAATAATAGTGAAAGAGTCCTTAAATATAAGGCTGGTCAGTGCGAACCCTGTAAAAGCTAATTACTAAGATTGCATCTTTATAACATAAATTAATTTTAAACTTTTTCATTATTTAAAAAATCACTTTTAGATTTTAAATAAGTCATTTAAAAAATATTTATGATTTAAAATTCACTGATTTGGGATTTTCTCTTTCAGATACATCCGTATCTCTTCCAGTTCCTTGCTGAAAATTTTACAAGAAAAGAATGTACTATCTTTGAGCCAGCACCCCAACAGCCGTGCGTAAAATATTATGAAAATACATTTTTATAATATTGTAATTTTTTTTCTTGCAGGGTGTATTATAATGATAAATGTGTATAAAAGATAATAGTCAAACCTTTGTACTCGATAAAGTTCTAATATAAACATTGCTATATATAAAAATTATTAAAGCTATTTTAACTATATATATATTGCAATTTCTCATGTATTAGCCGTAGGTCAAATAAATCAATATAACATCAGAAATTTTATTTAACCTAATTATATTTCTAACGGAAATATCTGACCTGCAACTTACATGCCGGAATTTACGGTTCTAAATAAATTATATAGTTTTAGGTAAAATTGTGGAATTTGGCTATTTAATGTATATTTTTACTTTAATTATGCAAAATATTTTATTTATTTATTTATTTATTTATTTATTTTTTAAGAAAGAAAGCTTTAATATACTATTATGAATTCATTAGGCTTTTGAAATCCGTTACATCTTGGATGGGTAATATAAGAGGAGTTGGCATACGGCATATCAGCATCAAGAGTAAATGAAATTAACTGTTGTCTACTCAAGATGGCTGCTGCAATAGCAGTGCTACTGTAGAAGCTATATTGAATAGACCAAAACATTAGCTAGTGCTGTGTTACTTATTCTATAACAACACTTCTTGCGATTGTGGGAGCCTCTGTGCAAGTGCTGACTCAACGAGTGCAGTATTAAAATAGGGGTGATAACCCTTGTGGTTGAAAGAAAGTAGTGATAAGTGAGGGAACGCCGAATGACTGAATTTTTACGAAATACCAACTTGTCAGTCAATTTAGCACCCCTCCAAACCTTTGGAATCGTCTTTTATTCTAGGCGTGAGAAATGTGGTTAACGTGGTGTGTGCTTCTGCGGTAAATGTAAGGTGTGCTTCTGCGGTAAATGTAGGGTGTGCTTCTGCGGTAACGATTTTGCCTTCATTTTTATCCGCAGATCTCATCCCTTCTTATATCCTTCCTCGAAGTGTTACATAATTCAAGAACATCCCTTAAAAACCCACCAGAGAATAAAAAGTAAAATACAAGACAGAATTATTAAGTCATGCAAAACCATTTCCTCCCTTAAAATCAATACCCGAAAAAATAAATAAATAAATAAATAATAATAAAAAATCATTTCTTTTAATAATTTTAGAAATATAGAATCACTATGATAAATAAATTATATAAGCTAAAATCGAGATTCAGCCAAAAACGTCTTATAAGACGTTTTAGTGTATATAGCATAAAACACTGTGCAAGCGCCACTAAGGCTGCGTTGACTATGATATTACATGTGATGACGTAGTGATAACTGTGACTGTGACGAAACTTTTATTGCATTATAATTAATATCTAAAAGATTATACATTAATGTCTAAATCTGTATATGAAAAATTTTGAACAATTTTTCATTTTGTGAGCTTTTTTCTTCTTCTTCTTTTTTCTGTTTACAAGGAATTGTGCCTGCGGTGGAACTTTTAAAGAGCACAAATCTAGAGCTGTATTAGAAAGCGCATTACCTGGAACTGTCGATCGTCGGAAAGTCGTAGCAGTCAATGAAGGACCCAGAATTAAAAGCTATCCTACGAATGCCTATGGAAAGATTGAATTTCAGATGGATGGATTGGGTCTATTAAAACCATCCAAAGTAAGCTTTTAACCCGTTAATTAATATCGATAAAGTATAGTTAACGCGTTTTTCTTTTAACTTTATTATATTACATGCTTATAAAGTGACATGACTCAATAAATATTATTCTTCCAAATTGCGATAAACACTTTTAAATTTGAGAAAGAATTGCTTTTGTTTCATTTAAAACGGATTGAGAAATACTTCAAAATTCATCAAGAATATTGTTTGCTCGAACATTAGACAACATCAGCCACAATACATTGATTATCTGAAGGTTTATAAACTGCAGAATTATAAAGAAACACTTTTAAAAAATGTTACGCTAGCAGAAACTTTTTGTTATAATGTGACAAGCATTACAACTGAATCCTCTTTGGTGATGAGTACAATCTCCGGCGGAGGCTATTTACCTGAATGGTAACTAGCATATTTGTAATGCTAGGCTACATTATAAAGTATTCTACTATACAAACTATTGTCAAAATTGAAATGCCATCAACTGATGACAAATATGATTTTTCAGGCTATAAAACCTTTTTTTTTTTTTTGTCAATATGTTATTTTTTACGAAATTACATTGTGTTATCGTATGTTGCTACAAATTAAATATTTGTTTTTTGTTCCTATAATTAGACCACCTGTATATTTTTCTATAATTCGCCATTTTTTTCTTATGTTATATAATATTTTCTGAAAGAGAAATAAATAAACAGGGTGGTTATAATTAAATTTCCCCTATAAACAGCATCCCACAAGGCAAACGGGTGAACGAAATGCAACGAAATTTGGTATATAGACTACACACGAGATGCGCTCACGGAATTTCGAAAAAAAAAAAAAAAAAAGGTTCCAAAATACCCACCAGGTGGCCCCTTTTCCGAAAAAACATTAAATTTAACACAATAAACGACAAAAATGGAATACAGAAACAATATTAACATTTTTTGACTAGTTTCTAATCACCTTGTCTAATCACCTTGTCAATGTGTACAACAGCAGATCGTAACTGATTAGTTGTGATGCTTCGCACATGAAGCGTTATGGAGTTCTTTAAGTCACTGAACGTCGCAACACCTGCACGATACACCACACTTTTTTAGTGGCATCATAACCAGAAATCGCACGGATTTTGATCCGGCGAACGTGGTGGCCATGGATTACGAAAGATGCGACTAATAACACGTTCGTCTGTGAAGTGTTGGAACAATAGCGCCTTCACGAACTCATGGATATGTGGGGGCGAATCATCCTGCATGAAAATGGTCGATCTAAGGACTCGCCTTTGCTGTAGTTGCGGCACAACAAACGTCTGCAGCATGTCATGGTACCGACGGCCCGTAACGGAACATGTGATAGAACCACGTGCAGTTATTTCCTCAAAGAAGAATGGCCCAAGGATGACTGCTGCCGTGAATCCACACCAGACATTCACCTTTGGATAATACAGGGGAATTTTTGTGTGCATCCACGGATTTTCCTTAGCCTAAATGCGGCAGTTCTGTGTGTTGACTGTGCCATTGAGGTAGAAATGAGCCTCATCGCTCCACAGAATATCCAAGGCCATGACAGATCAACAGTCATTCTGTTGAGAAAACTGACTGCGAATGAGAGACGTTGTGGCTTGTCCCTATCAAGCAGATCTTGGATATGGTGGATCTTGTATGGGAAGTAGTGCACTATGTTTCTGAGCACTTTTCGAACGGTGCTGTAAGAATAGTCTGTCTGTCGAAAAACTGCACGTGCGCTACTACCCCCAAACTTTGATGTCTGTGACTGTGCGGCAACAGCTGTCTTGGCGGCATGAACAAGTACCGTTGTGACAGGTTTACGGACTCTTCCAGGTTGAAATCCTAATTTCCCCGTCCCTTCAAATCTCTTAATCATGGCCCGGATACCTTTAGTAGACATTGGTCCACGCCGTAGGTTCCTTATACGACGAAATTCACGAACTGCAGCAGAAGCATTCCCCTTGTTGTCGTAAAACAGCTTCACCAATAACGCACGTTCAACTAAAGATACCGTCATCATTACAGCTGGAAACATCGACATAAAACATGAAAACGCCTGCAAACGTTTTATACCCTAACTTGTTTTGCATAAAGTTTCCTCTTCTTCGCAAGCATGCAAATCTCGACATTTTTTTCCCCTAGAACTGACAGCTTTTCCCGGTTTTACATTTTATTTCTCATGATTCTTGTTCTGGATTGTTAATATTGTTTCTGTATTCCGTTTTGGTCGTTTATTGTGTTAAATTTAATGTTTTTCCGGAAGAGGCGCCCTCTGGTGGACATTTTGGAACTAAAACTTTTTTTTCGAAATTCCGTAAGCACATCTCGTATATAGACTATATACCAAATTTCGTTGCATTCCGTTCACCCGTTTGCGCTGTAGGATGCTGTTTATAGGAAAAGTTTAATTATAACCACTCTGTATATTATTTTTCTTCAAAATTTCAAAGTATTAAAGTATTTTTTTTTTTTTTTTTTGAAAAGGAATTGCACAATAAAAAAGGAGAAAAATGTAGAAGTAAATACGACAAAGACTGTTATTTCGTTGTCTGCATTAATACAATTTCAAGGTCTAAAAGACTTTAATTATAAATATCTCTGAAATATTTTTGCCTTTTACTTCAAATATGTATTTACTTTGTATTTGTTAGATTTTTAACAAACTTTTTCTTTGTTGAATGTAACTTAATGTTTTCTACTATAGTGGAATAACTGAACCTTTTGCAACAGAGCTCTGGCTTTCAGTTAAAAGGTACTGGATTCGAGATCCGTTTCAGGCATGAATGTTGGTAGTGTATGGAAATTCATTCTAAGTGATAAATCCTGGCCTAATTAACCATAGTCTAGTAAAAATGACAGTAGAGCGACAAACTAAATCAACTATCAAATTGGAATAGCATTACATGCTGCTTTAGGTTCATTGAAGTTGGAAGACATTGAAGGACTATAATGTTTATGGAAACATTGGGGAAGGGGAAGAGTTGGATGTATTAACGACGTTCTTAACAGTTATTGTTATTATAAGACAATTTATGCCGTGTGAGAAAAAATAAAAATTGTGGAGGGGGGGATTTAAAAAATTGTTTTCCAATAATTTCATAAAAGTAATAAATAGTCAGTATGGAGTGATACGCTACTGCATTCAACTATTCCAAAGTTCAAAAATTCATGTGAATGACATTTGATTGTCACAATCATATATGTTGCGACCATCACAAAACTTTCTTCTTATACTTTCCTATCCAAATTTACATTGTAAAATTATTTATTAAAATTATTTTCCATGATGAATAAAGATGATTTTCATCTTAGAAAAATATAGCATTAAATGTAGAAATAAAGTCAATTTTGTGCCTTATAGACGACATCTGATAAAAGGCCTTTTTTTTGTTCTTTCTTTCTTTTTTCTTCCTCTTCACCCCCCCCCCTCTCTTTTGTTAAAAAAAAAAATATGACTCTGATTTAAATTATCACAGACTAACTGTTTGTTTTAATTGTATTGATGAGTTCTTTAGAAAAATACCCATGTTGAAATTACTCCCAACGGGGGAGTTTCCATCCCCAGAGTACAAAAATTTTTCCTAATTGACTGTTACTATTATAAATCTTAATATATATAAATCTCGTGTCACAATGTTTGTCCTCAATGGACTCCTAAACCACTTAACCGATTATAATAAAATTCGCACACCATGTGCAGTTCGATCCAACTTGAGAGATAGGATAGTTTAAATCTCAAATTATAGTCGCAATTTTAATTTATTGCTAATTATTTGTCTGTTATTATTTGACAGTCACAATTATCTGTTAACTCCAAATGATTCTAACAGATGTCGATACCTTTCGACTGGGTTGAAATGAAAGCTGAAATATATTTGGTGCTGCCATCTACACAAAGAATCTTCAACTTTTTAACCTATTAATAAATTTCGTATAATTCAATTATTTCCACTTTTTAAATTTTTGGTGTTAGCATAGCCGGCCACGTGTTACTTAGACTGAAGTGTAAATTGAATTCATATTATAATGAAGATAATACAGTGAAATTAATCCTGTTTTTTACTTATTTGTGCTTCATTGATCAAAACTTTATAATTTAATCTGTATATATATATAAATTATGTGTCACGATGTTTGTCCGGGGTAAACTCCTAAACTAAGGAACTGATTTTGATGAAATTTTGCACACTGTGTGCAGTTTGATCCAACTTGAGAGATAGGATAGTTTTTATCTCAATTTATTGTCACAATATTGTTTTATTGCAATTATTTGTTAATTATAGACCTTTATTAAAGTTGCTCCAAAATATCTGTGAGTTCCATTAATTTAATTGTTGCCAAAAAAAAAAAAAAAATACGAGTTCATTTTCTTTCGACATAAAAATAAATACATTTAATCAAACGTGAACGTTAAAAAATTATAAAAAGTTAAATTATGCATCTCACGAAAATTGACGTCATAATCAATTTAAAGATTTTATACACATTGATAAAGTGCTAATGTAGTTCTATCATAGATATAGTAATATATATAGATCTCTCATCCCCATGTTATCGTAGAAAGATTTTTGATGCCGAAAAAAGATAAAAAATAAAAGCTTTGGAAACAGCCATTAAGTGGTATTGAAAAAAAAAAAAAAAAAGAAAGAAAAAGAAAAGAAAGAAAGAAATATGAATTTGAAACTGTATCTGGAGTCTTCCATTCCCCTTTAGCAAATAAATTATTCATAAATTTTATTTGCTAAAATATTAGTATGTATTCCCGTGTGTATTCACTCGGGGAAAGACGGCCATATTTTGGTAAAAACGTCGTCTTTTCCCAAATGAAAAGGAATAACTTTTTTCTCCCCAATGATCACTCTATTCTATATATGCTATACTATATCTATGAGTTCTATACGCAAGCGAAGTGTGACTCACTGACCGTCTGTGCAGCCAAGAAAAAGATTTCCTATGTTAATTGCCCACTGGATTTTTTGTAAGAAATTATTAAAAATCGAGGAAATTTATTTCCCGATTTTAATCCTTATATTTGGGTATAGATATGTATTAGTTATCGCGGGTGTTAGATTGAATTATTTTGCTGTCAAATTGACAAAATTTTAATTTTAAATTTTAAAACTCTGTCGCCCTTGGCTTTTTTTATTATTATTATTATTATTTGGCGATCAAAAGCGTAACACGAAAATATACATGCCAGATGTATGCATTGTACGAAATGTAATATGTATTATTCATTGTACGTATGTATGACATGTAATATGTATTGTACGAAATATTGTTTCATATTATTCATTACTCTTTTAATATAAGTTGTTAAAATAACCATGATTTTTGAAAGGAATATTTTCGCCAGATAATTTGGCGATATTCTTTTTTTTTCGCCAAGGATGACAGAAATGAAATCTATTCCGCTGCAAAATATTAGTATCTTACATCAGATATTTTATTTAGACATTTGAAAACAAATTTGACTTCAAACTATGATAGAATATTTATCATTTTCCTTTTAATTTGTATATTATTAGTATATTAAAATTTAAAAGCATGGTATATAAAAAGTTTTTTTTTTTTTTTTTTTTTTTTAAATCTTATAATTATTCTTATCTTAATCCTCAATGTTTCCCATCTTTATTGACTTGAATTTACTATTAAAATTTTAACATACTCAAAAATTTCTCATCACTTCGTTAAAATACACTAAACTTTTCCAAAATCTTTTTGTATTTAAAATGATACATGTATTTACTTTAAATGTCCAATATTTCATAAGATTTCCAATTTTAAAGTTTTAAAATATTTATCAAATTTACTTATTTTTCTGGTTTAGCCTTATTGTTTTCCCTTTTATAACTACAGCTGTTGCCCTCTTTAAAATATTTAAAATGATGAGGTCATTTAATAGTAAAATTATCCATTATAGCATATATTATATTTCACTCCTCCATAAAAATTGATTTTAAAATCGTCTGTTTCTTTTATACTTTTATTTTAATAGAATTTTAATAGAATTTAATTTATATATTAGTCATTTTAGCAATTTTATCCAAAGTAGCATTAGAAATAATATATATCACTTCTCCATTAAAATTTATAGGACCCTACAATAAAATTAATTTGTGCTTAATATCAACACTACGAAAATGTTTATCAATCGCTTCCAAATTTTGACCTAAGTTTCAAATCTCAACCCTGTGGGTTTTTACATCGGCTACAACGTTTTCGTCTTTGTTCGTAAATAATAATTTAACTGTACTAAATAGTTTACAGCCGTATAATTCAACGTATAACTTAGTCACAGCAACGCGTGGCCGGGTCTGCTAGTAATTTTATATAATTTCACAATGATTAGTTAAAAATAAATCTCATTGTGCACATTTAAACGAAATTTCGCCCTTTACTCTATATTAAAATTTATAAATAAAACGAATGGCAACGCCGTCTGTTGATTGAATTTCACAAAAAAATTAATTGGCACTAATCTATGTCAGAGTACAACTGCATATAAATTTATATGAAATTCTGTGCTTAGTTCCTAAAGTATGGTTGCCCCAAACCTTTTGTCACTCACACATAGGATAGAGACACAGATACGCAGGCAGACATTTTGTAAAAATAGTCAAATCGTGTTTCGGACCTCTCAAACGTATAAATCCATCGAAAACTGGAAGAATTTTTTCACGAATCCAGAAGAAAGTAATATGGAACTTTTGCGACCAAAAATTCCATTTTGTTGTAACATGAGTATGAATATGCTTTCTTGTTGCAAGTTTTATTCAGTCATTCAAAGTTGCCAAGGTACAGCTCACGCAGACTGTTTATCTGATATATTAAAGGTGATAGTGTCCCTTTTAACTTATAATCATACTGATGTAATTGAATTACATCTGCTAGCATAAATTACTAGAATACTGATTTATAAAAAGAAGCCTTAGAAACTGTAGGAAACATGACGGTACAGGAAATAGTTTGATGAATTTAATCTGAAGAAATTTAAATGATTACGTACAGTAACTAATTTTTATTTGAAAAGAAAAATTATATGTATCAAGTTTTTTTTTTTTTTAATAGTTACGTTTTACGCTAATATAAGTATCAGTTGACTAAGCTCATTCCACGAATAAATAACACAGGTCGACATGTAAAATTTTGATTTTATAATTTTGACTGATCTTTATGTTTTTTGGTGTGCTAATACCGAAAATGAAGTCAGTTTTTCTCTATCACGTATAGATATTTGTCAATGCAGGGTGCCTACCAATATAATTTCTTCCATTACTCTTCCATCAATATAATTATATGGTAAGTTTTATAGTATATTTCATGATTAATTAATCATAGATACTTATTGTTGTAATAGCGCAGCACTAGTGCGATGTACAGTCGTGGTAACAAAAGTATCCGAACACTAGCAAAAATTCCTATGTAAAAAAGGTAGAGTTCATACTGTTTTGTTAAATAAATCCTTGTCGAATCATGTTCTTAGACTGACTAAGACCAGGGTTCGACAAGGATTTATTTAACAAAACAGTATTAACTCTACTTTTTTTATATAGGAATTTTTGCTAGTGTTCGGATACTTTTGTTACCGACTGTAAATCCCAACCAACCAACCTATTGTTATGATGATATATGTAAGAAATTGTGTCGGTAAGCACCCTGTATTGACAAAAAAACTGTGCGTGATAGAGAAAAACCGGCTGCATTTTCGATTTCAGCGCATCAAAAAACATAAAGTTCAGCTAAAATCATCAAATCAAATTTGTCAACTTCAATTTTGTAGACCTGTGTAATCGATGTATACAGTAAGTATTTCACATAACCTAGTTAATTTTCTAAACATATTTTACTTTCGAACACCATTTCATGTTATCCAAATATAAATTAAAAAATTGGTATACAATAAATATTTAAATTTTAAAACTTCTTCACACACCATAAAATAAATTCTTGCACTACCGGTAATGCAAGCATTTACTTTATGGTGCGTGAAGAAGGTATATGAAGTGTGTGTAAAAAAAAAAAAAAAAATCTATTACATTACGAGAAAAAAAAAAGCACGAATACGTGATTAGTTTTTCTAGTGTTTGGATTTTCCGTTTAAAACCTTACCCTAAAATCTACCATCAAATGGTACAGTTAGAAAAATTCACAGTTTTCAAAAACAGAATAAAAATCTATTTTATGAGGTTCCTTTTACAATTAATGTTGTGAGACTTACAAATGTTACCGAATTGCTATGTCTAAGTTGCAATTATAAATATTTTCAAAGTTAGATCAGTTTGGTAAGTCATTTGGAAATTATGATAAAATTTTTATTACATCAGAATTTCTTTTTATCATAAATCATAATCATTTAATTAATATAATGGTATATAAATATATTTTTTAATGAATAATTCTATTCCTATTCACATTTGAGTTAATTCATCCTGCATTTAGTACAGTCGGTAACAAAAGTGTCCGAACACTAGCAAAAATTCCTATGTAAAAAAAGTACACTTCATACGGTTTTGTTAAATAAATCCTTGTCGAATCCTGTTCTTAGTCAGTGTAAGAACATGATTCGATAAGGATTTATTTAACAAAACCGTATGAAGTGTACTTCTTTTACATAGGAATTTTTGCTAGTATTCGGACACTTTTGTTACCGACTGTACACTTTTCGACTATTTGTTTACTCCAAAATAGGTTTTTTTTTCTTTTTAGTATATTCGTTTATCTGATGATAATTGCTTAGATTCACTGGTGTCCTTAATGCAAGATTACTGGAAAATGAACGAACCCAAATCTCCAGAATTTATTATATCTGTTATTGGAAACACATCTTCCTTTGTGGATGACAGCGACTGGAAAAAAGCTTTTGGTGACACTTTAGTTAAGGTAACAAATATCTTCTATTTTCTTAAAAGAAAAAAAAATCGATTTTGAACAAAACCAATTATTTTATTTGAGACAACATCAGGAAATCTGAAAATTTCTACTTTCTAAGCCAGGTGATTTGAAAAATATTTGTACCAATTATTTACATACTTACAGGTACCTTATCAAACTTAAAATATATATATATATATATATATATATATATTGTCCTTTTCATTATAAATAAGGGAATAAGAGGGAACCTGGTCCTTATGCATTGCGAGCGGGAAAAGAGCTGCCATAAGCAGCGGGTACCCGAAGCGAGGTTTAGAGTGATTTCAATGTAATTTTAATTTTTTTTTTTTTTTTTTTATAAAGTTATACAAAAAAAATAGTCATTCTATTATTTTAAAAATGCATTTAAACATAGTGACCAGCGAAGCGGGCGTAGCCTGATAGATAGAACAATAAAGAAATACAATAAGCATATAAATAAGTTATATGCAAGTACTTAGTATTTTTAAATAATATAAACAATTTTGATATAGTTTATAGTTAAAAGATCATTTAATTTATGAGTAAGCTAATTTTATTTTTGATCACGTATAATTTTGTCCTAAAGTTTACAAATATAGCTTGTAATATAAAGAATTTTTAATGGCGAATTTTATATATTTATAACTGTAATTTATTATGGAAATAATTTATTTGACTATGTATTATTCAATCGATCTTAAAATGGCAGCAATATGAAGTCAAATTTAGTATTGCGATATTGGGTGCTCGCCATTGAAAATATATGATGCAACTAAACGGCACAGCTTTAGTATGGGACCCCATTGGAGACTTTAAATATTTCTTGCCATTTTGGAGATGAATTGAAATGGTTATCGTGATTGCGTAAGTTAATAACTTGGCGAGAAACATCCCGGCTACTTCGATTTCAAAATTCGCCAAGGGAAATTTTTCGAAAGATTTTGGTGAAATAAGTGTGTTTAAAATAAATAAAGGTTGGCATCTATAACATTAAAAAAAATAATTAAGGGTATAAATTGATGAATTTAATTTCTATTCTTAATTAATTAATTAATTAAAAGCACCATTTTATTTTCCTTTGTCAAAGTTGATAGTAATCCTATATACTCAGCAAAATCGCTAGACTAATCCCTCTCAGGAAAGACCTAGTTTCCGTTACTCGTTCATTATTCAATTTTGAAATATAATAACAAATGTAAATTTTGAAATTCAAATAGTCTTAATTTTCTTAATTATATATCAGAAGTATCTTTAATGAGAAATGTATTTTTAATTTAAAATAATAATAATAACAATAATAATAATAATAATGACCCAGTAACATCGTACTCACTTAGTAGATGACAATCAATCTTTTTGATCAAAAATAATTGGATTCCAAAATGATTTGGAAACAAATGAGCAATTTGGCAGAGTGACTAATCAGGTGACAGAACAATCTGATTGCTGAATAAATTTGCATTTTAATTTACTAAATATACAGTAAAATGCTGTACATTTTTGTGACACACTTTGCAAACACTTTCTCTCAAAACCTTGAACACATTTATTTTTTAAATTCGAAATTCACCTTAAAATTTTTGTTAGTCACATATTTCAGTTTGTTAGTCACACATACACATGTTGATTGCTTTTCACACGCGTTCGTAATGTTCTTGCTCGTCCTAATTTTTTATTTTAATATGTCATTCGGTTTAAACTGATTTTCACTTACCTCTAAATCGTTTTACTATTTAAATTATCTTATGTTATTTATTGATTTATTCTTTTTATTATTCTTGATATATTTTTGATCCATCTAAATAATTGCTCCTGATAAATGGAACAGTATAGCTTAAAAATTTCTGTCGCTTTACTCTTTATTCTTAATCTATTATATTGCGTGTTGAGAGAGCGTACCTAAATAACTAATACCAACTGATGTTATACCTATTAAAATATATTCATTACAATTAATTCTCTCGATATGCCAAATTACTTCTTAGTCAAACAAATATTGTGTGTTGTAATACTGTCGGCAGCAAAAGTATCCGAGCACTAGCAATAATCCCTGTCTAAAATAATACACTAAATACTGCTTTGTTAAATAAATCCTTGTCGAGTCATGTTCTTATTAACTGTGTTCTTATTTACTTTCATGTTCTTATTTACTGTGGAATAGCTTACCAATGAATACGCTGCGTTTGTGTCATGTGATATGAACTAGTTTAGACTCATCAAACTGATGAAAAATTGTGAAATATGTTAATGTAAATTTGAAATTTCTAAGGTGTAAAATGCCATACAATAGATTATTCATTAATGCATTCCTAACGAAATTCTTCAAGAAAATGCTGCAAAAATATGCCAATCAATCTGTTTTGTCGAAGATCAGTCTGCCTGTAAATCTATTCTGTTGAAATCGTATCAAAATGCACATGCGAATTTTGGTTTCGACGTTTTAAAGATGGCGATTTTAATGTTAACTATCGAGAACGTAACGGCGTTACCTTGAAGGCTAAACATGAGAATTTTCAATCACTGGTCGATGAAGATGCAGTTCAAACGGAAAAAGAATTTTCCGAATGATTAGCTGTATCACAAAAATGATTTCTAATCGTTTACAATGGGGAACCTAATCGGTTACAAATTGGTGAAGTTTCAGAAGGCAGGAAGATGTGTGCTGCATGCTTTGAGCCAGAACTTGAAGTGCTTGAATATGCTCAAAAGCAAATCGTAATGTATAAAATCGTAATGGGATATGAAAAATGGATATGTTATGACAATCTGAAACACGAAAAATATCGATTCTCTTTACCAGAAAACTTTGTGTCCCGTAAAATTGTTCCATGTTATCAGAAGGCCCCATGTTGAGATATTGGTCAAGGACACGTTAGTAACACGTTACTGGGATGTTTTGGAGCCATCGGTGTATAGTCCAGACATATCCCTTTTTTATTTGTTTCGGTAGATGTACAATGCCTTGTCTTCTGCATACTTCCGGACAGTGGACGAAGTACGAAAATGGTCTAACAACTTCATCACATCAAATGACGAATGGTTCTACACGGTTGGATTATGTCAGCTGCCGACCGATGGTTGATGGCGTTAGACTATGATGGAGAATATTTTAATGAATAAAGGCCCTATTCCCAGTTCTGAATTACGCTTTTTTTTTTTCTAAAACACACTTTAAAACTTACTTCTACATCCAATAATTCCTACTATGTTAATGCTAGCTTAATTTTTTCCGGGCATAACTAAACACATAGCATTGATTTTCCATGATAAATTCAATGGAAAATTAAATATTAAATGGAACAAGCAACCTATGCGTACTGTTGTAAAATATTTTCTTTTTCATTTCGTAGGCTCTACTTACTGCTAATGCCTGGTTGTTTACTGGTGGCCTAAATTATGGTTTGGTTAAAGTTGTTGGTGATGCAGTGAGAAAAAGACAATACTTAGTGTCAACAAAAGAAAGAATGATTCATGCAATCAGATGCATAGGTGTTACCAAATGGGGTTGCGTGGAAAATAATGAACTTCTTGTAAATACAGACCTTAAGGTAAGTTCAATTTTCTCCTTGGTATATTTGTTATACTTAAATAACTCTTGGTAGCTAGTTCAAGCAACTGTATTTTATTTAGATTTCAAATGTGTAGATTTTTTTTTTTTTTTTTTTTGGCCCTACTTAGCTGTTAAGATTTTAGCCAGTGATATTTTTACTCTACTGACATTCTTATAATGCTTTAGAAACTAAAACGTTGTCTTTAAGCTTTGTTGGTGCCATTTACAGAGTTATCAATTTACTGGTATGTGAAAGCATTTTAATGTTTCAAAGTTATTTTAATTTTAAGGCAAATATGTACAAGGTTGTCAAATATACTCAAGAAATGAAGTAAGCTAATTTTTTTTACAAGTAAAATCTATAAATAGTACTTTGTTGAAAATTCAAATTCTAATATTTTATTGAAAATTAAAACTAAACCGCGCAAACATTACCTTCGGTTAAAAATAACTTTAATCTTTAAACACATTCTGTGTTCTATGGCTAGAATATAAAGTTTAGCTAGTTATTCAAAAATGTAAATTTGAGAATAATTTGAAGAAACATCAAAAAGTGTTCAAGTTTCGAAAAACAATGAGGTTTGTATTTTTCGCGCTTATTGAATTATTATTATTATTATTCGTATCTAATAAATACAAATATAACTGATTTCCAAAATAAACTATAGTACATCTCAAAATGATAATGCTACTCAAATATTTCGGCTTATGCAAAGAAGGCCATAAATTAGGATTTAAAGATATTCAATTAATATTAGATAGATTTTACATTATATTACACATAAAAAATTGTCGTAAGTCATAACATAAATATAATACAATTTTTTTTCGACATTTGTAGCTAAAAAAGGGTCTCAAAATGATAGAGCCGCGTGTATAAAGGTACCCAACACTTGCTTTTAACGACCAATAAATTTACCATTCTTGGATACGATGTCAAATACACGATTAGGCATTGAATTGGATAGCTTTTGGCACATTTATATATAGGAGGTATTTTTTCAAACTTTAAGGATTGCGGTTTTGAGTTCTGATACTGAATGTTTCGCCCAGCCATGTTCATATACCTTGCCTGAAACTGCTGCTCATATGTTTTTCATCGGATTAAGGTCTGGAGAACATGGAGGCCAATCCATCACAGGAATTCCATTGGTTAAAAATCTCTCCTAGGTCGACTTTGCATTAAGAAGGAGCATTTTATTGTTGAAATTGTGCAGTTGAGTCATTTTTTAATTTGAAAAAGGGTAACAGGTAAGCCTTTAACAGCTCCTGATACTTTCGAGCATTTAAATGACCTGTTAGAAAGACTGCTGGCATTTTGCCACTTGCGGTAAATTTCCCCTTCCCCCAGACGGTTATTCTACCACCTGCTTCATGTCGAATAGAGAAAATTATTTTATCTCTTCTAAAGTCATGCGAAAAATACTTATAAACATCTGGCTCGTCAAAATTATTTTTTCTCCATCACTGCAGATGATTTTATATCAGTTTTGAGTCCACGGCATGAGTCCACTTCGCTCAATTAACTCTCTTAATCTTGGGGAGTATTGTTCGTTTAGGTTATCCTTGCACTCTCCGATAGCAAAGATGTTTACACTTTTTTAGTACACGATGCACAGTATCTTTTGAAACGCTTAGTGAAAGGACCGTGTAATATGGACCATCGTGTAATACGGACTATGAGGATATGTATCTGTTCACCAGTAGATGGCGGAACCATCACATTGCTTTTACTGAATATTATTGTTATCCAAAGCAGGAAGTGACTTGTAATACATGCGTGCCTGCATTTGAATGATTATGAAATTGTGTTTTCGGTTTATATGATCATTGATGTAACGGGTATGTTACAATGAATGTATTACTTTCTGCTGTTAAGTAATTGCAATATAATTTTCACGTTAATTGTAGCAAATGTACTTATTTTCTGAACAATCCAGACGTGTGTTTTATGCGCACCAATTTGCATTGCGATATGTGATTGGAAACAATGTTGCTTCGTTTATGCGTGTAATATGAACCATGCTCTGTTGTGTAATATGGACCACTTGTCCATATTACCCGTTGTAGACAAATATACATCGTTAAGCGTATTACTCTTAGCTTGAAGCTTGTTTTACGTAATATATTAAATGAAAATCACAAAGTAGGGCTTGCTTAGTGTAATTCAAGTCATACAACGTTTACTTTAGCATGGTTACACGAGCTGAAAGAAAATCAAAAGGAGAGCGCGGGAACTGGATAGTTGTTGACTTGGAATCGGCGATGAATGCTGTACCAGAGAAGACGTCTGTGTTAAATGCAGCTGCCAAAGTTTACTACATCCCTAAGGCAACTTCAAAGTGTCATCTGGACAATGCGAACAAAGTCGCTAATGGATCCAAAAAATATTGGAAAGGTCAAGCTAATCTTCCGGATGAAATCGAAAAATAGCTAGTGCAGCACATTCTGGATATGGAAGCAAGGTTCTAGGAATTGTCTACTCAAAGTCTCCGGAAACTTGCATTCCAAATTGCAACAATAAACGCCACTTTACATCGCTTCAACAAAAAAAAGAAAAAAAACAAACAAGAAGCAGGAAAAAGTGGTAACGGCTTTTTGAAGAGACACCGAGAGGTTTCCACCCGTACTCTGGAACTGACTTTATTAGTAAAAGTCTCAGGTTTCAACAAACCAGAGAGGTTACGCATTTTTCGAACTGCTGGAGAAGCTAATTGATGAACATGGCTTCCCATTGGATCGAATTTACAACACTGATGAGAAGAAGAGGACTGAGGTTTAGAAACTTGAGACGATCTTGGCGAAGAAAGGGAAGTCTCAAGTTGGATCGATAACATCTGCAGAGATGGGGGGAAATGTCACATTTTTCTGCGCAATAAGTGCTGCTGGTCACTTCATCCCATTGATGGCGGTGTTTCCTCGTAAGCGGTGGCAGCTGGAGCTGGAAACAGAAGCTTCTCCAGGAATTCTTTTCAAATGCCAATTTATATACATGTCGCACATTTCGCTTTAGTTGAAATGACTTTATATCTATGTCGCACATTTCGCTTTAGCAGAAATGACACAGGCCGAGTTATCTACGCGTAATTTATTCTTCTAACAGCTACATCAGTCCAGACCTTTTTTAAAAGCTCCAAGAAAAATATTAAGTATTTTCGCAATTGTTTTATTCCTCAAAAATCCAAATAAACAATAAATACCAAACCAAAACTGTTTCTATAATTCACCTTTTTCTTATTTTTCTTTTTTCTGCCCGTGCGCGTGGTTTTTATTTTTTAAATTCAATATTATATTAATTTTAATAAACCATGGTATAATTTAAATTTTTATTATATATCTTTTTTTCCTATGCTTTTAATCTCTTCTTTTTATTTACTCTTTATAATAATTCTAATTTAGATGTTCAGCTATTTTGATTAAGAAAGTATCCCGCGAACTCTCTTGGCTATGAATTTTACTCACGGACGTGACAGCCAGGAATAGAGTTGGATGACAATCGAGCTCTTCAATGAATTGATGAAACATTTCATTAGTTTCGCTAAACCTGACAGAAATAGGAAGGTTTTGTTAATTCTCGACACACATGTGTCGTACATTCAAAATCCCGAGGCTATAGAATTGGCCAGAGAAGCAGGGGTGATCGTGCTATCACTTCCTTCGCGTACTACCCATCAAAAACAGCCTTTGGACCTCTTTTGTTTCGTCCATTAAGTGTCTACTATTCCCAAGAGATGGACCAGTGGATGAGGGAACATGTTAGACGAGCCGTTTCACAATTCCAAGTGTGTCAACTGTTCGGGAAGGCATAAACACCTGCGGCATCTCTTGAAACTGCTCCTAATGGTTTCCATGTCGGTGGGATTTTGCCTGTCAATCGCCATGTATTTCACAATTTTCACTTCGCTCTACCTGAAGATTCTGATAAAGTTATACCACAAGTCACATCAGACCAACGACCACCTGCCAGAGAATGTAACACACATCAACTCAACACTTGACGCTACATTCCAACAGAACACGTCTGTTTCCAAAGAGCCAACTTCAAAATATGTAGTTCACGAGAACATCCCGGTTCCCATTTGTCATAGAAAGTTCTCAGTAAAAGATATCAGTACCCTTCCTCATTGCGTACAAAAAAGCTTAAAAAAGAGAAAGGGAAACAGTTCAGAGACCACTCTCCTGACTTCATCCCGTTTCAAGAATGCCGTTGCAGAAAAACAAAAACAGAAGCGAGCAAAGCTGGACATCCAACAGCGTCGGAAGGAAGAAAGAATGACAAAGAAAACTCAAAAAGAAACTCTTGAACTGAAAAAGACAACAGAGCGAAAATGCCCAGCATCTCCAAGGGTCTCAGTAGAGACATCCCCAGGGGACAGCTGCGAATCAAGTTACCGAACCTGCTTTTTGCGCATTCTGCGGGAGAAAGACTGGATCAGATGCGGGAAATGCTGCTCATGGGTGCATGAAGCTTGCGACAACATAACCGATCAATACACTATTATTGTGATGATTGCTGTATTTGAAATAAATTTACTAAAAGCGCAGCTTTGGGCGTTCGTCTTTCATTCTATATCAAACTTTTTACTCTCGTGTAATATGGACCACTCGGTCCATATCACACAAACGTATGTGTCATATGGACCACCTTCACGTAAATAAAATAATTATTTCCTGCTATTATTAATAGTTCCCAGAGTACTTACGAAGTCTGAAACATATAACTATACAACTGTAATAAGCAGCCAACAAATTAATTTATTTTATTTTATTAATTTAAGTTTTATGAGCATTCTAACTTAGGGGGTTCATATTACACAGATCTCCTCTATATCAGGAGAAGCTATTTTTCTGATACTTATGTTGGAGCTGTTTATTAGGTAAATAATGAAACGTTTCTGTCTTGACGTCAACACTGGACGGCGATCAATAAACTATTTGGTCCCGTACATCCCACGAGAATTCAAATTATTTCCTATAACATGATGAGAACGCTTAATTGCTCTTGAAATAGCTCTAATAGACAAATTATTCCTCTATAATTCGTCAATCTTTCGTATTTTTAACTCACCCAATGATTTTGCACGTTCCATAAGCACTTCAACGCTAAATTTGAAAAAGAATGCAAACTCATGTCGTTAGATTGTAAAATCAGGTGAAATTCTCATTTTAATCTTGGTTTCAGTTCAACTCAAATTTCAAGCTTGATAAATTTTGAATGTGTAGTAACTTTATACATGTTGCTCTATCATTTTAAGACACTTTTTTAGCTTCAAATATGGAAAAAATATTTGCATTATTTTTGTGCCGACTTATGGCAAATTTTTTAATTGTGATAATACCTATCCAAAACTAATTGTTTATCTGCAATTTTTTATTTACGACCTCTTTCTTTGCATAAGTCGGAATATTCGAGTGGCACTATCATTTTGAGATGTACCTTAAAACAGAAATATGTAAAAATCTGAGATTTCTTTAAATTTCTTTATTTTTATTTATGACACTGAATTTATGCAACTAACATTTCATTGTTAAAAAAATTCTAGTGAAAAAAAAATATATTGATATTAGTATAAATTAAAAATGTATTTGTTGTTTCTTTAACCAGGAGATGCATTACTCCAGGTATAAAGTTAAGCCTCATCACAGATTAGAAAGTGGACGTGCTTACCTGAATCCTGGGCATACCCACTTCTTGTTGGTTGATGATGGCACTAAAAGAATCTGCAAAGGGACCGAAGAATTTAGAGTAGAACTCATGCACAAAATTTCATCGACAAAAGAAGAGGAAGGTAATAATTCAGTTAAAAAGGAAGCATTTTAATTTAAAAAAAAATTAATTTTAATTTTTTAATTTTTAATTTTTAAGCTATTTAAATTAAAAAAAAAAAAATCTCTTAAACTACAAAAGAAATATCTGTGTTGACACATTTAATTTATTCAAGTTGCTAATACAGATGTCAGCACATTAGAAGAGCAAGGAATTTTTTTCTGAGTGACAGTTTTCTAGCTTTAATAATAAGACAGGGGTATAATGCGATCTATGGGTATAATGCTGTTTTAGAAAAAACGTAATTCATTATATTTCATAATAAAGCTAGAAGCTACATTTTCGCGCAAATTTAAAACTGTGCGGTTGTGTTCTGAGGAGACTGGCAATAATTAACTTAAGGGCATAACTCATGGAGGTCAATGATTTTTTTAAATGTTCACCAGTAGATCTTTTAATTCGTTCGAATATAAAAACCATTGACATACCTTAAAATCAATGTGGCAGAATCACTGATATATAGGGATGATTTCTTGTGATTAAATTAGATTGAAGTAAGTATATACCGGGTGATCCAAAAGTCAGGACAAACTTTAAAAATGAATTATTCGAAAACGAATCAAGATACAAAGATACGGTTTGCACCAAACGGATGAAAAAGAAACCGGGTTTTGTGTGGCAAAGGAAAAAAATTAGTTCTGTTGGCGTGCAACAGATGGCGCTATAGTGTTTTATTTCACCAAAAGATGATTTACAAATGAAAAAAAGTGTTGACAACTTACAAGTCAGCTTAATTACAGTTAATTACTACTACTACAGTAACTGTTCATTGTCCATCATTCAGAAGTACAGCTGTGAGATGATTCACCACATCGTTCACAGCATTTAGTAGCATTTCTTGCGTTATGGCAGACACATTTTGGCGGATGGCATCTTTCAGTGCTGCAAGTGATGCCGGTTGGTCGCGATACACGTTTGACTTCCAAGAATCCCCACAGCCAAAAGTCACAGGGTGTCAGATCGGGAGATCTTGGAGGCCATGCGTGATTAAAGTAGGGACTGAGAATGCGATATTTCGATGCATATAAGCTTCGACTACCATTACCTGTTGTAGTTGTTCCTTTTTATATCGTTTGTTGCTTTGCATAATTCTACATGAGAAATATGACATCGCCATCTGTTGGTCATCAACAGAATTATTCTTTTTTTTTTTGCCACACAAAACCCGGCTTCTTTTCCATCCGTTTGGTGCAAACCGTATCTTTGTATCTTGATTCGTTTTCGAATTATTCATTTTTAAAGTTTGTCCTGACTTTTGGATCACCCGGTATATCAAATAAATATCCAAATTAACAAAAATAAACGTTAATTCGAATATTTAATTTTTTAGAAATCGAAAAATATTTTTCTACCAGCCTTTTCATGAAACTAGTTAAAATTCAGTATTTTTATGTTTTTCTGATGTTTTACGTTTTAAATAAATACATGTTGTGAAGGTTCTATAAGCACTTTATAACATATGCACAAAACTTTATAACTTAAATTTTATTTAATTACTCATAAATATAGAGTAATTCATAGGATTCTTTGAAAATGATACTATAATGATAAACCTATTTTATAAATTAATCCACATTTTCCAATACATCGGATTAAAGTTATAATACAAAACATGCTTTATCCAAAGGGAAAAAAAAAACTGAAGAAGGTATGTTTAACATATGTATATTTCTCTAGAGCAATCTGACTGAGTTTTACTTAAAATAAAGCAGACGGCTAATATTTCCTAAGAAATCAGTTTTAAAAAGATTCAATTCTGTCTCCTGTTCCAAATATATATTTCTCTACAGCTATATCTGACTGAGTTTTACTTAAAATAAAAGAGACGGCTAATATTTCCAAAGAAATCAGTTTTAAAAAGATTCAATTTTGTCTCTTGTTCCAAATATCTTAGTTTTTGATGTTAGACAGCATAATCAATCTGCATAAGGCTGCAAAATTCTTAAAATTTTTTATAATAAAATGCAAAAGAATAAAATAAATAAAAAATTAGCCAAAAGCTAAAAAGTGTTCAATTTCGCAACAGAACTACAAAAATGTCTCGATATTTCCCTGGAAATTTAGTGCGTTTAGTGCACGAAAGTTTTGATTACTTTCAATACAAATTTGAGTGCACTAACCATTTTCGCTATATTTACTTTTATATAGAAATTACACAAATGTTCAAATTTTTATTTTTATTAATTAAATGTTTAATTTATAATATACTTGTTTTTCACTAAAATGTATTTTAATAATGTGAATAGGAAATAAGCAAATTTTTACAAACATGCAAATAATCCTTTCTTTTTATGCAATGAAAAATGTGGTATTGATATTTTTGTGTTATTAATTTCAATTTGCTTTTATTTCCTATACTGTTTCTGAGTCATTCTTTCTTCAGAGTTTACGCGATGTTATGGTGAAAATTCGTTTGTGTGCAGTTAACAGAAAGGAAGCCTAAACTTTTCTCCTAAGAAATTATCCGTACTAACTTTATAGCTTTTCTCATTACATTTTACAAGATAAAATGACAAAAAAGGGGAGGATAATAAATGTTTAAATTAACAAAAATAAAATGCATAATAGATAAAACTAATCATTATACATGCGTAACGAGAGAGAAAAAGGACGCGAATTTGCATTTCTTGATCGAAGAATCATTTAATTGATAAATATTTCGGATGGATCGACAATAAATATTTTATTGTAAAACAAGTTTCCTTTTAATGATAGAAACCGTTAATTCTTACTTGGAAATTGGCTGTTTTTATGCATTTTATAAATGCAAGAATACATAATTTAACTTATAGTACAATGTAAGAAAGACAAAACTGATTGATATCTATTTCTTACAATTAAAAATTCACAATACAGGAATTTCCGCTACATATATTATCTAAGATTTAATGTGCTAACATTTACATTTTAGTGTATTATCATTCACTTTAAGACCATTTATGAGATTTTAATGCTCTAAGTTTATTCTTTTGCTATATATATATATTATATTATATATATTAATTACTTTAGGCTTAGCTATTCCTGCTATTTTATTGGTTCTTGGAGGAGATTTGGAATCTTTGGATGAAATACTCCTATGTTTACAGAAAGACATTCCTGTTCTTTTATGTTGTGGAAGTGGAGATGTAGCAGATATTGTAGCTGCAGCAATATCTGTTTGCAACACGACTAGTTCAAAGTAATGTTAATACAATTAATGGTATTTTAAGAATTGTATCAATAAAAAATTAATAACCTTAATGATAAATGAAATTGTCTTTCAAAGATGCGAACGAATGATGATAGAAGAAGATAAGGACCTGATACGGAATATGCTGAATGCATATTTTAGGAAGCATACGAGGAATGGAGCGAGTTCTATAGATGCCAAAATTAAAGATATTTACAAATGTTGCAAAAAGAAACACTTAGTAAGTTTCTTTTCTCTATATTTTACATTGAATTATACGTGCGTAGATTCCAACTTTATTAATACCACTATTTTTAAAACAGTTGTATCTTCAAATAAAGTAGCTTTATTTTATTTAAACAAAGAATTTTATTTTCAAACAAAGCAAAAATATTTATTAAAAAAAAAAAGTGCTTAAAAAGTAGAATAGCATTTTCTTATAATCATAACGTACGAAACAATTAAATAATTAAACATGAAGTTAAAATTTTAATTCCAATAAACTAGAATAGCTTATGAACTTTAAATTTTCGACTACATTAATCTTATTTTTGTCCTTTAAATATCGTAATATTTTCGCGTTGAATCAACTACATGTACTTTTTTTTTCCCCCACTATTTAGTAGCTACTTTAGCGTTATTGTACACGCGTCAGGTCTGCTGGATTTCATACAAGAATACGCAAAAGAATAGGTATTTATTTCTGATTAGCTGTGTTCTTTAAGTGCCAGAATATCCTCAGCGTGAGTCTCCATTTCAAAATAGAATCGTCTCCGAGTTATACATCTTGCATCCATAAACGAGCAGAAGTTAACCACTCTACTGTTGAAGAAAATATCAGGATCTTCTCTCCTATTAGGCTAACAAGGGAAGTATGAATCAGTAAAATTGCTATTGAAACCAAACGAAGCTTAAATTAAAGAGCATGGTCGAAAACATTGGGTACCGTACAAATTTGCTGCAACAACTCCCATGGGGGTGAGATATGCCCTCTATTAGTTTTAGTTATTTCTATTAAAGCCAACAAAACAGGTAGCGTAGTGCGAATAGATGGTGCAGTGCTAGCGTGCTTGACTTCGGATACGTTGGTCGTGGGATCGAGTCCCCGCAAGGGCGTTTTGTGTTTTATTTTTTTATTTCAACTGAAATATTTATTTTTGACATTTTTTATTAAATTAAATCATTATTGTAAGAGAAAATATATTTTTTATAATAAAACAAGTTTTTTTTTTTTTTTTTTTCAGCGCTGACTGTTTACTATATATATATATATATTTAACCAATTTATTTATTTATTTATTAAATTTAAAGAAATTAATAATTTAACGGAAAATACTTTTATATTATTTTTAGGTAAGATTTTGTTGATGATTACGTTCAGATAAAATTTTGTTAATGATTGTTTTATATAAATTATTAATTACTATTTTCTAACGACGACATTAATAGCAAGAGTTAATCGTCTGCTCTCAATTGCATTATTTATTAATGCTATTTTTTGCATGAAAAATCCTGAATGATGAACAGCTGTTGCTTAACTATTCGACGTCGCATTTAACTTTTATTTCAAATATTTCATTAAACAACTGTCAAGTTTCGCGGTGTCGGAAGAACTGACAATAATATTGAAGACAATGACAAATTTTCTCAAAATGATTTTACTAATTTATAATTAATTTACATCTAAAAAAATTCAAAATCTGGGCAAATATGAATTTTACAAATCAAGTAATCTCGACGAAAAGCCAAATATTTGACAAAATGTTCGTGATGAACAATAATTGACAGTGAACAAAATTGAAATTCAAATAATTGTGATAATTTTTTTTTTATATTTCTTGTTCTAATGGTGAAAAATACTAATGGTTCCATGATTTTTCCACTTTTAATCCTAATTGTTATAAATTAGAAACTATATTCGAAGTTTTAAACATGGTTTTCTTTTTTATAAATAAAAAAGTGCATTTCTTAAATCATTCTCAATACTTTATTAATTGGAATACTCAAAAAAAAAAAAAATCTTGTGTAATAAATATTTTCTCTTAAATTAATAATTAAATTTAATTAAAAACGTAAAGAAAAAAATTGAAAAAATTAAAAAATAAAATACAAAACGCCCTTGCGGAGACTCGATCCTACGACCTACGTACCCGAAGTCAAGCACGCTAGCACTGCACCATCTGTTCACACTACGCTGCGTGTTTTGTTGGCTTTTATAGATAAACTAAAACTAATAGAGGGCATGTCTCACCCCCATGGGAGTTGTTGCAGCAAATTTGTACGGTACCCAATGTTTTCGACTATGCTCTTTAATTTAAGCTTGGTTTGGTTTCAATAGCAATTTTACTGATTCATACTTCCCTTGTAAGACGGAGGTGTGCTTTCAAATAAATATAGAAACAAAAATTTAAATATTTTTTAAAGCAATTGGAAAAAAAAAAATTCCCTTTTTTTTACAAGTAATTTTTAAGTATAACCGTTTTTTTTTTTTTTTTTAAGAATAAAAGTAGCTTCACACTAAAAAAAATGTTTTGTTGAAAACACAAAATTAACTTTGTAGACTGATTTTTAGATATATTTTGTCATTTCATTATAACAATAATTGTATTCAGTTAACCGTATGAACTTGCTTCGTATAACCAAAAAAGTATGGTTGAAAGAAGCGTAATCGTCACTGGATTATATTCAATAAGCTACGCCATAGATCTCTCTGTAAACAGCCAATGAGCGAGCGATTTATTGAATCAACAAAAATGTTTGGTTAAAACAACAAAACAATTTAGGTTCTGGCAACAAAATTTTTGTTGAGACTAAGGGTGTCACTTAAATGGGGGATTTTTTTTTTCTTTCTTTCTTTCTTATTTATTTATTTTATTTATTTATTTATTTAAATCCGATACGCATAAGATCTAATTTTTTTTTTTTTTCTATTTGACCCTAAACACGTTTTAACAAAATATCAGCTGTCTGGGATAATGTTTACATGTGCCGAATCAATGGGGAAATCCTACTATATATATAATTGGTTGTTTTAATAAATTGTTGTTGTTTAATTTTTTTCCCCAGTCTTAGTAGTAAAATGATTATTTATTTTCGTCAATTAAGGTATCGAACTGAATGAAGCTTATGAATAGTGCGATAAATGACGTTATATTATAAAGGGTAGTATTTACGTTCTTGCCTAAGTCGTGAAATACTTAGATTGGCAATGGTAAAAATCGGTTACAAAACTGAAACGCACCTATAAAAAATTCCGTAATATCAGCATCTGTTGAAATAAATTTTCTTGAGGGGGGGGGGGGGACTAAATGAATAATTATAAGAAAATAAAATTATTAAAAGGAATATAGCAGATTTGTTTTCTCATATTTTTTATAAATAATTTTTAATGATAATTATTGTATTTTACCAATGTTTTATTTTCTTAGTAAATTAAGTTAATACCAAAAATGAACTAATATCCCCACAGTTCCAGATTATCAGCTTCGTACGTTAAAGTAATAATAATAATTATAATAATAATTAATAACAATAACAATAATAGTTTATTGTAACTATGTTCCTTGAAATATGTAGAAAAATACTGGTGGTATGCACTTAAATATTGGTGCTGAATGAGGATAAATGAAAACTTCGTAAGCTGACACAATAAATTGTAAAAACGCGTAACAATTATTTTCGGTTGAACTAAAGAAGCAAGATCATTCAGCCATTCAACAGGTGAAAAAAAAGTAAGCATGAGAGCAGCATGAAAGTAACAAGGCAAGTAATATTACCCGTTAAATATATATGTTAAAAAAAAAAAAATAAAAAAATAAAAAAACAGTATTTTAAAAACTTTTTTTTTTTTTATTCTCATATATTTCTTGCCTGTTTATAGTTTGTGTACGTTGCTACTTTCACGCTTTTCTCGTGCCTATTTTTTTCGCTCATTGAAGGATTGTGCTTAATTATTTCAACTCCGAAGAATTGTTGTGTGGTTTTCTAATTTATGGTATTAACTTGCAGAGTTTTCATTTATCGGCTTGGAATACGGTGACATTTTATTTCACCCCTAAGCCATCCCATTTTTGTAATCATTTTGCTTTTATTATGGTTATATTACGAAAAGAAAACATATTAATAATATAAAATTATTGATTTATACTTTTTGACATCATCTTCACATTTAATATTCTTTTTTATTTCTTTATCAGATCCATATTTATGAAATCCATGGAAACGATAGTCTCGATCAGCACATACTTTCAACTGTGATAAAACGTATGTGTGTATGTATTTATTTTTTCATCAATAAATAAAAAAATAAAATTTATTTTACATGCCAATTTGATTTAGTATTCAAAGATATATTTTTATGTTTTCAGATAAAAAAGGTGCCACACTTCGTGATCAGTTACTTTTAGCTGTCAAATGGGATCGCCCAGATGTTGCCAAAAAATTGTTTCCCGATTGCGGATCTTGGCCTTCGGATATTATTGAAGAAGCCATGACATCTGCTTTAATCACCAATAAGCCAGCTTTTGTGAAATTACTATTAAAAAGAGGCATTGTAATGAGAGATTATCTCACAGTAGGATTACTGAGAACGCTTTATAATGAATGTGTAAGGATATATTGAAATTGTGTGTAAATTTAACAATACGTACAGGAAGAAATCAAGTTTTAGGATACATTTATTTCTAAAATTCATAACTGATTACTTTTTAAACTTAAAATAAAGCCATTTTTAAAAATTGATTTTATAAGATTTCAATTTATTAGCTTTTATTCATTTCTTGTTTTAATCGTTTTAACCATTGATTGTCACAAAACTACTCGAGCTTTTACAGAAAAATCTTGTGATTGACGTTAGGGCAACACCTAATTTTCAGTCTAGTACCAAATTTTCAACAAAGTATGCTTTATCAGTTATAAATACAAGATTTTAGAATTATAAGCAGACATTTCGTTTCATGCATTGATCACTTTGTATCAAGGAGCAATATAGCATCAAATTCCATTATTATAACTATTTTATTTCAAGCGATAATAAAATCTGGTGTGACATTTGTATGACTTTCTCTTACCCTGCATCTCAATACTATACAAATAGATTGCAGAATCAGGGGTAAGATAAAGAGTACTGTATATAAACCTGCGTTAAAAAGAATTCAAAATAGGTTTAAGAACAGTTTTACTTGGCAAATAATTGTGCGTGAGGGCTTAACCCCCCCCCCCCCCCATTTGGAATGGTACCTACATTATGCAGAATTCAATGATGTTATTAAATTTAAATTTTTATTCAGAATTATTCAGAATATTTTCACCCACAACTGCTTGAAACTTATCAATCTTGATCAAACTTTTCAAATAGCAACCTATTAATTTCAAACGACCACATTTGAATTCCCTGCAATTACTTCTTTTTACGCTGATAACAGACGTACACAAAGATCCTCGTTAAAAACTTCACCTTAGTATTCATGGTACGCATAATTATACAAAAAACAAGTGGCGGAAAATTAATTTAAAAAAATTCTTTAATTAACGTATGGGCATGAAGAACTACTAATTTTCATACCTGAGCTGTTTTTCTGAATTTGGTAAAATATAGTAAAGTACTTCCATGAATTATATTCATTGGAAAAAAATGTTTTCACTTAATTATTGGTAGTTATGTATATCTTCTATAAATTATGCATACATCACATTGTGTATTTAAATATAATCCTACCTTAATAACACACAGCTCAGCTTGAAATGCATTTTCAGCAATTTCCATGTATAGTCTCACTATAATTTGTTCTCTTGGACAGCCCTGTAAATGAATGGTGAATAATTTTCATATATTCTACACGAAACATGCTTTTATGCACATAAAAAAATATATTCATTTCATTTTGTTTAATGCAGCCTAGATATGTTAAACTGTACTTACCAAAAATTTCTAGTAGACGTAATGTATTTGAATTTTCCTGGATGTCCGTGTACAAGATCTAATTGCTTGATCTCAACAAAAAGGTTAGTGCAGCATATCTATATGTAAAGATTTAGAATACCGTTTGGACTTCCCGCTACTATTTATTTTTGACATGTGCTGATAACACACACACATACACACACACGCAGAGCAACCACTAAAAACATGTTTTTGGATTCAGAAGACATCAAAAAACGTGTAAATATAATAAAAACTCAGTTTTGAAAATTTGACCAAAAAACCAAAAAACATTATTTTCTCTATCGTATATATGGGTAAGAGAAACTAATATATATATTTATATAAATCTGATGTATTGTAAAATGTACTATTTAACTAACAATAATATTATTTTAATGCTTGATATTTTCTCTTTCAGATACGTGAAAATGAAGCGGCTTTAGTAGTTTTAAAAGATTTGACCCATAAAGATCGATATTTCAATCTTCGAGACATATCAAATTTCTTGGGATTTTTAATGAGAAAACATAGACACGATATCTACATGAGAGACATTACTTGTAAAAGAGGAATTGAATCAACCGGCATATCAGCAGAGCATTTTGAACAGCCTTTCAGAGAGCTTTTTATATGGGCTATAGTTGTTTTGAGGTGAATATGGAACATCATACATTTTTTATTTTCCATAATGATATCCCTTTCTCTAGAATTAAAATGTTCAATATCTAGAATGTAAAAGATAACAATGTTGGAGAAATCCATGCTCAGAATAAGATCAGAAATTGCAAGGTGTAAGTAAATGAAATAAAGTAAAATAGTAATTCTTGCTGGCATTAAATTTTTATTTGACAGTTACTTTAACCTTTTGAAAGGGGCTCTTACGAAATCCTATGGTGAAGCGTGACATACGCTGTCACAGCCCCTTTCAAAAGGTTAAGTTGTTATTCAATTTACTCGCGTAAATGTTTATGCATTTTAAAGCATACGTTCATACGCAAGGGGGAAAAAATCGATCGAATTTTTCATTATTTTTAAGTTTAAAAAAAAGAAACAGGGAAATAAAAACTATTATTCTATTTTTTTTTTAAGTATAGTGTACATTAAATATATGTACAGTCGGTAGCAAAAGTGTCCGAACACTAACAAAAATTCCTATGTAAAAAAAGTACACTTCATAAGGTTTTGTTAAATAAATCCTTGTCGAATCCTGGTCAGTGTAAGAACATGATTCGATAAGGATTTATTTAACAAAACCGTATGAAGTGTACTTTTTTTATATAGGAATTTTTGCTAGTGTTCGGACACTTTTGTTACCGACTGTACATTAGTTGTGTACAATATTTGCTGTCGAAGAAAAATAGTTTACTATTATATGTTTTTCAAAGAGCCTATGTTTGAAAAAGAAAAGAAAAAAGATGTTATTATAAAGATTGTAAAATTATAAATCTCTTCCTCATAGTCTTTCATAAATTACAAAAGATAGTATTATTTTATTTTATTATATGGCTTAGTATGTTTTGTGCTTGTGATACCTTTCTTGATATTCCATATAACACTTTATAAATAAAAAAACAAATATTAAATCATAAATTTTCTCTTACATTTTGTGATGCGATTTGGGTTTTATATATAAACATTTTACAACCCATGGACATTTTTTTTTTCAATGTTATAAGCAAAAAGATGAGTTGATTAAAATTAGTTAAAGTGCATATTTATTGTTGATTATAATGATATACTTGTAAACAGTTTTAAGATTATAAAATGCATATAAAAGGTATTTTATATAAGACGATATAAGTATAACCCATGCGACATTAAACATTTATTTTCAGTAAAGACATAGCGTGTTTGTTATTTGTTTTTCTGGAAATGTTATCAACAATAAACTAATTATTAAACATAATGTAAAATATATGTTGTTTCATGTGAGGTTTCCAGTTTATGCCAATAAAATAATACTGCTTATTTTTTTCTGCGCTATTTACAACGATAATGCAGTAAATTTCAATATTTTTTTGACTTTCCATGTATTAAAAATCATACACGAAAAGTTTTATAAAGCTTTCCCAAGCAGCCTTTATGTTTATGTATATGAAAAGTCTTAGACACAAATATTTGTTTATACACTTTTGTGTTATACACTTTTGTTCTGCAACATTGAAACTTTTAAATGCAATGAATGAATGCTTTTTTCTTCTATCGTGAATAGAACAGAATTAGCTTTCTTTTTCTGGAGTGAAACACAGAAACCACTACAAATGTCAGTTGTCGCCACAGCCTTATACTGGAGACTCAATATGTCCTACGAAAATGAAGAAAAGTCCATATACATTGATAAAAAGAAAGTAAGGCTGATTTTATAACTTAAATTCATTATTCTGAATTCATAGATGTTTATAGTTATTTTGCAAAAGTTTTTAACAAGCTGGTGCATAATATCACAATTTACTAACTGAACTGAAAGGCGTATAAATTACTGAAAAGCAATAATTTTCTACTTATTCTTATCTTTCCTCTCATTAATTATCGGGTTTACACATACAGAAACAGCCGGTTGCTATATGCAACTAGCTATATATAAACTACATTCTTTAAGAGTTTTTAATTTAAGAATATATATTAAATTTTCATCTTAAATAGTTTCATGTTACAATCAGTAAAATATTGACAAACTTTGAGTGCAATTTTGGAATTTTAAATAATTTCATAATTTTCATTTTTTGCCCATTCTTTACTTAAATTTGAAGTAATTCAAAAATTCTTACAGTTCCATAAGAGAATTGTGTGAGTGTTCACACATATGTTCTTTAAAAGTTAATTTATTTATTCAAATTTTATAATAACAAAAAAGAGAGATTAATATAATTAATTAAAAAATATATCCTTTTAAATTTAAGTAATTCAATTAATTAATTAAATAGAATTTTCCGTTTTCTTTTCAAATCAAAAATGTTTCATTGTCTTTCAATAGTTGCAAGCACATTGTTCTCTGAGTAAAATAAAGCAATTTTTATATCGGGGTTTTTGAAAAGTAATTTTGTTTATGCTTCTTCCCGAAAGAATTAAATTATTTTCGCTATAATTATTTATTTTGAGAATATATTTCAAAATTCGTTACCAGCTTATTTCTAGCATATGTATGTATTAATAAAACAAACAAACAACAACAACAACAACAAAAATAGAATTTCAGTTAATAATTATAATGCTTCTGTTTACATAAAAAGCCATTATTACTTTTCGAGATGATCATTATTGTTCTAAAAATAGATTTTTAATGAATTAGTGTCGACTGTTTGGCGCGCAGCTTCGAACCGACTTCGTCCGTTGCTTTGATCGACACGTGGCGTATTTTTTTTTTATGTCAAATTGGTTTGAGTTTTAGAAGCGACATATTATATTCAAATATTTTGTATTAAAATGTACTAAAGACAAAAAAATAGCTTGGCATTCTTTTTGGCTGAATTTTAACGATGCCAACTTATTCGGTTGGCATTTTTTACTCTGAGACTGGCAGATCTCTTACAGACTTCGCTTTTGACTTCACTTGAAAAAGAAGTAATTTTGTCGATCTTCTCCTCTCCCTCCGTATCTGAATACCTGCGGTGGAATTTTGTACTCGGCTTTATTTATACAGATTGATGAGAAATAAAATCGTTACTTTGTGCTAAAGGATATATTTATTTGAACTATGCATAATAAAAGTCAGTGTATATGGATTCAATGCTTTTTTTTTTTTTTTTCCAACGAAAAATTATTCTTCATTGTTCTAGTTGATATGTGCAATGCTACTTTATTATGGAACTGAACCTGGTATTAAGAATCTTCGGTATAAGAATAAAAAACAAAACGTGTCTTAGAAGTTTCAAATATATTTTATATGAATGTAACTTATCAAGTTAAAAGTGAATACTTTAAATTAAAATATATATATATATATTACACAACAGCTGCAATATTTCTTATTTTGTTCTAAAATAAATAAATTATATCTATTTTGAATAATATATTTTAAAAAGCACTATTCTGTTTTTCTTTCTCCCTATGTATTTATAATTCATTTATTTTTGTCAATTTTTCAGGAGTTTGAGAAAATTGCTATTGGTGTTTTAGAAGAGTGTGATAAGATGGACTGGAAGAAAACGCAAAAGATTTTGAATTTTAGAGATCCATATTGGGGCAATATGACAGTTCTTGATTTAGCTATTTTAGCTTATGATAGGGTAATTTATTTATATTTTTATAATTTTTTTAATCAATCAATCAATCAATGCTTGCTTGCTCCAAAAGTCCCACACACCCCTCCTAACTCGAAAATGAATCGGAATTGGGAAAAATGGTGAAACGCATGTTCAAGGAATTCTTTTGGTGAAAATGTTTCGGCCCGAGGGGGCTAGGGGGGCCGCTAGGGAGGGCAACTTTAAAATTTCAAATAAGAAAGTATGCTTTGTTATGCATCCCTGGAAACGTCTCTTCAAACCAATGAATTTGATATAAATAGTTTCACCCTACGATGATTATTAAAGAAGATACATGAGTTTTGAAATGTGGATTTTATACTTATGTATCCCCTTTAATAATCATTGCAGGAAAAAACTATTTATATCAAATTATTATTATTATTATTATTATTTTTTTTTTTTTTTGAAGAGACGTCTCCAAGGATGTATCACAAGACATAACTTCCCATTTGAAATTTTAAAGTTGGCCTCCCTAGCCTCCCCGGGTACTAACTTTTTTCATCAAAAGAGGTCCTTCTCGAATTCATTGAACACGTACTTCGCCATTTTTCACAATTCTGACTCACTTTCGCGTTAGGAGGGGGAAGGGGACTTTTGAAACACCCTGTATATATAAAAAGGCAATGTCTGTAGACATTGTAACGCAAAGACGGTAGCTCGGACAATTACGTGATTCGACACGAACATGCCTTCGGAAGTGTCTGAGTGCACCTCAAAGCCCGACTTTCGATTTTTCGATTAGTTTATTTATTTGTTAATATATGAAAATAATAGTCTTATAGTAGCTTTAAAATTAGTTTTAAAGCATACTAATTTGTTGCTAAAAAGTTTACGCGTTCATTTTTTTTTTTTTTTAAACATAAAAAGAAATTTATTTTATTAAACGTGAACAATAAAAATTATGAAAAAATAAATTATCCATCTCACAAAAACTGACGTCATTATAATTTTAAGAATTTTATACATATTGACAAAGTGTTAATATAGTTCATGATGCTTAAATATGTAGTTATAAAAGGATTAATTTCTTATTTTTAAAATTATTATTTTTTATATTTTTACTGCCAAGTTGCTATTCAAAAAACTGCCCATGACGTCACATTAGCCTGCATAGCGTTTCTTTGCTACTTTAAACTCTATGGATCATAACTTTTATTTTATCAGCTGTATTTATAAATCTTCCTGGGCGATTTTTTAAATTTTAGAAGTTGAAATAAACCGGACGCTTTCCCCCAAGAACTTTAATTTCATAACAGCCAATTAGCGAATTAAAAATAAATTATAAAGTATTACAACGATTAATTAATTAATTAATTAAATTAAATTAAATTAAATTAGAACGAGAAAAAAAAAGAAAAGAAACATTAATAACAGTTGCATAAATTATCTATTTTTGTTTGAGTAAATCATTTTATAAAAAATATTCACTTTTAAAAATAGAAAAATTATTAAAATTCGTATGCAACTGAATTACTACGGTCTACATTTTCGAAAATCATAATTTTAATGACATTTAAAGGTTTAAAATAATTATGCAATATTTCTGCTTAAAAGTTGTAGCTCTGGAGAGAGACAGACAGAGAGAAAGGACTGTAGCAGCATTAACATAAGAATTAAAAAAAAAAAAAAAAACCTTCCTCGTAACGTATATGCATTTTTTTCAGCATAACTGCACTTTTAAAAACTTATCTCAATTTCCAATATAAATTTTTCATTTTATTGAAAATGCTATAACGATAACTATCAAAAAGATCTTTACGTATGCAGGCATATAGAATAATATACGATACGAATACGATACATTTTCGATTCACAATATTTTTGTTCATATTTTGTAGAATAATTTCTTTTCTGTTTTTTCTCTTTATTTATTTCTTTGTTTCTCTCTTTTATACGTAAATTTTAACAAATTCTTTTAACTTATTCCGTCGTAGGGATTCATGTCGACAGAAACATGTATGCGTGTGACAGAACAACTTTGGTTCGGACAGTTAGAAAGCAATACAGTTGTAAAAGTAAGTATATACGTATTTAAAAAATCGATTGTGATTATATTCTTTCTATAATATATATATATATATATATATATATATATATATATATATATCACAAAAAACACAATCAGTTTACTAGTAGAGTAAAAGTAAAATATAGAATTTCAATGTTTGGGTAGCATAGAAGTTTGTCATAAGATTTTAGTAATGGCTTTTCGGAAGTTTTTAAATTTGAAATCTTCATTATCAGAAAATGCTTCTTTGCAACTTTGTCAAAGCAAATGTTTTCGCATTATGTTGTTATAAATGCAAAATAACGCAAAAATAATAACTTAGCTTTTTAAAATTAAATAATGTTCACCGAGTTTTGTTTGTATTGATTTTATTCATGTTTCATTTTTCTATCATCTGAGTAGCCATAGAAAACATTTGAATTGTTTGAAGCGATTTTTACAAGGGGGAAAAATCAAAGTTTTCTAAAAGGTGCATTTTAAAAAGTACATCTTGTGATCAATAATAGTTCGATTTAAAATTCATTTTCAAAGTTAAATACATTTTCATGAGTGTTTTTCACTTGAGGATATTTGCAAAATATCTTCCTCAGCATTTTCAACCTCAGAAAATACTGATCTGAAGCCTGATATTGTCAAATGGGTGATTCCATGTCACGTGTGGGACAATTAGACTGAATTTTTACTAACATTTTACTAACATTTTTATAGTTATACAAATAAGCTGAAAGTTTGAAAATTAATGACCGAGTGGAAGTTCTTTACTTATATGATATTTTAAGTACAAAATTTTTTCCATTGTATTTTTTAATTATAATTTTTTTAATGAAATTATAGCTATCACGTTTCGGACATAATTGTCCTGTTTTCCGTGGAATCGCCCAAATACATTTTCATCAAATGATTTGTTGCTAAATACAAACGTGCAGGGAGCATTACTGAGATATTTTACAAAAATACATTTTTTAATATTTAAAAGAAGAATGAATTAGGTTTTAATTGCATTGAAATTACATTTATGTTTTATATTTTTACGATATAAACAACAAAACAAAGAGTTTAGTAAATTTAAAATTGCTTCAAAGTAAAGGAAAGAAAACAGTATTTAATGCTAAAAGATTATTATGAGAGCATGTAGTACCCTTTTTTGACTAACTTTTTATTGTTTTCTTAATAGATCAAACAACTATTTAGTAAATGGCAGTATAGCGAGGTAATTGTGGAGGAATAAAGTAGCTTACTGAATAATAGAAATGTATAACAGTAAATGCTTTAATGGCAATATTTTATATTTCCGAGAAGGCGAAAGGATTTCGAAATATATATAGTTCTTTATTTAAATAAATTTTATATACTTCTTTTTATAATTAAAATTATAGAGAATACATTTCATTGCTTAAAAATTTATTATGCCCGTAGCTTTATTTCTCCAAATATAAAAAATCGAATATGATACATGATAATTTTCATTATAATTTTATAATAGTTATTGTAGGACAAAGAAAAATCTATTTATTTATGAATTTATTTGTTACTTTTTTTTTTATAATTAAAACATAGCGAATACATTTTATTGTTTAAAAGTTTATTATGCCAATAGTTTTATTTAAAAAAAAAAAATGAATATGATGACTTTTATTATAATTTTATAATAGTTATAGTAGGGCAAATAAAATATATTTATTTATAAATTTATTTGTTAATTTATTATTAATGCTGTCATTTTACGATTATTCACCGTAGCAATTCAGTATATTTATAAGTAGAAAACATAAAAGTCGTGATTTTAACAGAAATGAATATTTAGAAATCTATTGTATCACAAGATATCTACTGTATCCCTGTAAGAGACAGATATGAAAATGCATCATTTGCTTCAGAGTACTAACTTAACACCAACTATATGAAGCAGAATGACTAAATGCTAAAAATCAAGCAGAATGAAAATAATATTTTATAATTTTACCTTTATTTAAAAAAATAGATAAATAAATATTTTAAAGGAAAAGTGTAATTTTTCTTAGATGTATCACTCATATGTGATACTATTACATATTTTCTAGTGTGTTCATTGAATTATTAGCAAAGAATATCCCATGGTGAACATTCTTTCCTTCTTTCTTTTTTCCAATTAGCTTAGTTTAACCATATTTAATCCCCTGCTGATTGGTCTAGGATACCTGAGGTATCGACATGATCCTGATGCAGAGAGAGAGCCAAATATATTTGAAAAGGTTTATTACTTCTACTCGTGTCCGGCCATTAAAATGATAGTTCTTTTTGTAAGTATGTTACTAAAGTAAATTTTACATTTAAGTGTTTTTTTTTTTTTTTTTTTTTTTTTTTTTATGTATGTTGTTACAAAAGTATGTACTCTTTACTCAGCTTCTTAGTTTTTACTGTTACCGGTTAAATATATATTTACGTTTTATAATACAAACTATTAAATATGTATATGAATAGTGTCCTTATCTTTTTTTTTTCTCTCTCTTTTTAGTATTCGTATCTGTGCTACCTTTTTCTATTTTCTTATGTGATACTTTTTGACTTTCGAGAAATAATAAACTGGCCAGAAATCATCCTTCACGTCTGGGCTTTTAGTTTAATACTTGACATCGGAAAAGAGGTAATGATTCATTAATGATTCACTAATGATTCATTAAGCAAATGTTCATGCACTCAAAAAAATATAATATTGTATTTCCCCTGTTAAAACTTTTAAAATAGATGTTATCAGCAAAACAATTCGAACTCCATTTGTTTTGTCTAAGGCTATTGCAAGCGAAGATCGAACTATACACCCCTGCAACGCATAAAATCAAGAAAGGTTAAAATCGAAACCTTCCTAAGAAATTTAAAAGTTCTGGGAAAATCCTTTCAAAATGATTTATTCAAATCACCAACCTTTTTTTTTTTTTCTGATTTTTCTTTTATCACACAAATTTTCAACAATGTAAAGTATGTTTTCCACAATTAAAAATAAATACGGAGAAAAAGACGTCTTTTTAATAACATTATTTTTTTTTAATAAAGTAATAAATAAACAAAAATTACAAACATGTTTCTGATTTAATTGCTTTTTATTTGATTAATTCGAACAACGTTACTCTTTGGCAAGACAAATTATAAGAAGCATAAAATACGTTAGAAAAAATTTTTGTTAAAAAAATAAATAAAAATAAAAAGTGGTTCTAATAGCATATTAATATAATAAACTATTTTATATGATATATGATTCAAAATAAAGCATCCTGAAGTAAATTCATTACGTAAGAAAATGTGTAGATAATTAATTAATGGTTCCCCTTTACACCCGATAACCATGAAAATTAATCGAAAACAAAAATGAAATATTTCATCAGGACTCTTACCTTTTACTGTAAAGGCGTTTTTAGATTGTATCTAGTCAACGACCTCTTTAGATCACCTCTGAAAAATGTGTTGATCAAATGCGACAAACGAAGGGGTTAGGCTACGTAATTTTTTGTCCTAAATAATGAAATATATAATCTATTAGACAAGTATTTATAATGGACATTTCAGGAAAGTATAATATTGTGTTAAAAGTAACCTTTTGATGCGAGCACTATACTATCAAATGTGCGAACACTAATACTACCAAAACATGTATCAAAGATACGAACACTATAATATCAAAAATGCCCTAGAGCCTTGCTATTATAGGAAGCTGAAGAATGTTATATTAGACTCTCCTGTTGTCATGAATGAATATTAAAAGTGACCATAAACCAGTTGTTTTATTAGACCGTGCTCTATAACAAAATTTAGACTCAATGTGTTGCACTAAAAGGAACGAAGAATGAAACCATTCAATATGGCAACTGCATCATTCCCCTTTGATGAGAATTTGCTGAGCGCATCAACTTTCGAAAAAATAAATACACTTTTGACGATTAATTTTAGAACAGCTAATAATGAACGTTGCAGTACCAAATAACTCAGACGTCAAACAATAATACAGACAGGAGCTTGCAAAATATTGGTGGATAATTATAAAATAGGCTGAGAACATGCCTGTTAGACGATATGTTCTGGGATGCTTCGGTGTATGTTAGACAGAGAGTCATTATGCAGTGCTCTGATGAATATTCTCCCCTTTGAGTTTTACCAAAACCCGTAAACTTGGTTTACGTGCAAGGCAGGCAGGGGTTTTAAAATGATTTCCAAATCCAAAGCTGTTTTACCATTATGAAGTTTTTTTTTTTTTTTTCTATATTATTAAAGTAAAATTTTTCTAAAAATTTCCGGGACGAGTTGAGAATTAAAATTGAATATTATATATATGCCTCTGAAATGGTTAATATTGTTATGGACTAGGTGGCGGGCGTCTCTTCGAGCAGAATACTATGTTTTTTAAATCCTCATAATTTTTCTGGTGAGAATAACAGCCGCACAAATGCATCTCTAGTGATAAAGCACAAAATCCATCCCTGTAACAGGTAAAATATAGGCAAAATATTTTTTATAATACATACATATATATATATATATATATATATATATAGTAGACATTCATTGTGTTCTGCTGATTTTGAGCAATGAAACATCTCGTATTATAATTCTAATAATTTTTATATCTGCTTGATGTAAACTTCAGTGCAATTTTCTCAGTGATCCGACAATCTCTTTTTGTGCACTAAATTTCATGATAGTGATTGTACATTTCCTTCCGTTCTTACTGCCGTTGAAGAAGTTTTTAGTTCTAACATGTGTCATGCCAGAATTACTGGTTAACGTGTTAGTGTAAATATAACTTAAGAAAGTACTGAACTCTTAGTATTAAGTTATCGTGAAGGGATTCACTACATAATTAATTAAGGATAAGTCATTTTCTAATGAGAGAAATATCATGTTATGGAACATCCAAATAACGTCGAGCCTTTCAAATTTCAAAATTTTATTTCTGACAAGCTTTTTCGATTCATGTGTTGAATAATCTGACATTTTTGTTTTCATATTAGTAGTAAAAATGAAGCATAATCAATAAAATATCTAGTTTTATTAACCAATTTAAAAAGTGGCTAGAATTATTTGTTTATAAAACTTCTTCTTTATTTATTTTTATTATTGCACAATTGTTTTGGGTAAATGGTGAGAACAATAGAAAACAGTTAAGATAATAGATAAGAGTTTTTAATTTCTTAATTAATGATAACTTTAAAATTTTCGACAAATTTGCTGAATGCTATTGCCTAGCTCCCGCGTAAAATGTCATATGATCTTCAAAAAATTTCTTTCTGACTGTGAGAGCATTCTTGAATAGAAAAGTAACTGTAATTCCACAGATTTTGTAACTGATTACATTATTTAACCATTTCAACTTAATTTTGTTTGATTTAAATTTATTCACTTGCATTGATAATTTTAAATGACATTTGCATAGAAAATTTCTCTTCAAAGGCGCTGTTTCCTTTTAGTTAGTTATCTCATCTATAATACATGCAAGTGTTTTTAAACAAACTTGGTATCGAACTTGCTATTAAATTACTATAAATTTCAAAAAATAAATTAAAGTATCTTACAACATCATAATGCGTCTAATTATTGCTTTCTAATTTAATATTGAAGCTAATCCTTGCTTTTTTGACATGAAAGCCACTATACACCGAAAAAATTTATTTAAAAAGTGCTTAAAAAAATAAAATTTAAAAAAAAAAAAAAGGAAGGGGAGGGGGATAAAAAGAAAAGAAAAGCAGATAGACAAAGAAGTTTCTAAACATATTTCTTACTAACTTTTAATAATATTAAGCTGTTAAATAATACAGTTTTGTCGTATTTCAATAACGTATAGTTGAATTTTCTTTTGGATTGATATTGAAACACTTTTATCCTTGTCATTAAATCATGCTATTTGAAGCTGCAATAAGTTACATTTAATGTTAACACAAGTATAAAACATTACCTCAAAATCTGGTTCAAACCCACGGGGGGGGGGGGGGGGGGGAGAACTTGGTCTATTAAAAAAAAAAAAAAAAAAAATCTTAATTTTTGCAATTCTATATGAATATTGAATTCTTTGAATAAGAAAAATTCTGAATATAAAATAATAATCGCTGTATAAATAAATGGCTTTAATGAAGCATTCTTCAATAATTATAACAATGTAATCTTTTTAAGCAAACCTTTGAGTTGTGTAATGTACGACTTCTTCCTATATGTAACACTTAAATTCTTTTACATCTATTACTTCTATTTTCTACTTCAATTTTTTTTTTTTTTAATCAAGTCTTACGTAAAGCAATTAATACTTAGCATGTTTTTAATATTATTTCTAATATGTAATCAAAATGCATTTCGAATCTGAAAGATTTTTGCACTGTTTTTTAGATCGTCCAACAGCCAAGTGATCCAAAGGACAACAAGCTGATGGAATGGCTACATGGTTATTTTTGGAACAAATTGGACGCAATATGGGTATTGTTATTCGTTACAGGATTTACAATTCGACTTACATCACAGTTTGTATATCTCTCTCGTTGGATATCATTAGACGACGTTCATCTTATATATACTTTTAGTTGCATTCTCAGTTACATAAGATTGTATGAATTTTACATGACAATGTCCCACATTGGACCAAAATTAATTGTTTTAAAACGAATGGTAAGTATATAGCTGGATACAAATTACAAATTGTTTAAAAATGTGTCAAAGATTTTTTTCAATATGCATAACTATCAATTACTTTGATTTTTTTCGGAATACTAAAGTAGCGTTATCTTCATTTAATTACTTTAAAGAAAAAAATTCAATTAAATAAGTTGAAATTTACTCCTTCAGAATATTGTTGATAAATATTCTTAAAAAAATAAAGTTTGCAACAAAAATAATAAAATAACATTATTATATACAGGAAAGTTTGTGCATTTTAGGCAATTACGTCCAGATATAAAGCAATTTTAAAGCGAAAAATAGATTTTGGTCCATAATTTCAAGAACTTTTAACAGAATAAGCATTTATTTTTTCAGATAAAGTTTTCACAGGTTGCAAATTTACTTAACTTCTTAGATGAAAGAATATATTATATTAAGCACTTTTAACACAAAATTATTCATTACATATTACCAAATTCATATAAGGGAAGGTGGGACATAGTGTAACACATTTTTTCTTTTCAGTTCTGGAATGAATAAACATGTCTATATGTGTGTGTGTGTGTGAATCATACAAAGCCCTTAAAATAATCTTTGATTTCTTACATTCTATATATATGATTAAAAAGAAAAAGAAAAGTAATATTTGTTTACGGTATTTAACGTCTTTTGTAATGATGTACATTTTATACTGTACATCACTTCTGGGGTGCATTGTTAAACGCTGTGGGATACAGTGTTACGTTATAATAATAGTAATTAAAGAGAATGAGTTTTTATTAAAAGTGATTTCAATTAAACCATGTATGATTCTAATTATTTCTTTAAGAGGCTTAAAATAAAATGGTATATCTCCTTAATTTATATATAATCGAACATCTTTAAAAGTGTGAAAAAATATAGAGAAGAAATAATGAAATTTTATAACAATCTTTATTGTGATAACCTAAACAGTTGAGGTTGGTTGGAAGGGTTTTACGTCGCACTAGTGCTGCGCAATGGGCAATTCCTAAACAGTTGAGCGAACAAAATATTAGCAATTACTGTAGCCTGCAGCACAGAATAGATGATAAAATAAATCATTAACTTATTTTAAATTTTGATAAGAGGTTAATTAAATATGGAAAACGAGCATTTTTACTTTTCTTGTTGTCCCTTCTGATGGAATTGGGAGATGAATTGGGCAACAAATTTTTTTATTTTCAAATGAATAAACTTCATTTGTTCATGAAAATTTATAAGATGGAAAAATTCTTTTAACGTACAACACTTCAAAATTAATGTTACTCTTATTCACAACTACTAGTCCAACAGAACGAATTTTACATTCTTTAAAATGTCCTTCTTCAACTATAACATAATCATCAATGTTAATTATTAAAAAATTAGAATCTGCTACATGTCTCATTGGGATTCTGGAAAGGAGATGTTATCACCACTATCAGCATAAGATGGTAAATGTGCATCTTCTGTTGATATATCTATAAATTCATGTTTTAGGCTCACCTTGCCTCATTCCTTGGGAATTTCGTTTTATTTTAGGATTTATCGTTGATTATATTTTTAACTAGTCTATCAGTAAAGACTCACCCCATTTCAATTTCATGCAGTTTTTTTTTTCTTTTCCTGTGTGTGTGTGGGGGGGGGGGGGGTGAGGGGTGGCTTTAAAGAAAGGCATTATTTTTGTGAAAACACAATTTTATTAGCTCTTGTGAATGTTTGAAGATTTTAAAAAAATTAACCAATTTATTTATCATATAATTCCCATTTATAATTTAAAAAACTTGAATAAAAAAATTCAAAGCTATAAGAGTAATGAAATGTACACTGTGAAACATAAGCTTGTTCATAATGTGTTAATCGGATAAATTATGTATCTAACAATGTGCCCCATTTTATTTTGTGACACTGTAACTCATTTGATATAGTTTGTAACAATATATATATATATATATACTTTGATGTGAATTTAGCACATCTAATTCAACTCAACAGAATCTAAATGAGAATAGTTTTACTGCTAAATTATTACTCAATATAAAATAAACACCACTCGTGACTAAAGAGAATTTAATTACAAACACAAAATTCATATGTGCCAAGTCTCCGTTATTTTCAATGGAGACTTTTTATTTAATTTCATTTATTTAACGGCCCTCTTCACTTACTGTCGCCGGAAGCCCCAGCCAATGTTATTCTATGGGGAAATTTTCTTTACAAATAACTTATTAACTAATACATATTTTTAAATTCTGTTTTCACATTCAGAAAATTCCCAACTGTTAAATTGACGGACCTTTTTTAAAAATGTATTTTTTTAATTTTTAATATTTTATTTTGAAATTGCAAAATGAAAAAAATTCACATATTGAAAATTCGTATTTTGCAGCTTCAAAATAAAATATAAAAATATATAAAAATAATTTTTTAAAAAAGGTCCGTCGATTTAACAGCTGGGAAATTTCAGAATGTGAAAACAGAATTTAAAAATACGTATTAGTTAATAAGTTATTTGTAAAGAAAAATTTTCCATAGAATAACATTAGCTTCGGCTTCCGGCGGCGGTGAGTGAAGAGGGCCCGTGGCATATTACTTTTTAAAAATACTGGTGATAAATCTGATTTAAAAATTAAAAATGCTGGCAGCTATAAAAAAAATTATTTTTAACATGCAAATATAGAGTTTTATTTACAGAAATGTAACTAATGATGCGAATGCTGTCAAAGCACGTGCACTTGTGGAAAACAAGATGGCTGATCCAAGTATATGCATAAATTGAAACAACTGTTGCCAAGAAAATCCAATTTAACACAGTATCCCATGTAGCAGTGTGCTCCCACCTTCCCCTTCCTTAATACATCAAAAGTTACTAAATTTCAATAAGATTTCTTTTATACGAAATGAATAAAGAAAACAACTTTACATGCTGCGATACACAAAACTGTTAAAATTTTTACACAAAGTGTATATTTTAAAACTATTTTTTGCTAGCTTAAATCGAAATAGACAAACAAATTAGAAAACTTGGATGAGTTAAGAATAAGAGAAAACATATTTTCTTAAGTTATTTACTTAAATTTGAAAAACGTAATTCTGAAGAAAAAAAATTAATAAGAACACAAAAATTTATTAATGAAAAATAAAAATTTGCTATAAATATGAATTTTCTGATGTAATTAATCTTCAATTAAAGCATTTGCATTTCGAAATATGACGTATTTATTTTTGGAGGTTGCCAATCTTTCAAAATTTCCTGGATGCATGATTTAGATTTTAATAACTATATCGTACAGCTATACTATTAAAAATATAATCCTACACTTTACCAGATAAATGGCTCCAATTAGCTGCTACCAATATTTTGATGCAATGTTTCCCCATTTTAACGATGCTGTTTCAGTAATAAGCACCTTTGAAATAGTAAAACGTTACAACTATAAAAATGCCTATTTAGCACCATTCTTATGGTGAAAAGTTGAACTATATTTTTTAATAGTATGCCACAAATACAAATGAAATTTTTATTTCGAAAAACATAACAGGATTATTTCTAGAAGATTCTAAGGATAATTTAAAATGGAAATATTTAAATGGTTTAATTATTACACTTTTAAACTTTTTGAAATTAAGAGACAATTTAATAGGTATCGAGCTTTTATGAAATATGTTCGTACAAAACATTAATGTAGTTAGTTGTACACTAAACTGTTCATATATAAATTCAAATGACTGCAATTTTACAACTAAATACTTTTTTGTAAATTTTAGCTTGGAGACCTCATCGTGTTTTTCCTTATTGTAGCAGTATGCATTTTGTGCTATGGAATTGGCCGTGTTGCTCTTTTACATCGCGAAAAGCAACCCTTTTGGAATGTAATAATTGAAATAGTCTCATTACCATATTGGCATCTGTTTGGAGAGATAGATCTGGATGAAAATTCCTCAGGTAGAGATATTTTGATAACTGATTTAACGAATTGTTTTGTTCATTATTTAAACTGTATTTTACTACGAATGAATGAAAAATGTCATTTTTTTTTTTTTTTTTTCAAAAACCTTTGCAAAAGAAAATATTAATATGACGTTTATTAATTAAATATCAATTTATTTTAATGATTTCTTTTTCTTTATTTATTTATGGATTTTAATCTTACTTAGAGATTTTTACACGTTACCAGACTTTTAAAATTTATAATGAAAGTTTTTTAATTTTTTTTTTTTTTTTTGCAGATAGAAAATTCTCTAAAAGGTATCGATTTAACGTTTAACCCAGTCTAAATACTGTAATGCATTTGTTAAGATAAAAGTAATAATGCAAAGCGGAGGTGGTACTAAACATAACAATTTGGTTTTAATTGGAAGAACTTTTCGGAACACACCGACATTGCAGTGATTCCTTACGAAAATGTTGAAAGGGGCCCCAAAATTAAATAAATCCCCCCCATCTGTATTGTCTGACCTCATTATATTATTATTAAGACTAATACGGGCAGTGCACTCGATTACACAGTAATCACCTGTAGCCTTGACTTCGATTGATGAAGAATGTACACATGTATTTACAATGGGTTAACTTCATACAACTAGGGTTCATGCTAACATGGCGAAATTTGTCACGAAGTCATCAATAAATTTCGCTAAAATCAGTTTTTCACACTAGTTTTCATTGTTCGTATTGTAAACATCGTTAAAAGCTCAATAGTTAGCTTTAAGATTTTCTATCTTTAAGATACTGTATCAGTGCTGCTTTGACACTATTATATTGTGTCGTTTCTTTCACGCTGCTATTTGTGCTACATTTTTTGCTTGATGGAGAATCGTACCTGAAAGTTTTGAGGGCTTTAGCAATTTCGGGGGTTTTGCTGACTTTCTTCATCTTTTAACATCAGCTTTCAGGTGCATTTTACTTTAAGTTATTAAAAATCTGTCTCGCATCATTTAGATATTTAAATTAATTTCTAAAACTAATTTTTTGGACTTTTACTTGAACTAGTAGTAAAAAGAAACATATACTTAGATAACCTTTTTAAATTTATCTTAAAGTGTTTAATCTGTTTTTGTATAAAAAACATCGATATATGCATTAAAAATATGTATAAAATTGTTCACTTGTAGAATATGTTTATCTATTTTTAAAATTTTTAGACAGCCAAATTATAATTTTTTTAACCATTAAAGTTTCATTGCTCGTGTGGACCGGGCAGATATATAACAGAATTCAACCAAGCAAGTTTACCCTTTGATAACAATATTATGCAACATTACGCGTGCAGCCCCCGATTCTATCCAATTACGGTTTTGTGATGAATGACAATTTGTAAATTTTTCGAACTTTCTGTATGTGCTTTTAGATCAATCAGTCAGGTGGGTATGCAAGTGTTGGGTTTGTGCCTCCTCTCAGTTGCAAGATTAATCGGGCCTACTATGTAATTCAGAATTTTGTAACGTTGCTCATAAGTACACTTCAGTAATCAGTTACATATAAACATACTAACGTTAATAAAAAGTTATCATTTTTAATTAATAATAATTTTTTCTACATACATGTGCATTGTCCTATTCATCCCCACCTATGGAATGAATGGGACAGGACTGGAGTTAACAAAGAAAAGAAAACAAAATGGAAAGTAAATAAATTTTTAAAGTTAAATTGGTTTATGTGATTTTATTACACACTATGAATTTACTGAAATTAACATAAACTGATATATTGACTCAAATTAACGTCAAAAGGCAAAAGTCCTTTGGTTCGCACAGTTCCTAGTGCTCTAGGCTTTGGTAATTTAATCTAATAAGATCTAATCTAAAAATAAATAGAAAAATAAGACACTAGAAAGAGATAAAATCATTATAATAGAGTACAAATTATCCAGATAAATTTTTGTGTCCGACTGATCGGGAAAAATCAGCATTCTATTCTGTATTGCAATAATAATCACCAGGATTTATTTAATTGGCTTGATTAAAATTGTAATTTTAATCAGATGATTAATAGTTTATTTATTTATTTATTTTCAATTATAGATTTAAGTTGCATTGAATATTCTAACTTATAATTTTTTAATCATAATTATTATAAACAAAAATCAGAACAATTAATTTCAATCTATTTCTCTAAATCCATGCTAATTTTATAATTCCATATTATAACTACTGAACTACAGGTTATAAAAATATTAAAAATCTATTTAAGATTTGTTTTAATGCAATTCTTGTGTACAATTTTAAATTAGCATATAGTGAGGAATGTCCCATTCATCCCAACCACCACATGATCATATAAAACAAGAAATAGGCTTAATCAACAATTGTCAATATTCTTCTTGAATATCATAAACCCAATAAAAGATTATGCCTTTTCACTATATAAGAGTTATATTAACTTTGAGCAAATAGTTAATGTCTTAACTACTACCTAATTGAATCAGTAAAAACTTACTTTGTCAGCTGAAAAAGACACTTTAATTTTTTTCTGCCCTTCTATGGATAGCACAATTCTGAAACTACACTTGATGAATGACCTCAGTGCTACCATATATCAGAAAAATTATCAAGATTCCAGTGCTTGCAAAACATAAAAATTTTGCTATTGTCCCATTCATCCTGCGTCCCGTTCAACCCCACTCTTCCCTAATTTTAAAAGTCATTAATATATTATAAAAACTATAAATAAACTTTTATCTGTCATCATTTTTGATTATGACTGCTTACAAAAATAACGAAAGTTGTCACTAAAAAATTCATTTAATCATTTTAATTTTTTGAAATTATAGTTCAGAAAATTATCATTTTGTAAGTAGTCTCAACTTCTGCATTTGACATGAATAAACATTAAAACCAGGAACATTCTTCTTTCTTAGATAGATTTCCCAGTTGCGAAAAAGATCCTACATATTGCCACCAAAGTCCTCATGCTTGGATAGTTCCAGTCATGCTTGGAGTTTATATGCTGATTGGAAATATTTTATTGGTTAATATGCTTATTGCCGTTTTCACGTAAGTATTCATTAGATGTCAGTACATCGTATAATAATTAATTTTGTTGAAATATATAAAATAAATTAAAGAAAGCTGATGAGTTTTGTTTAGAATTAACATTGCTCTTTCAACATTAGAACTAGTATAATTTTATCAGTCCCTTATTCTTATATACCTTAAACAATCAATATATATATATATATATATATATATATATATATTATATAATATATTTCAAATGAAAGTATTATGTAATAGATTACCTAGCATAGAAATAAACATAGAACACTCTTGCGTTTAATATATGAAAACGATATAAATTCAGACCAGACTGATTTCGTTAAACATTATTAATTAGCGAAAATTTAAACCAAACAAGAATAATTACGCAATAACGTTTATTTACCCAAGAATTAGCCAAAACGCTTCAATGTTTGGCTTCTTACACTTAGGAACAAACCATTCTTATTAAAAAATAAAATAAAACAAACATGTTTTCAAAAAACAAAAAATGTGTGTATGTCAAGAACATTAGATATGATTTTAAAAATATTATAGTTTTAAAAAATTAAAGAACACGCTTTTATAGAAATGTGAACTAAAAAAGCACAAAATATCTATCTTAGTATTAAAATGCAGGGTAAGAGAAAATCGTGTGAGTGACACACCATAATATTTACATACATTTAAATCTTTAATTAAAATAACTTAGAATTAAACAAAAACCATTTTTAAAAAATCTCCCCTGACTGGGATCGAACGCTGGACCTTTAGGTTCGCAGCGCGGCTCCTTACCTCAACGCCACATCGTTCACGTAGGGAAAGTATTTTTTTACGATATAAATTTTTTGTTTGCTCCCAGAGCAGTTACAAACATACATACACACATACAAACATACATACATACAGGTGAAGCTAATAAAAGCGTGTTAAAAATGGAATTTTTAACTTTTTTATACTTGTGAATGCAATTATAAAATGCTTATTTTTACTCAAATAAAAATTGCAAACGTTTTTCTTTTCTCCACAGACATGTTTTTGATGAAGTAAATACCAATTCCAGAGAAATCTACCTTTTCGAAATCTATGTATCAGGTTTACAATTTTCGAGGCGATCTATTCTTCCACCGCCATTCCTTATCTTCGAAGATTTGCTATGCGGAACCTATTTCACTTGTATGAGAATATACAAGAAGATATATTATAAATGCTGCTGCTGCATTCAAACATTAAATGAAAAACGTAAGTATGACTTAATTAGGAAACCAATCATAAATTTGGGAAAAACCGGGGCTAGTTGGCATATATTTTGCTTTTTGCTTTTTCTATTTCTTTCTGCAATACTTAGAGAAATTCTGGTGAATGCGAAGGAGAGTTTAAATTTTTGATTACAAAATCATTTATGACTCATCAATTAAATAGCCCTTTAAAGCAACCCAAAGAACACTTTTTCTAAAAGTTTGCAATCCAGGGTGTGGTCTTAGTTGGCATAATCTTAGGAGTGAGTTGGCATAACGTGATATGTATAAGGATACTTAAGTAGTACACAGCAATTTTCGAGGAAAAGCATCTTATTTTAATAACATTTGAGCGAACATTTCAGCTTAAATGTATGAATAAATAATGATTTTTTAAGAAAAATTATATTCTGCTGATTATTATAACTACCTATAGTTATTCAAATAGAATTAACTGTATATTTAGAATCAACCACGAATGTAGAAGTTGTGAGCACGTTTATTTCAACAGGTGGGTTCAATTTTTGCATAATTTTACTTTGGTCGTGCAAAATTGAATCATCCTCATCAAAACATCACCTTTCCCCCCACTTTTTGACCATGATGGATACGCGAACCTCATTGACATTGGCTTCGCCAATCTTCCCAAAACATTGGCAGGCTTTGTATTGCTGCAAAACAAAGCCATTTATTTTGTATTCAGGGCATTCAGGGAGCTCTTTATATTATGAGGGATTCGTTATTGGTCTTGTTCGATGTGGCCTATTGGCATCATTTTGAGGTTTTCCGGGATTCATGGGAACTGTCGAATGAAAACCCTCACCATCGTCTTCGAAGGAGGCTGAAGGGGAAAGCCCTTCACCAAGAAGAGGAGGAAGTATATCATAGGTATGCCAACTGACACCATACGTAACTATGCTAACTAGTCCTAAAGGGATATCCAACACAAGATGGATACTACAGAATCCCGAATATCAGAAACGAAAGATTACGATGCATGCATGCAAACATTCTTACGAAAACCTCCATAAGTAAAGCCTGAATTCGATCTACACTACAAGTCACCAGAACAAAAAAATTTGTGTTGAAAAATTTACTACCAATCAGAAATCCCGAATAACCCCGGTCTTCCCTAATTAAAACTATTTAGAAACAAATTAATAAAAACGAATTTACAGTAAAAAAGAAAACATCCAAATCGTTTTCTTTAGCACTCTTATTTTGAAAAATTTATTTTGACATTTTTTTCTAATTCAAAATTATTTTTAAGGGAAGAAAGTCACGGTGATATAAAATCGATACAATTTTCGGGATAAATAATAATTAAGTTTAATAATCTTCATTAGTTAACGGAATGTTCGATTACATCCAGTTATATTTTTTGTTATTTATATATATATATATATTTTTTAATGTAAATCTTGCTGAATTCGCCACCCATTTCCATCTTTTTAAAAGCCCAGACAAAAATGATAGGAAATTAGAGGGGAAAAAAATAATAACCACAGAACATATATTTCTTATCTCAAACAATTTTAGAAACAGAATTTGTACTTTTAATTTTCAACTGTATTCATTGGTACCGGTAAAACGAAGTAGTGGAAGGTATTTTTTTTCCCTTTCCTTTGGTAAAAGGGGGATTCTGAAAGCCAGATATCTCATAATTCATAATAATTTACCCCAATCGTTATTTTCTCTATTTACATAAAATTATTTTATGCAATCTGTAAAAAGTCATTAAAATTGTCAAAAATGAAGAAAGTCCATACAAAAATGATAGGAAATTAGAGGGGAAAAAAATAATAATCACAGAACATATATTTCTTATCTCAAACAATTTTAGAAACAGAATTTGTACTTTTAATATCCAACTGTATTCATTGGTACCGGTAAAACGAAGTAGTGGAAGGTATTTTTTTTCCCTTTCCTTTGGTAAAAGGGGGATTCTGAAAGCCAGATATCTCATAATTCATAATAATTTACCCCAATCGTTATTTTCTCTATTTACATAAAATTATTTTATGCAATCTGTAAAAAGTCATTAAAATTGTCAAAAATGAAGAAAGTCCATACAAAGTTTCAAAATACATACTGGAGAGGGAGAGAGGAAGGGGGGGGGGATCTGAGAATAGCCATATTCTCAGGCAACTGAAATAACAAATTCTCCCAGAAACTTCTTAAAATATTAAATAAAGAATACATAAACTATCAGTTACAGTATAAAATTTTACCTAGTTATACTGGCAAATTACGGACGTCTTCCATTGAGATTTTTAATTCTGTTCAATACTGCATAGTTGCCAATATTGCTAAATTTTAAATCAGATTTATACACCAGTATTTTTAAAAATGAATCTGTCATATATATTTTTAACGAATGAATAAAATTAAATAAACTGGAAACATTCACAAAATCTTTCTCGTATTAAATCTCCGTTGAAAGTAACAGTGACTTGGGACCTGTGAATACTGGAACAGTCCTTCCACATTGCATTATAAATTCCATGTGTCAAAAAGAATCATTTTAAAATTTCAAAATCAATTTTAAAATAGCAATTTTTTTATTGTTGTTATTTTTCTCAAAAGATACTTTTACATATTCCGAAATAAAAATATGTATAGAAGAAAAAAAAAAAAAAGATTTCATTTCATAAATATTCTATTCTCTTTCTTTCTTTCTTTCTTTCTTTTTTTTTTTTTTTTTTAACGTATTAATTTTTATCTTTTTTAGAATGCAATATATTATATCTGAATGTTTTCTTTTTTCTGAAATTCTATATTAGGACAGATGCAAAAACAATTGCAACGTGTCTATGTTGGAAATTTAAGATTATTTGAAAAAGAAGCAAGAGCAAAATACCTTAAAAAGGCAGGTCTTCCAGATGAACAGACACTCGAGGCAGCAAAGATAGATCAAAGGTAAGTTGAATATATTTGGGCCATTTTATTGTGACCAACATAATATTTACAATAAGTTAAGGCAAGTACTATTTTACTTATTATCACATCAAAAGCTTCTTAATGAAAGTCCCCCCCCCCTTTTTAATGATAATAACGTGTTCAAAATTCATAAAAAAAAAAAAAAAAAAAAAAAAAAGTACTTTGAATATTAAATTGTGAACCAATTTCCAATTGTTTTAGCTAAAAGGTTTGTAACCAACGTAATATTGAGAGTAAAAAGTTTTTTTTTTTTTTTTTTTTTTTTTGGCAAAAAAACTATTAGAAATTAGTTTAATATTCAAGGTACTTTTTATAATTTCTGAACATATTATATTATAAAGACTTTCGATAGGTACCTTTTAATGTGATTTAAAGTAAAACTGGTTAATACCCGTCAAAATTTGACGGATGATGTGCAACTAAAATCTCTTCACGCCATAAAGTTTAAAACACCCTTGCTTTAATATTTCACATTATTTTTAACCGGTTTTAAACCCCCTGTCCAATTTCCCGTATTTGTAAAACCACTTTTATATAATCCAAAATATTAACTTATTGTATTCTAAAAATAAACTGCAAATCGGAATAAAGTTAAAATTTGTTTTTACTGGAATAGTATTATAACACTTTATTCTATCAAAATAGTATATTTCAACAAAAGTATACTGTTAAAAATAAATAAATAAATAAATTTTTACTTGTATAAAATATCAATATTTAAATGTTATTCTTTTGAAATTATTTTTATTCTAATACAGTATCGAAATGAAATATCAGAAATTATAATAATTAGATAAATAATAAATAAATAAAATAAAATAAAACCCCCTTTGATTTTAAAAATTTATCTCCATCTTTTCTAAACAAAGTTTTCAACTGATGAAAGTTAACTTTTAAAGAACAATAAACTTTGATAATTTGTTAATTTTAAAAGATTTTTTTTTTTTTTTTTCTAAGAAATGGAAAAAAAATGTTAAGAATATGTTATAATATATTGACATGGTAACAGATGGCGCCACATTCAGTGTACACATATTTTCGGCGAGCGAAAACGAATACGAAGATAACAGATGCCGATACGTATTCGCGAATTTTTAATAGGTATACTTCCTTGGAAAATATGATTTAATCGTGTGAATTATTTTTATGATTAAGCCACGGAGTAATATTAACTTTAATTAGGCGTTAATGAGCTTTAATTAGGCGTTTGCCATAGACGTATCAATATTAATATCGTCTGCTTCATCTGTCATCGGTATTCTGCATAAAAAAAGGAATATTCCCTCTCCCAATTGGTTCAAAATTTTCTCGCGCATGCCCACATCGTACGATTTTGGTCTTACAAAATATGCTTTGTGTTTTAATATTATAGATAATTGCCTTAACGTGAGTGAGTTTTACGACGTCGCCCTACAACTACGCGAAGGGCAACTGACGACAGTCTATGACTGTCCCCTAGAATAATCCGGCAATAATTGCAGAATACATTTTATTGGTGTTATTTAAATACACAAATGTTACGCAGGATATTAAATACATGCTCATTTGAGATATTTATTTATTTTTGTTCTTTCACGTACCTTCATACGGTGGTTTTTACTTTCTTCTATATTCAACAGAATAAAGTATTAGATTCGTAAAAATTTTAGACTTCGGATTTTCGACGGATTTACACGTTTTGAGAGATTTTTAACACGATTTGACCATTTTTAGAAAATGCCTGTCTGTCTGTGTGAGACAAAAATTTTGTGGCAATTATATCTCCGAAACTACTAATCAGAATTATATATAAATTTATATGTAGATGCACCTTTACCTAAATTAGTGCCAATCAACTTTTAGTGTCAACTGCTCAACAGGTGGTGCTACTATACAACGATTTCGCAATTTCAGGGGAGGCTATATCTCAGGTTCTATTGCATATAATCAAAGAAAACTTGATTTGCGAGAAGTTAATTATGAGACATTATGCTGATTCAATCTGAATGCTTATCGGCTAACAGGTAGTGCTGCTATACAGCGATTTCAGCAATTTAAGGAAAGGCTATATCTCAGGAACTACTGCACAGAATTGCATATAAATTTGTATATGTATGCATATAAATTTGTCCTTATCATAAATTAGTACCTATCAACTTTTAGTGTCCACCGCTCAAGAGGTGGCGTTGCTACACAGCGATTTCCGCAATTTAAAGAAGGCTATATCTCAGGTTCTGCTGCGTATCATTAAACAAAACTTGATATGTGAGAAGACCATTATGAGACATTATGCTGATTCAATTTGTATGCTTCTCGACCAATAGGTGGCGCTGCTATACTGTAAACTTCCTCCATAATGGGGTGGCTATATCTCAACTTCTACCCAAGTAGCACAGGAACGTTCTGTGAACGTCTAATAACGGTTTCAATAGTTCAAACACCGTGTTTCGTGTCAAAAGAACGTTCTAAAACACGTTCAGAAATAGTATTATTTAGAACGTTCTGAAAATGTTTGATTTGTACCATCTATAAAACGTACAATTCTAGTTCTATATAGAACGTTCAGGTGTGACACCGTCATAACACGTTCTGTAACAGTGTAATTATAACGAATATGACAAAATGACTTTTTAGTACTATTGGTTGGGAAACTAGGTTAATCATGAAAATTTTTGACTTCAGTTTTTGATTTTTTTACACGTTTTGTGGCGTGAGGAATTCGGAAGTCAAAAAGTTGGTATGGTATCTGTTAATGTGTATCGGCACCTATTAGTGTGATAGCCCGTTAGTTCATGTACACGATATTAATATCTCAAGAACAAATGATTCCAGAGAGATTGGACCAGTTTTAAAATATCACTTTTGATATTGATAAGAATCTTATTGAGAGATTTGCAACATTCTAATTTAAAAACTTCGTAAGTTATTCGAAATTTATAATTTTTAGCATGATAGAGAATAGAGCATTTTTTACATTTTCAGTTTAACGTTTTGTTAGCACGTCAGTAAAGAATGCTTCTCAATAATCAGTAGCGGTGAGGTGAAAAAAAATTACAAAATTTTAAACTCATGGAAAAATTTTGTGCATTTTGTATTTCAGGAATCAATGTATGGAATTCAACCAAACTTGTTACAATATTAGATCTTGCCCTAAATTGGAGTTTATTTGAATTTCATTTGGGATATATCGTCCGATAGATTGCGGTGCTATGCAATGAAACCCTCCATTTATGGCACAGCTATATCTCAGCTTCTATGGTGTACAAATGCATTAAACTTGATATATTGGCATATATCATCATAACCTCTGCTAATACAATTTGGATGTATACATTGTCCAACAGGTGGCGTTGCTAATCTGCAATTTAATCATTTTAACGGAAAGGCAATATTTTAACTCTTGTGATTTAACAATAAATTTTGTGATACACTGAAGTTATAAGTGAAATCGATTTTATGTAAAGCTTTACTGGTCCATTTTGGATGCACATCGGCCAACAGGTTTCGTGGCTATTTTGCAATTTAATCTCATAACGAAAACGAAAAATCTCAACTTCTGTGATTTATAAATATTGTAAATTTGGTAAGTGAAATTAATATTACGCAAAACTCTACAGATTGCTATTGGGTGCATATCGGACGACAGGTGGCACTGCCACGTTCCAATATTTTCCATTCACAGAAAGGCTATCTATCAGCTTCTGTAATATATATACTCACCAAACCTTCTGCGTGACATACATTTGATATATGTTATTGATTCAATTTGGCTGTATAACGAGTAATAGTTAAACAGTTTTTTTTTATTATTATTATTCATAGGACATTGTTTTTTCCCCTAGGAATAAGTATACATCATCCCTGGAGGATGGGGGAGGGGTGGATAAAAATTTTCACTATGATTATCTTTCAAAAGAATTCGATATCACCTTTAAAACGAATAATTGAAACATCGTTTTCTGATGATTTAAAACAAATTTACCGTTTTTTTTTTTTTTTTTTCATTTGTAATAATAATAATAATAAACCCTTATAAAAATACATTTTCTAAGATCTTCTATACAACATAAACATGATTGTCTTCTGTCATGAAAATCTATGCATTCCCCAGAACCAGAGTTTAGATACAAAAAACTAATCACGGATGTTATTGAATACGTAATATAGTGCTTTACGCGAGTTTCAAAGAAAATCACGGGAAAACTCCGAAAACCTAAGTCGACGAGCGTGACCAGGAATCGAAACCAACACTTCCCGTCTGTAACGTTCGAGAGTAGAACCTCGCGGTCTCTAATACTCATCGGGAAGTTACAGAAATGAGTTTTTTTCTTCTTTTCTTTAAGCATAATTTTAAACTTTTATTATATTTTATTTATGATTCTATTTAAGTTTAAATGTTACTGATAAATTAGCAATATTGATAATGTTGTTAAATCATTACTCTGTTCGATTGTTCTTATTTTATTTTATTTATTTTCACTGAATGTTTTGTTCAATACTGAAATATACACTAAAACAAAATATGCTTTTCCGTTTAATTCGAGATTTTAAAATGGAAAAATAAAGTGATCTCATAAATTTTTAAAATACTTTATAAAAATTAAAATAATTGTTTAACTCCATTCCATTTTTCCTTAAAATATTGACTATATGTTTTCTACAGCTATAAATGCTTAGTAAATTTCTGTTTCATATGTTGAACTTTGAAACATGATTATTGCGGATGCAAGAAGGGAGAGCAGATGATAACATCGACATCTGTGGATTGCATTTATTTAATTTTCGCTGACCGTGCAACTGCAAAGTCAAACGCCAGGCGCCAGGTCTTGGGAAAGTCGTGTCGTTATGTGAGGCGGTAATTTTAAAACATGTAATCTGATTTGTTCAGTTTTAGCGTTATAATGATTAGGATAAGCTTTAGAAAAGGTAAAAATGTAATATTTTTAACCTGTAATATTCTCTATGTTCTATTTATTAAAGTCTTATTTTAATATCAATTAAACAAACATTTTCATATCTGCGTAAGTTCTTAAGCCTAACTTTCGATACTTGAATGCAGTGTTGAATCGCAGAAAAAATTGCTCCTGTTACAGAAAACCGCTTAGAAATTATGGATTCATTTTATTAATTTAATCTTCTGAGATGGAATTTGTTAAAATAACTATTTTCGTTATTATGTTTCTGAATGAAGTATGAAGAAGTCACAAAGACTTTACGAGATAAGAGCTAATTTTAAGTGAATGCCCTTCCGACTGGTCATTGTGTATTTTAAAATGCTAGTTGGAAGGGTATTTTCTCGAAGAAAATTCTTATCAATAAATTTAAGAAGGTTCGTAATTCTTTTTTTCTTTTCTTTTGAAATTCTGAAGTATTTATTTAATGTTTATATGATAATATATATACAATCTAGGTTATGCAAATTGCATATTTTAAAAATAATATCCTAAGTTTCACCGACTTACAATTTTAAATATCTCTTTACTGTTATTTATTAAATAAAATATATGAAATTGTTTAACTGCATAATAAAACAAAGATTCAATTCTATGCCACATCTTTATTAAAAAAAAAAAAAAAAAAAAAAAAAAAAAAGATATTCTGCTTAAAAAAAAAAAAAGGACGATTTACTATATTATTTATTAATACTAATAATATTTACATTTATCAATTATTTAATATGCCATGATAGCATAATTACATAAAATCAGGTAAAAATTGCGTTGACTCAATTTAAAGAAATTTAAACATTTAAAGAATACGAATTACATTGCCATATGGAATAAATTTAAATACCTGCAAACATCATTTTTGTAAACTGCTGCTGTAAACTGAAAATATCTATACACACATGTACTGAAATTTAAAAATATAAAGTATGTTAAATATTTTAGAAAAATATTTTGATTAAAAATACACATATATATGTATTTAAGTATTTGGAAATTTTTAAAATTTCCTCCTTCTAACTAATTTTTAATTTTTTGTTTCAATTTCTTATTATTATAAATTAACAATATATTCTAAACTCAATTATATATTATTTTAGCGGTGTATTGGTACATTCATTTTTGAAATTATTTTTTATGTTGGAATATTAAAACTTTCTATGAACTTCAGCATTCAAATATATTTATAAACTATCCATGGACTTACAAAGTAGTACCCAGAAATGTTTAGAATATACAGGGTGCAAAGTCGAGAGCAGGCCTTTATTTGCGCAACAATTGGTCTCAGACGTCCTCCAATAAGAAAATGTATTTAAAAAAATGTAAGAATTCATTATATGACATGTTTAAATTAAAAAAAAATCAATTTATTAAAAATCGCAAAAACTGATAATTTTTATACAATTTTCATGACACTAATAGTGAAAGTTGAGTTCCAACCTAAAAAATATAACACAAAAAGTTTCACTTTTGTGCACCCAAAATTGTCTGAGATAGTTAGTTTCAAAATTTAGGATTATTTCACATTTTCTCGGGCTTTATTAAAAAGTCAATGAAAAATTCTTTAATAAACCCAGGGAAAATGCAAACAAAGTCCAATTAGGATTTTTAAACCGATCTCTTATTGAAGGCCTAAATATGTTAGAAAATACAAACTTTAAATATCTTGTTCCATTTTGGGAGAATAGAAATGAAACTTTTTGTTAGGATGAGTGTCAGTTTTTCTAAATATGACTATAGGGATCTGGGACTATGTAAAAAGCTAGTTTTTGCAATTTTGAAAAAATAGATATTTTAAATTAAAACATGTTATACCACAAATGCTCATATTCTTTAAAACATTTTGTAACTGAAACTATATATTTGCGACCAATAGTTGCGGAGATAAAGGTATTCTCGTCACAATGCTTTGCACCCTGTATTTAAAATATATATATATATATATATATATATATATATAAATGAATTTTTAATCTTAGTTAATGCCAAGCAACAGATATAAGATCCCTAAAACCACATAGGTCAATGAGAAGGAAATTACAACAAATTTAAATAACCTGGGGTGACTGATTGTGATTTATTGAAACATTTATTTTTTATTTATTGTTTTTATTTTATTTAACTTCAGTCTAATCATAAATTTCTTCCTATATAGTTAGTTACAATTTTAATAATTTTGCCGGTGCGTAAAAACCACATGAAACTCAAATCAAAAGATACAAATAAGCAACGAGGAAATAAAAAATTAAGACAGCACTTTAAAATTTTTTTTAGGAAAAGCTTAGAATGGTAGGAAAAAAAAAAAAAAAAAAAAAAAAAAACTCGTGAGGGGTGACCCTTTTCGTCGTTGAGCACCAATGTACGATTTCGTTCGTTAGCAGCTATAATAGCAAATTGCTAGCGGGCACCCTATCGTACAAGAAATTATTGAAGTTAGAAATGAAGAATAAATTGGAATAAATTATTTACTTCAAGATATCAGAGAATCAAACAGAAAACAACCATGAAAAACAAACATTAATCATAGGATGACGCATTTGGAATCACAAGGCAAACTAGCAAAATAAATCAAGAGTTTAGTTGTACATAGCAGATGAAGAATAATGATACCACACAGCAACAGGGATATAAATTACTTTTTTTTTAATTCAAATAATGTTTGAGAAATTTTAATATACTTACTATTCCTTTAATTTCAACGTATATGCATGAAAAATTCCATATTTTATGACAGTAATTCCCAAAAAGTGTCATAACGTGTCTATATCCCTTAAAAAATTCCTTAAATTTTTGCATTTTTAAAAAATTTCTTTTTTCCCCTAATCTGAAGATAATGACGTTATAGTATTAATTACGAAACTTTGAATAAACACCATAAAATGCAAGAACTCGCAACTGCTACAAACAAAGCACGGCTTCTACAAACAAAGCGGCAACGCATTCAATAAACTCAACGTGCTTGTTTGCAGCTCTCGTGCCTACAATGTTCGCCTGATGAAGGGTTGTGTCTTCTTTTGACCTGAAACAGTTGGTGCTAGTTCTTGCATTTTATGTTGTGTATTCAAAGTTTTGTTATTAATACTACAACTTCATTATCTTCAGATTAGGGGAAAAAAAGAAATTTTTAAAAAATGCAAAAATTTAAGACATTTTTTAAGGTATAAAGAGACGTTATGACACTTTTTGGGGAAAATTGTCATAGAATATAGAATTTTTGATGCATATACGTTGAAATTAAAGGAATAGTAAGCATGTTAAAATTTCTCAAACATTATTTGAATTGAAAAAAAAAAGTAATTCATATCCCTGTTCATGTGTTGTATCATTATTCGTCATCAGCTATGTAATTTTTACTTCTAAACGCTCGTACTGAGGTGATTTTTTATAATGACGTCATTTTTTTTTTTTTTTTTTAAACTACACTATTTTAGAACGTTTACAGTACGTTTTCTGGAACGTTCTGAAAATATGTATAACGTTTTGAAAACGTTCTAAAACCGTTTAGAACGTTCTGAGACCGTATATATAGAACGTTCTCAGAACGCTTCTATAACACCGATGGTGATAGTTACACGTTCATTGAACGTTCTCTGAACCGTATTATTGTACGTCTTCAAGATGGACAGATAGACGTCTATAACACGTTCAAAGTGAACGTTCTTAGAACGTGTTTGCAGAACAATTTTTGAACGTTCAGAGAACGTTTCGGTGCTGCTTGGGTATGGCCTATAACTTTACGAAACTTGATATGTGAAATAACCATTACAAAAAACACATTTTTTAATATGTTATTTATAGACAATAAAACTGTCTTTCTTTGGATATTTAGTGCTAGTTTTCTCTAACAAGGAAACATTCAAAAGGTGTCATCTTCAAAAAATATTGAAAAAAATGTATGTGATTCTACTCTTCATAAAACACCAGAAATTATCGGCTGAAAGGAATTACAGCGACTACAAAAAAATTATCAAAATTAAGCATTTTTGGCGATTTAGCGCTGTTAGGCGATAAGTTCGCTAGCACCCAGATTGCCGTGTACGAACAGAACCGTGTTTTGCTTCTCCGCCAAGTACTCAAAATCAATCGCCTACCAATGTGAAATCGCCAAATATGCTTAATTTTGATAAATTTGTGGTCGCTGTAATTCATTTCAGCCGATATTTTTTTCACTTTCTGGTGTTTTATGAAGAGTAAATCACATATATTTTTTTTTTCAATATTTTTTGAAGACGACACCTTTCGAATGTTTCCTTGTAAAATGAAAATCATTTGCCTTCATCATGTTAAATAATTATAATAAATAATAGTTTTAATAAATTGTTTGCACTTAGTGAATTTGTATAGGAAAATATAGAAGAAAGTCTTGTGGTAGCCACAACATACTAGTTTAATATGATGTCATGAATTTCGGTGACTTTTTTACCAGTCGTTACCTCAAGTGGACGACTAAAAGGCTCTGAGACTACTGTGCTCGAACAGTTTCAATGATTTTTTTTCAATCACTTGTAAACCATACTTGTAATTTAATAGAATACCTAGAATATTTCTCCAGTTTTTCTTTAGTTTCGTTAATTGTTTTTCCACACAAATGTATTGCTTTATTAACATCGATATTTCTTGTTTCCATAATCTAAACAGACACGTTAGGTACCTGCTTTTACTTTAATGGAACTGAAATTATTTGAAATATCGTTCGCATATTTTACGAGTGTTGTCCCAAACAATAATAAATTAAACACATGATAATAAAAGTGTGGCCAATTAGTAATTTTCTTTAAGTCACAGACTTATCAAGCTAATTTCATAGGTCATACTATATTTATAATTTGAACAATAAATTCAGCTGATGGACAGACCAGATCGGGAATTGAAATGCCACACACTTTAGTTCATTTTTCTGGGTCAATACATTTACTTTATGTAAGTTACTACGGATTTTTACATGTGTGAGTTTTTTATGTTAATCTTTATGCAATTTTATGTTATTTCCCATATAATAATCTCTATAATGTAAGTATGCGCAAAATATTGTCCTACTTCTGCCATGTTATGAAAATCTATTTTCGGATAGAGTTGATATTCAATAATCTTCATGTCACTGCATCAAATGATATTTTAAAACTAGTCCGACTACTTTACAGTGAATAAAATTATTATATTGTAAATTTATACCAAAATACCCGTATATCTCCTTTTCTGTTATGTTAAAATATCTTAAATATGAAGTTTTCAAAGAAGAATGTTAAAGTTTAATAGCGTTCTCTAGTATAAATTAGGATATTTTGAAAGTTTTCCGACGTTTTTACGATCAATCATCTTTGAGATAATGTCTACACAGACTCACATACAAACTGACAGAATAATTACAGACGGACATCACATACATTTTTTTTATTTTCGGATTTCTCATACCTTAAACATGTGCAAAAACGTCCAAAAATTGAGAATCTAAGTTCCCCATACATATAGCATGGTGGAGAAATTAAAAAGTCATATAATGGTTTTTTCAATTATGTGTGCTAGTGCTCCCCAAACATTTCGTTCATACTGCGCTCTACTGAACTCTATCCTACCTAGCCATGCCAATGAATATAATCATTGTAACAGACAGATTTAAATTTTTGTTAAACCCTCCCCCCCCCCCACACACACACCAGAAATAATTAATTTACGTTGCTTATTCATATTTTTTCAGTTATTTCTTTGTATTTCTATTGTTGACCAATTCCTCAGTTCAATTAGCAATTACCTCGCATATTCGATCACACAGTTCAAACATACTTTAAAATTATTATACACAAATTATTGATTGTAGCAAATTGATAATTTCTGAAGTTTCTTAACTACTATTACTACTTTTTTTTTTTTTTTTTTTAAGAATTACAAAGATAATGTAACAGTACTGCAATATATTTACAAAACCATCATTGATCGCTCAAAAATAATATGATGGTACATTGATCTCATTTAAATATTGAAAATTAAATTCTATTAAAGTTTTTTTTTTTTTTTTTTTTTTTTTTTTTTGATATAAATTATTCATTTATAATAGGGTTAAAAAAATAGGTAAAAATATTGTTATATAATTACAGAAATTAATTATATTATTGTGACATGAATATAAAAACTCCTTCAGTAAAATGACTCGTGATAATCCACATTAATACAATAAATACAAATAATTGAATCAATTAACTATGCAAATTAAAAAATCTTGTAATCCACTATTTTGCACAATAAATTAATTAAATACTTAATTTTTTAACCAAATAATCTATGTATGGAAAATGTAGGAAATTGCCATATTTGTTTCTTTCTCATTACCAGGGTACGGGCTTAGCCATGGCAGAAGCATACAATTAATTCAGCTTAACCTTTTGCGGTGCAAGGTAATTGGGATCATTTAAATTACACTGCCACTGCAATTCACGAACAAAATTAAAATAAAAGAAATTGATGACGTTTTCTGCTATGTTATAAAAGTAAAAATTTGCTAAAAAAGAATTCCGGGAGGAGTTTTTGCAGTTGGAAATTGCGTCCTCGCAGCGAAGACATTGCGCCGCAAAGGGTTAAGCGCTTGGTTTTTTATTTATTTCTACTTTCACTTGTATGCCCTATTATATGTAGGGTGTTTCATAAAAGAGGGCAAAATTAAGGGGATAGTACATATCCCAAGAAACAAATTTTTAACTCTACCAGAATGGATGGTCAGAATTAAAACACAAAGGTGCTGGAACATTTGGAAACTTGATTCATGCAAACATTAAAGCTCCATTCCTATTGCGAGTTGCCAGGAGAAGAGCGACGCTAGTAGTATGCAAAAGTGATATAGAAAAGAAGACATCGTATGCAAATTTTCGTCACTATTAATGCATAAAAGCCGTTAATCCAGATGTGCAATTGTGAATCATGTTAGTAAAAATATCAGAAGACTGTACCCTTCACTAATAGGGAAAAGGCCACCGTGCTCTCCAGAACTTTCATGTCTCAGATTCTTTTAATGGGGACAGCTGAAGGCTCTTATGTATGAAAACCCGCATGGAATAAGCAGAACTTGTCGTTAAACTTTCAGCTATTTAATTGTGTCATACGCCTGGTGTTTTTCAGAATATTTACCCATTCTTTCTTTCCTGTTGTAACACATGCATAGCCATTGCCGGTCACTGTTTTAAACATTTATTGTAATCACATATCATTAAACCTGCTTTTGTATCTTAATCGTTCTTTGAGTGTGTTTTGCCTTGTATAACATCATCACATTTGACCCCCTCTACCACCTTTGCGTTGTAATTCCGACTATGCTTTCATTGATTAAAGTTGTTTGTTTTGATGTACACTATCACCTCTTAAAGTTTTGCACATCTTTTATGAAACATTCTACATATATATATATATATATATATATATATATATATATATATATATATATATATAAGTCAATCAACAGCAAGGGAAAAAAAGTTTCAAATTTATAAATTTATTTTGTTTATTCAAGGTTTCAAAATAACCACTGTTTCAAATTATAGTGATGAAACAAAATATTTTTGAGAATTTGATACATTTTGTGCTATGAAATAAAAAAATTATCTTTTTTTTTTTTTTTTTTTTTTAAACAGGATCAACTATTTGAGAGATTTGGTTAAAAAGGTGCACACTTTACAACAAGGATCAAATGCTAGAAATAATTCAAAGAATTTAAATCGAACAAAATCAAAGGATTATGCACTCAATGCAACTTTAAGAAAAAATGGATCCTTCCAAGATTTAAAAATGATTGATGATGATGATGATGACAGCCATTCAGAAGTTGATATGGATGAATTTATAATACAGTGGTCAACTATCAAAAAATGTGCTTCAGAACAACAAATGGCTAGGTCTTGGGCAGAAGCTGATAACAAATTAATGCAAATTGAAAATTATTTAACTTATATTGTAACAAAATTGGAAAGCATTGATCAAGCAGTAACAACTATACAACAAGGGGCCACATCAATTTAATGAGGTATTAAATTCAATGCCAATTTTAAAGAATTAGTAGTCTTTTTTCTACAACAGAACTGTTTTCTATAACTTTGTTACAGATAATAGTTTATATAACAGAACAAAAAAGAAAGAAAAACTATAAAACTGTAAAAAGATTACATTGATAAAGCTATATGACTAAATATAATAAAGCATTTTGATTAATAACATGAAGAAATCAATCCAAACATTATATTTTTGTAAATTATTTAATGATTATAGTGATACTTATGTACATTTAAAAAATTATTGTATTATACTGCTTTAACCAATATCTTTCTCTAAAATTTTCATTCTCCTCATTTAGGAAAATAAAACCAATTCTTTTAAATTAAGCAATTGTTTTTCTATTAAACTGCTTTCAGTATAAACTAATTTAGATTTATTAAATTACGTGTTTTTTTTTTTTTTTTTTTTTTTTTTTTGTAGCAGTTGAAGCCATATGTTGATCTCTGTAAGCTTTTTAATAAAAAAAAAAAAAATAGCTTTTGATTAGTCTTTTTATTCTATTAAAAAATTGTTTTTACATAAATTATAAATCATAATTTTTGTAAAACCTTGAATTGGCACAGAACAGATAAAGTAAATTTCCATCAAGATTAAAGATGCCAAATAAAAAATAAAATGTGCATACTGCAGTTTTGGTAGAGTTAAGCATACTGTGATCAGTACAGAGCAGCTAGACAGATTATTGCGTCTAAATGTAATGGGGAAACAGATTCTAGCACCTGCATAGCAGCCAATAGAATTACGGGGCAGGGTAGATCGAAAAAAAGCGGAACTCGTGTTATCGAAAACGGTTACCTACCAATAGTTGTGACTTGGCTCTAAGAACATTTTTGCAAAATGATAATTTTTTTTTTTTATAACATCTTCAGTCTGTGCCCTATGTCTAAAGTTTGAAAAATCTGTGATATTTTGTGATTTTTCTGCGATTTATATTGACAAAATAAATTTGGAGTAATGTTAATATGTTAAAAATATACTTGAAAAATACTGTATTTTTTTTTTCCTTTGTCGCTCTTTTAATATTTTCAGCTTGTGCAATGGCTTAAATATTGAGATTTTTTTTAAATTAGTTTATTTATTTATTTTTGTAATTTTTATGTTATTTCTGAGAATTTTACAATTTCTACTTTTGTTGTAAAATTTTGGTTAATTTATTTCATTGTTCATTTATTAAAGTACATTTACATTTAATGTATTATGTTTAATATGCAACTCTTTGCTAGTTAAAATATAACTACCCAGGACTCACCACGAGGAGGTGGTTGCATGTCGATTTTCATCTCTGCCCCACCCTACCATAAGGATGTTTTTCAAACTTTAAATTGCTGCTTGGTATTAAAAATTGGACTTAGTTTTCTGTCTAAAATTCTTGCTCTTATGAGGTTATCTCGTTTTGGAATGATCACAAATATTTTTAGATGATGCTGTAAATACTTTTACTGTTCTTTCTACAGCTTGAATCATAAAATTCTATCCGCTGTTGTCACCCACCTAGCATGAAACAGCTTACTAGAACTTTTGTTTGTCAGATCATTTGAACATTCTCCAGTGGAAATACAGGTATTTTTTATCATATTGGGTGTCCCTTCTTTTCAGGAAAAATATCATTTAACTTAAATTCAACAGGTTCCAAATTTTATAGGCTTTAAAACATGACATGAAGTTAAACTTTTACCAATGGGGTCAACAAATCCACTTGGTCCAGGTGTTTTTCCGTCTAGCTTCTGAAACAGATGTCTTAGAAATTCATTGGTATGCAGTTGGCAAATGACCAGTCGCAAATTTAGTCCCAGTCTCACCCCATTATATTTTACTATATCCGTGGAGCATCCATCGCAAACAAGTCTTGATAAGGTAATATAATAAGGTCTCAGAGATGTACTCAAAAATAGACTTAGCAGTATCCAAAGCTTTTCCAGAACGAGATGTAATATGACCAATTAATTTTGATTCTGGCTCTTGTATAAGATGATCTTCATGATATTTTCTTCGGTGCATTTTCCCATCTGTGGTCTCCTTTAAACATAATGTTTGATTGATTCTTTTGTCAAATTAGAGAGCCTGTAAATATAATTCTTCACCTAGTTCTTTCTTTTCAATTTCTTGTCGAAGTTAGATTTTTCACACCTAACCTTATTTCTGTCAATTATTATTTCTATATCCTATGGAACTACTGTATTTGGTGTTTTAGACTGAGGGACATTATGCAAGAAAATGAAGGACAAAGCTGTTGGAGGATGGTCTGGGACTCCATACCTATCATATACTCTAGCAGATGTAGAAATATTTATTCTAGTTTGAGAAGAAGAAATACTAGAAAAGGTCCTGGATCTATAGAAATAGTAGAAAAATGGTTTAAAATTTGTTCAAAGCCAGTGTATTTTTAATTTCCTGCTTTGAATCCAGACCAAAGCAATGTTTTCCATGTAAACACTTTTATCTTCTCTTTTTTCTTAATTCAGGTCTAACTATTCTTTGGTCTAACTTTCTCATCAACACGACCAATAATCCTTTTTTGATCCAATCTTTGGTCTAATAAAAAGTCTCGCTCGATTATTGGTACTTTTCGGTCGATAACACATTGACAATATTTAATCTGGGCATTTACAGGCAGCCACCCCAAACAACTTATTTGTTCTACTTACGTAATCTGATAATTTCGTCTTCAAACTGTTCCTAATTTGATCACGTTTATAAGACTTATTATGATCAGTAATAAATCAATTTCTATGCGTAATAAATTCAGTCATCGTTCTTCGTGACATAATGGGAAGTGATCTTTTGTTCCAGTTGAACTCTTATTGCTAAGGTTAATGATAAATTAATCTTTTTAAACTGACAGAGCTGAAATGTTTTAGCACATGCATGTTGATGTGTGTGCGATTATATAACTGAAATAAATATTAGTATAAAAGTAGAAAATTGGCTGACTGTTTGATAATAATTTACATACGCTTTAAATTTAATACTATTTTAGATTAATGTGAGGCAAATCTTTGTCACGAGTAAGAAACAGCAAAATTCCTGAAAATAACTTCAAAATTACACAAAATCGACAAGGAATATATATATATATATATATAATTTTTTTTTTTTCAAATCTATTTTTAACATTTTAACATTACCCCTTGTGGGAAGAAAATTACAGAAAATTCACAAAATATTCCTGATTTTTCAAACTTTAAACCTAATGTTCAGACTGAACATGATATCTAAAAAAGCAATTTGCAGACAACATTAATTTCGTCCCTCTCCCTTCGATCTACCCTATTGTAGAGATATATTCAGTAACAAGAAATCAGCAAATTTGCTATTGCTAAAAACTGCTGGGAGAAAATTCATACTTTTAAATTTAATTCACTGAAATAATCTGCAGTCCTAAATATTTACATGAGCTTGATTTTCTTGAAGCTTTGCATATTTATAGAAATCATAAAAATAGTATTAATTGCAATTTTATGGTATCTCCCATCCTGTCTATTTGTTAGGAAGATTATTTAAAATCTATGTTTTCTTAATTTTCAAACATTATTTCCATAACTCTGTATTTACGAATTTCCCATTAGCTTATCACTCCACAATTTTATTGGCTGTTATGTAGGTGTTAGAATCCGCTTACCTATTATATTTAGAAGCAATATTTAATTTAGCAATATTTAATTTAGAAATATTTATTAGAAGCAATATTTAATTTAGTAGCAATCGGTATTGCTATTTAGCACTAATACAGTATGCTTAACAGCGCTACTGAAATTATAGTATACAAATTTTATTTTTACTTTCTTGTATATGTATATATAGAAAAAAAGTATTGGTTTCGTGAAAATTTTCGAACTCTAGTTTTCGATGTATTTACACGTTTTGGGATGTCCTAAACACGATGACTGTTTTTAGAAAATGTCTGTCTGTGTGTATCACAAATTTTGTGGACGCTGTATCTCACGAACCAATGAACGAAATTTAACCAAACTTGGTATTTAGTTGGACCCTGACATAAACTGGTGCTGATTAGATTTGGGGATCTATCGCTCAGCTGGTGGCGCTATCATCGCACTTTTTCTAAATTTTTAACATGGCAGTATAGGACAAAATTTCGTATAAATGTACATAATGAGAATTATTTTTAACTTGTGATTGTAAAATTAATATGAATTATTAATAATAGTAGTAGTAAACTAGGAAAAACAAATTGTGCATGTGGGAGCAGCCCTTCTCCCCCTGGGGGGGAAGTACATTCCCGGGGGAGTAAGTTTTCAATATGGGTATCCTTCGAAAGGTCTCGTCAATACCTTTAAAACGAATGGTTGAACTATAGATGTGATAATTTAAAACATAGTTGCAGATTTTTTTTATTTTTTAACGAAAAAACGCTTAGGAAAAAAAATGTATTTCTTCTGATAATTGTAAAAAATTGAATTTCTTTCGACATTTATAATTCTGTCAGATAAAAATCGTCTGCATTTACAATGGACAATAATTTAATAAATAATTTGTATTGAATGAATTTTGTGTAAAATTATATAGATGACAGTCATGTGGTGGCCACATCGTACTAGTTTATTTTTGCATCTTTAATGTTGATGTAAATTTGCTTTACAATAAATATTATTAATGATATAACTAGTTTTAACTATATTTATCAATTCAAATCTTTCAATCAAAAGTATGGTTTGAAATAATCTGTCATAACTGAAATGTAAAATGTATTTAATTTATATGAAATAAACTGAGATACTTAAATATTTCTTATGGTAAACGTCTTATACCTACTTCGAGGATGAATTGCAGTCGAATGGTTTTTCACTGAACTATTTATCTTCCATAGTAGCAATCAACTTTATGAATCATTATAACAAATATATCTGCAGTGAATATGTGGTATTTTGACTTTTTGTAATCTGACTTAATATATATAAAGGCTTTATGGACAGATGGATGACAATTGCTTTGTATAGCTCAAACTACATATTTTATTTTATTTTTCTCCTACACCAAGGAAAAGTCTAAAGACTAAAATTTCCTTCTGGCAACCAGGGCCGGTTTTCCAATTAGGCGACTCTAGGCGACCGCCTAGGAGAGCCAGAACAAAAGGGACGCCAAAAAAGAAGCTAAAATAAATGTAGTAGTTTTTTAATTTAAAACAAAGTTTTCAGTCAAAATTTTTTTAGAAAGTCTTAAAAATTCTCGAAAATAAGGGTTAAAAAATTCTTTCATTTAGGGTGACTAGCAGTCCTCGAATCCCGAGAACAGTCCTCGGGATAAGAATATATTCTCCCAGTCCTCAAATTTAACAAAGAAAATCTGATCGCCCTACTTTCATTTGATTACAAATTACAGTATCCTTCATAAATAAAAATGATGGATGCTACAATGCAATAATAGCAAAACTAAAAATATGCAAATACAAAAAATATACTGCTATTCACCCAAACTTTTTTTTTTCTTTTTTTTTTTTTAATCCTTCTCAAACCTTTCGATCAACATGCTATTGTAGACGATCTAAAAAGGTTTGAAGACAATTAATGACATAGATTTATGAGTTTCTCGGAGAAATTTATGGGCTGATAGCCTGTAAACCAAATTATTAAAGAGGTACTTATGTCAGAAAAAAAGTAACATCCATTGTGCAGTTTTTGTAGAATTATCAAGTGGTAATAAATCTTTCCCCGAACCCCTGTGTCACTATATTAGTTTTAGACGAAATTTTAATGACATTTTCATGTTTAGAAATAACTACGTCACGAATATAAGCCAAAAATTTTCTAAAACTTTCGCCGTATTTTCTGTAATATATTAAATTTTCTATCAATTTCTTTTTAGATACCGTACATCGCTTGCACGTATATTTTCCAGTTTAACTTATCGATGAGAATATCCAATGAGCTCATATAACTAATCTTATATTCTTAAACTAGTTTGTAACACTCGATGGGAAAAACCTTTGAGATGTAATTTATTGTCCTGTCCTATGTTAACGTTGAAGAAATAGTTGAAGATAATATTTTCTCGAAATTACATGATAATATTGTAAAAGTAGAAGCAAATAAACTTCTCAAATTTTTACGAAATTTAAATTTATTGCCTCCTTAATAATGTAGTATAATATTCCTTTCGGTATAAATGTAACAAGTAAACAATTTCTAAATAAAAATATTAGTATAAATAAAGCCGTAAATTGTAAACATGACAAAAGAAAAATAAATATGGAAGATCCAAAGTGGTGATGAATTCGAACGAATAGATGTTGGCTAAAGTGATAGAAGTGACTGATATCTTAGGTGTACTGCCTCATTTTGAAGAGTTCAACACGATTAAATATAGAAAAAGGAAAATAAGCAGTGTATCTATGAACAAAAGGATAAACCTATTACAGATTTTAAACAAATATTCAATGTCGATTTTTTTTTTTTTTTCTAGTCATTAACACATCCATCGTAACTGTGGGTGACAAATTCTATGACATGTCTTCATTAAACAAAAAGTATGATATTCTAAATTTACGTAAATTACAAAGTTTTCTTCAGAAGAACTATTTCAAAAATGTTAAATTTTAGATGGTTGGATGGTTGGGTTTTACGTCGCACTAGTGCTGCGCAGATGGGCAATTGGCGACGGTCTGGGACACACCCCTAGAGGTGGTCCGGAGACATGCCATCACAATTTGGACATTTTGAGTTGAATTTTAGAAGAATACTTGATTCATGTAACTAGATAAAACTGCTAGCCGAACGAATTTTTGAAAACAATTGATGTTGTTTTTTATATATGCCTACATAAATTTAAAAAAAAGCTTTTCGAATTTTTTTTAATCTCTTTGCGAATGTTCGAAACATGTAATATCGATAGGCATTCAATTAAGAACGTTTTCAAAACTGAAGATAATAAACACACACTCGATCGACTGTATGGCTGAAGAGTTGACTGGTTTGGAAATACGTAGCTTCTAACATTTCGAATTTTTAAATAAATTTTATTACAACTATTTTCAAATAGAAATCTGTCATGATTATTTTCAATGATTTAGTAAACTGATAATTGTTATAGAAAATTTCTGGTATGAAGGCCAAAAAAGGGAGATATGGCAGCTAATGGCAATGGTATGTCAACTGAACACTGTGACTAACTTTCAAGTCGATAACTTACACGAAACTTTTGCAAAAACATGACAAATTATTTTCCTCGTATAATTATTAAATTGCAATATGTATTTAGCTTTGCATGTAAAAATATTATTACATACATAAGTTACATTGATGTTTAACATTTGTAAACTTTTTTAGGTTTATTACATATATTTTCTCTTTCAGGGTGAATTTATCAAATCCTTTCCTAAAATAAGTTTACGTCTAGCATTGCATTTAGTTAAGCAACAAAATTCATAATAGAGAATTTTTCTTTTGATATAAAAATAAATATTTATTTACACATGAATGATTAATACAATTGAAATGAAACTTTATGAAACATTAAATATACAAATTCAATTTCTGGTAAAACTGACGTTATTTACTTTTATACATAATCAGTAGTTTAATAGTTTATGGTATACCAGAAAAATTCTTTTGATATGTGTATTTTTCACTGCACATATTTCTTTCGTATAAAGAATTCATCTTACTTTTTGCTAAAACAATTTTACATGTTTTAACGTCACACTTTTTTATGCGGTCAAACCAATAACCTGACTCCTTTCCGTGCAAACAAATCTTTAGCTGAGGTTCAAAATATAGTCTCCCAAATCTAGAAAAATTGTTATTTGAAACCTTTATTCGATTCTCACTATAAATTATTTTGAAAATGGTTAAATGACTAACTGTTCATGCACAAATACTCCCCAAAAAAATTCTAATATGGTATAATTTATGCACGGAATTTTTAAACGTTCATATTGATATCTTTATATTGCCCTAAACATAATAGAATTAATGTAAGGTTTTCAGCTAGCTGCACAAAAGCATACCTTCTTTAGATATTGGTAAGCACTGTCTTAATATTTTATGTGCAGGATTATAACAAATATATATATATATATATATACATATATATATATATATATATATCAGATGCTTTATAGGCTATCATTGGAAATACTGGAAAAAGAGTTTTCTGTTAAAATAAATATGTTTTAACATTTTTCATCATAAATGGAAAATGCATGTTTTATTTGCGTGCGTTTATGCATCCGTACCCCAGGTTTCGTATAACAACATAAAAAAGCTGATTTAGTTTCTTTAAGTGCATTATGATATATTCTTATGAAAACAGTGTGCATAGCTTTTGTACTTCCTTCACAAAAATTTGGATATATTGTGGTCTATGGGAGTATTTGTTTAAAATGCATTTTAATAATCGAAATGGATACCATGTGTTATTGAAGTTCACTTTATTTTACCTCTAAGAAAACAGCTGTGTAATATTCATCGCTATTTTAATGACTATACAAAATTATTAATAACCGTTTACAGAAGGTAATCATTAAAATTTAATTTTAAATTGCGTTATACGTTTTTAATTAAACTACAATTTAACACCCTATATAGTGTATATGAAATCATTATTTATTAAGAAGGACCTCATAAATTTTTTTTATGTCCTATTTTATAATACAAAAGTGGCTACACCATAGTTGCCAACTTTTACGGTTTTTGGCATTTAAAATTTTTTTAAATAAAAATTTAATAAATATTTTTTATAAATATTTTTTAATAAAATGTTATATATTTAATTAACAGCTTTTGCTTATTAAATAAAATAAAAATCTCTATTCATTTTTCCGGTAGCCTAAAAGCGTAAAAATTGGCTACTGTGCTACACCATGAAATGCATTTTTAATTATATGCATTTTTTGACTAAATCTAGTTACAGTATTGCATATAATGTGTGTATCGCCTGTTATCTGGATATAAGGTAGTCCAAAATAATTCGAATAATATAGTACGTCATGAGGATTATCAGTTGAAATCTTAAAATTTATTGTTAGCACAAAACGCCCCAGATGACATCATCATGAACCAGCATGTTTATTTACAACTTTCCTTTCATCGAGCCAAAAAATAAGGGGCACCAAAATCTTTCTTTGCCTAGAGGCATCAAGTACCCTCGCACTGGCCCTGCTGGCAGCCCAGTATAGTTCGACCCGGTTTGAAAAATTGTTCACAGAAAATTCCTTGTCATAAAGGGCAGAACATGATAAAAGATGGTCAAAATTTATAAAGTTTCCCTCTGAACAAAGAAGGTAGTCAGCAGAAGAAGTTACGAATGCAGTGCAGGTAACCCTACAAAAAGTCATGTGAAGTTATGATTCTAAAATTGGCAGTGGCTACATATCTAGAAAAGTTGCCTGGAAGTGGGGGAGTAAATATTGCTCAAGAATTTCCAATAGTCTTAGTCACATGATGCTCTCTTAACTGCATTATTGAACTTACACCTTATCTCACAAGTAAACCTTCTCTCCTTTGATACCGGTTTTCCGGAAACCCATATATTTTCTGAAAGCTTATGTCACAAGTAGAAAAACCGTGAAATCTTAGGGGCAGAGGGACAAGAGTTTAGGAGCTGTAGGACCCACGAAAAATCAGTAAAGTGTGTATAGATGAACATATTCCTGCAATGACGTCTCTATTTTTTGTATGTTCCCGTATGTTGCTGTCAAGTACTAACGTATTGTGTCTTTTTCTTACATTTTCGAGGGATCCTAAAGTCGTTGTGGCTGCATTGGTCTCCCAATTCAGAACAAGCAATCGGTCTCCGAACATCCAGGAATCGGAGATTATAAAACACATAACTACTCTCCTGGAAAATGATATAGAAATTGTGGAAGAGATACGGACATTGGGATTTGCTGGAGGTCATGGAGAAGAATGAAATGATGTCGATAAAGAACAGCAAGGCTCGTCACAACAGTCGTCGTCCTCCACTTCTATCGTGGAGTATTTTGGCCAAGTATGCCTGATGACAGGAAGAAAATTCTGATTTTAGTGGATTCATGGTGTTCTAAGCAAGATCATGCATCATCTGCTTCCGAAGTACCTGATGGTAAAGTCCTACAAAAAGAACTGGTACCTGAAGGATGTACGGGAAAGATCCAGCCTCTGGATATTCATTTTTTCAGACCCTACAAATCTTTTGTTCGTTACATAACAGACACAATCATTATCGAAACACAAAGAGAACATCTGGCATCGCGATAGTTTTCTGACCCAGAAGTCCTTTTTCCCTATGTAAGTTCAACACTCTTCGTTTCAAGAACTTGATTAAGTATGCTTTTTATAAGGGCGGATACATGGACGACGAACCTGGAATGTGGATTGCGCCAATGGATTACTGCTTTGATTCACTGACAAATGATGAGTGTGTAAAGTGTTCGGCTATCACTTTTGTAAAATGTGCCCATTGTGTACCGTCTTTCTGCCAGTCTCACTGTTTATTTGATGAATTGCACATTGATTGTCTCTTGTAATAGATTTCGTTTGAAATCAATAAAAAGTAACATTTTCAACATCCCAACGCATATTGTTTCTTTTCAACAAGTAGTTTCTTCCTTTAAACTGAGGTCTCCACCTTCTTACCATATTATTAGTTCATATAAATATGTGAAACGAGCATTTTAGCGACATTTGGTGTCATGTTTCCAACACTTTACTGATACTTTGTATCTACTATAGCTCCTAAACGCTTATCCCTCTGCCCCTAAGATTTCACAGTTTTTCTACTTGTAACATAAGCTTTCAGAAAATATATGGGTTTCCGGAAAACCCGTATCAAAGGAGAGAAGGTTTACTTGTCAGTACAAATGATAAAGAAAGGAAATGGGCAAGATGACTGAGGCAAAGATCAACCAGTCAGCATATTCATTGCTAGGAATGCTACAGTGACTTGGGATCCTCTGCTAGATGACAGCCCAAACATTTTTTAAGTTTGTCAAGCTTGATTCGAGTTTTATTTACCCTAGCAGTTTCATCATTCTGTATGGATTCCAGAGTTTCGATTTGAGCCTGGGAGTCAACAAAGAAAACTGCCTTCATGTGAGTCATAATACTTGAGGAATGGAGGCAGTTGAGCTGATAGCCTCAATTTCATCAGCAAAATTAGTTCAGAAAAACAGACAGCCACATTTTTTGAAAGACGTCTTTACAATAGAGACCTAAACCACGACTGCTATCATCAGAAGTGAGCCATCAGTATAAATATAGAGCCAAGCATCAGTAGGATATCAGGTGTAAATAATCTAAAGAGAATAGGTCCTTAAAGCAGCTGCAGTGGCATCAGATTCCCTCCCCCCCCCCAAGCTATTGGAGAGACTAAAATCTAGGAGATGAGTCTTTTTGTGTAAGTAAGAACCGCTCTAAAGGGATTCCCTGGCAAACAGCTGGAGCATATATTCTTGGCTGATCACATCAGCAGTGCTGAAGAATGTATTATGTGACTTCAGCCTACCCACACAAAGACACAAGGGACATAGGAAGTCTAATGATGAAGTGGGAGTCACATATATTTCTCAAAAAGCTTCAACAGCTGGCATTCTTTTCTGAAGTAAAAAGGTTCCAAGTTAATCTGGATCCCCATAGCACAAATAGGAGTAGATTGGGCAGCACCAGAGATAAGTCTTATGCTCCTATTACACACAACGAGTTTTCGCACAACTTTTGAGCCAACAAAATTGGCTCAATGTCCAGTGTAATAGGAATTGGGAATACGAACAATTTTTTCTGGCTAGTCAGAAAAAATTGTTCGTACGAACAATTTTTCCTACTGTGATAAGCCAATGAGAAGAAAGCTACTTACGCACCGAGAAAAGACAGCGCGACAGCGCTGTCAGGAATTCATTCTTCACTCTCCCATGTTGTCCCTGTCAAAAGAATGATAAATAGGTGTGCCTTGACATGTACCGTGCAAACCAGTTTTTCGGACAATTTTTGATTTAACTACTCAACCCTCTTTCAGATTTCCGCTTCTAAAAATTGGAGCAAAAATTGGCTCAAATGAAAGTTGCGTGAAGCATCGTTGTGCGTAATAGAAGCATAAGGGCTTTATTTCAAACTTTATCAAGAATTATGTCGCAGCCAGCTGATTCAATAGTAATGAGTCCACTTCCATAATTCAGAACTGGTCTTATGCAAGTCTAATAAACAGTAGATAGGACAACTTGTATAGAACCCTAGATGGTATCTACAAGACGTTTGAGCAGCCTAGACACTTGGTCCTTCTGTGTGCTGTCTCAGTGGAGTGGCTCTTCCAGCTTAGTTTTACGTCAAGAGAAACACCTAAATATTTAGCATTATAAACTTTACTCAGAGCATTTTCGCCCGAAATTCAGAGAGAAATCATGAGGTTTAGTAGAGAGAGTGAAAAACTCAAAAATAGTTTTCTACTGATTCACCATTATAAAATTATCCTTAGATCAGTCCTCCAAAGCCAACAAAGCCTCTTTTTTAAGGAGATCTGCATTTTATTAAATATGTAATTCCAAACATTTTTCTAATAAACAAAATTAATGATCACCAAATACATACGTATATTAACTGTACACAAATTCTTATTTATCATTGATTTATTAAGAAAAAAAAATCATTTTTCACAGTACTTCTATTTGCATCTTCTTTCAAAAATTGTGGTTAAAATGCGAGTTAGTCATAAGAACTTTAGACTCTACAAAACAAATCATAAGAATAGACTTCTTTATAAAAACTTTTATTTTTAAAATTTCTGTAAATACAAAACTTATCTCATAAAAAGCACCCAATTCCAAAATGTTCAAATATTTTAAGAAATTCCATATAATAATCATCTGCATTTATGTGTGAAATTTTACTGAAATTTATTTCTATTCATTTATTTTATTATTACTACTACTGGATGATCAATTTTCAATGGTTTCTCTGTACTTTTACATACATTTATTTATTTGTTTATTTAATAAAAATGCACACTACAAAAAATTTTAATTAGAGTGTTGCATGAAAACAAAACAAAAACACAAAAATAACTTATCATTTGAAAAATAAATCTCTTGAATGAGCTCTAATAAAAAATGTTCTGTTATTTTAATGAAGCCAGCATTAGCAATTCTATAACAAAACACTATTTAAATAAACAGAAATAAACATATCAGCTAACTGAGATATGTAATAGGAAAAAGATACAATATATAAATTATAAATCATCATAATACTCACAACTTTAAGATTTAAAAAAAAAAAAAAGATTTCCATTAGAGGATTTAGTCACTTTCAAAATGACCATAAAGGGTTAAAAGTATTAATGTTAAAAATAGGAAACTAAAAAGAAATATCAAATCCAAATGAAAGACAAATCTCATATTCAGTATGCAAAACACATCACATAAAAATAAGGAATATAAATGAAGCATGAAAAATTAAGTTTAACCTCATGCACAGTCAGCCAAAAGAAAAAAAAAAAAAAAAGGGCCACCCTTTTCCAAGACTAATTTTGCTGCATATCATCATATATAAATATGCAGCTGGTGCCTATTGTTTCATAATAACATCTAGTCATTAATGCTATAGTTAAATTTCTTAGCAAGTCATCTATATATTAAATTTTTGATCAAATACATTTTTTTCGAATAACAACACTTATTTTTGACTCTATATTTAAATTTCTGAAATCAAGGCAATTCGGAAAAAGGTACAGTTAGTTAATTCGTGAAAGAGTTAAAAGTGAAAAGTATTAGGGATTCAACCATAAATTTAGAAAAGTTAAATTAAGATCTCGCACAGAAAAGTAATATTTCATTCAGATAATAACTAGGAAAAGGTATGAAAATTTTAAATATAAAATAAGCTAACAAAGATATTGTGTCTGTATCTAAACTTAAATAACTATGTTAATTCCCCTGTATTCAATGAGTTAAAAAAAAAGTGACTTATCAGTTTCAAATTCTATAATAAATATAATTGTTATGCTGTGATTGTTTAACTTCAACTGGACATAAACAATACTGCCCCTGTACTTTTATTAATAGATTTTTTATGCTAAAGAAAATTAAAACACAAATGGTGAACTTTTGATTCAATGTAAAAAACTTTCTTTCATGAAATTGCTGTGAAATAAATCACCATTAATTTCAGAAAAATCTAATAATTAAAGACTTATTATTTCTTTGATTCCTCTAAGGCTGTACAAACCATAACATATGATTTTCATTTTCACTTGTATTTTTTTCTTTTTAAATACAGTTTATAAATATTGTTGTATTAAATAAGATATTAAAAAAAAAAAAAAAAAAAAAAAAAAAAAAAGATGAAATAATTTATTATGTTACTTTATGTGTTGAAATTTAAATAACTTGAGGCATACAAACCACGCAATATTCAAATATAAAAATATGGGCAATATGTCTAAAACAGAAAATTAGTTGTAAAAAATTAGAAAAAGTTAATATTTAAGAAAAAAAAACTGTTGATCTGTTTTCATTGGATAAATTGTTATTTTACGTGAAAAATAATATAATTCATAATTCTTTGGAATATGAAATTATAAATATTTTTTAGAATTAAAAATATGATTTTTAATCAAAAATATGCACAGAATATGTTTGGGTCATTCCATTTTAATACGTTAAATAAGAGAAATCTGAATTTATTAAATTTTTAGGAAGATATGAATTAAAATCTATCACATTCATTTGATATTAGCACCCCCAGACTTTGACAGCATATATGAAAATTTGAGAGAAATATATAAACCATACCATTTTCCAGGATGAATTTGAACCAAAAACTCAAAGAAAAAAACCTGTCAAATATAAATGTTGCCAGTTTAAAAAAAAAAAAAAAAAAAAAAAAAAAAAAAAAAAATGTTGTTGGTGCAAGTTTTAAAATGTAGATGAACCTCTAAGCAAAATCCAAGTATACCATTATAAATAGTAAGTCATTACTAATTGATCGGCACCAGCTGCATATTTATATAACAATTTGCAGCAAAATTAGTTGGGAGTTACTTTTTCTTTTGTCTTCTGACTGCACATTAATTTATCAACAGTCTATAACAGAATTGGAAAGTTTTAACTTTAATATGGCTGAAAAAGAAAAAAAAATTATACTAAACCACTAATCCTTTAGCAAAATTACTTTGAAAACATATTAACAAAGCAATAAACACCAATTATTCAGAATGGTTGGGCCAAAACTTGGATTACAAGTTGCACACCAAAGCAACCCCCACCAATCATATGTGTAGAATGCATATGGTTCTGATTTTAAAATAAATATTTTAAATTATAAACCAGTAAATTAAATTTTTATTTTAAATTAATCTGAAATTGTTTTAAAGTAAAAGTTTTAAAAACAATTTTCAATTAAGATAAAATACTTAGAATTTAAGCTTATAAGAATCTCTGGGAAACTTAGTAACCCTAAACATAAATAAAAAAAAAATTTCTCATTAAAAAGCTTCAAATTCTGATTAGTAAATGATTTTGATACTCATTGTGAAGGAATGGAAAATTAGGGCTTCCTTCAGGCTGATTCATGTTGTTTATATTCATAAAAAAGGCAAAATTTTGCATAAATTTTAAATATTATAAGATCTCATTCATTCTTTAAAAAAAAAAAAAAAAAAAAAAAAAAATTGTTAATAAAGCTTTTATTGTTTAAATATGTCATCAATTTTCTTTTGCTAAAACCTTATCTTTTGATGTGCTTTTTACACATTAAAAAAAAAAAAAAAAACTATTACAACCAAATATATGGTTCTGGATAAATGGTTCCACATTATAGTTTAAACTCTTCTAAGAGAGATTTATTAAAAAACAAAATAATGAAGGTTAAACTGATGATTTTAATTACTTATGGAAATTATTTTGCATCAAATAACTGTAGTTGGTAATTTCAAATTCTGATAAAAAAAAAAAAGCTAATAATAATAATAATAATGTCAAATGATTTTCCTCTCTTTCTTTTAAAACTTCAGCATTATAATACTTTTTGAATTATTAATAAAACTGGAAATTTTAAAATTAATTATGCATAAAATTCCACTCTTAAAGACAGACTTAATATTGGCACACATTAATGATTATTTAAATTTTGTGATACCTTATAATAGTAGAATTAAAAGCACACAGTAAATATAATTTTTTACTCTATTTTCAGTAGAGTAAATAAGTAATGGAGTTTATTTCACCACTTTATCTTGAATAAAAATTACTCTTATTAAATACTCAAAACTATTCTAGTTAGAGAAAAAGTTAAATTTGAAACGAAGTACAAGGAAATTGGATACAGAATGAGTATATTGAGCTATTCAAAACATAAGTAAATATTAAAGGCACCATTAGAAGCTTGCAGATAAATAAAGAGAAAGAAAAGCAATACAATTTCAGAAATATATATGTATATATATATATATATATATATATATATATATATATCTTTTTAATATGCAAAAATTAACAGCATGACTATTGACACATATTGCAGTTTTTTAAAAATATGAAATTAAAAAAAAAAAAAAAAAAAAAAAGGAGCAGATACAGCTAAACAGGTTGACAAAAAAATAAAAGAAGGGTTTTGCATATAATTACCAGCAAACGGAAAAGACAATTTTACAGAAAATGTTTGCTTCGCTCCCCCACCCCTAAAAAAAAAAAAAAAAAAAAAAGAAGAAGAAAAAAAGTATAATGAAATTATTAAGAACAAACTTTCTTTCATCTTAACATAAGTCATAACAAAATGATGAATTCAGCACCACAAATGTAAAGAAATATGAAAAGGATGAATGAATCTATCATATATAGAACAGAATAAAAAACACTTAGGATAAAGATTATCTGCAGAAAACTTTGAGATCATTTTTTCACAACTACAATACAATAATTAAAAAAAAAGTTTTTATAGATGTCACTGAACACCTTTCTCCTTGTAATATATTAAGAAATCACCAAATTTCAGGACTTGATTAAATATATACATATTTAACATTAATAACATTTTAATACTTGATTACCCTTTAGATTAGATATCTAAGAAAATATTTTGTTTCCAATATAAACTTATTCAAACACTAAAATACTTATTTAGTTATTATTATTTTGAAAATAATGAAATAAAAGGTTAGTTAAAATTTATATAGTTATTTTAAATTTTTGAATGCCTTTTTTCCTATTACAGAAAAATAATTTAAGCATTTATTCACATCAAGAAGAAAAATATCTCTGATTGTATAGGTCATGGCATATCACATAAAGGAGAAAACTAGGTTATAGTTAAAATAATGACCTATGTAGCATAGTCACAAATAAATATATATATTACACAGAATTTTATCCACATTTGTGAAATGTTACATGTTATTATATTTGAAATTAATGCAAACCATTTTTTTTTTTTTTTTTTTTTTTTTTTTTTTTTTTGTCTGTGTGTGTGTGTGTTAAATTCAGTTCATTTACAAAGCTGTACTTAGATAAGTATCAATCAGTGTTCACACAGAAAGCATTTAGTTGTTCAGAATAACATGAATTTATATGTATAAATGAAGAACTACTAAAAATAACGAAATACATATCATACATGAAAAAATTAGATTAATAAACTTAAAAATAATTCTGTAAAATTCAAGAAAAAGTTTTTGTATCATGATTTTTATAAACTTTTTAAACAACCACCACACTTTTGCAAGGGGGAAAAAAGGGGGGAGGAGAGTAAAAAAAGTAGAAAAAAAAATAAGTGGGGGAGGGGAGAAGAAAGAAAAAAAAGAAGAAAAAACTTGGCAAATAGAAAATGCAAGAGTTTGGAGCTTTGGTTTAAATTATAAATTTATTAATTACTATAATTTCCAGCGTATAATCCGCAGGTCAAGTAATTCAAATTAACACCAAAAATTTTAATTAATAAACAAAGTTATATTTGCACAAAGTATTTTATAATAAAATAAAGCTTTTTTTTCTTTTTTGATAGATAAAGTTTCTGGTGTATAACTGATTTATCTGACCTGCAGATTATATGATGGAAATTACGGTATAATTTTCCTTTCATCTGATTAAATTTATACATAACTATCTACAAGACAGAAATTTCTATGTTAAAGTGAAAGATTCGCTATTCCAAAAAATGTTACCTTATTTGGTGTCCCTCAAAGTAGTACTATCAGCCTTAAATTATTTAATTTATGCATTAATGATATGCTCAATTATCCACATCTCATTGGCTATATATGAGATACCACCAGCATTTTTGCTTCTTATAGCAACAGGTGTAACATATTTTGGCAATCTCCTACTGCCTGAAAATTTATTGCCCACTGGTTCTCCAGGTAGAGAATATCACTTAATATTGGCAAAACTGGGGCAATTTTGCTCTCACATGGAAGTTACATGATATAAGATGGGGATAAATACAAAATCAAATTCAGCCACAGCACCTTCCCATGGTCTAATCAATGTTGTTGTTATCTTAGACCAGGTCTCACATTCAAACAACACAGAATAAATTTTGGCTTGCTAAGAGCATATTAATACAATTTAAATTTGCTTATTTTGTCTGAAAGAAACAGGCCTCCATCCTTAAAAAAAAAAAAAAAAATGGAATGTCAAGTTTTTCTATTAACAAATTTTCAGTGTTTCTAAATTATCCAACCCTTTATGCCCCACCAAATGATATCTTTCACTCTGTGCTCCATGGGCACAAAGCGAATGGACTCCAAGTATTAAAAATAATACTTGGATAAAATAATACTACTAATAAAAATAATACACTTCTCAAGAAAGTTCACCATCACTGACTAAGAGATATCTGCAGCTTCATTGGCACAAACCTAATAGATGTCCTAAAAGAAATGATGTACAGCAGAAAAAATATCAAACCTATGCCACTTTATATGTTAAATATTCTCCCTTGAAACAATTTAGAGGAAATTTCAATAATTAGTTCCCCATCATACTATAGATATGGAGAACTTACATATTCATGAAAATTTTCAATCTCGATTATTTTTACTCTTTTATACATTTTGAGGTGTGAGGAATCCGAAAATAACAGAATTGATATGTTGTGTATCAGTAGGATGTTAGTTTGTTAGTCTGTGTACACAATATCTCAAGAACAAATGATCGCAGAGAAGTTGGATCAGTTTTAAAATATTACTTATGACACTGATAGGAACTTTTATTGATTTGCAACACAGTCCAACTTAAAAACTTTGTAAGTTATTCAAAATTTGCAGTTTGCTTAATATGGGAGAATAGGGCAATTTTTTGCTTAAACGAGCTTTGAAAGGAATATTTTGACTGTAAAGGTGTCACACCAGCTTTAGAATATCAGTTATGATGCTGGCATGAACATAATTAATCATGAAAAATCAAATTTGAAAACTTTGTGGGTTATTTGAAATTTACAAATTTCTTAACATAGCAGAATAGGGCAAAATTTCACATCCCCCATTCTGAGAAATATTTTTCTCATAAAGATGTCAAAACCTTTTAAAATATTATTTATGATACTGGCTTGAACATCATTGACTACAAATATTCTTATTTGAAAATTTTGTAAGTTATTCAAAATTTAAGATTTTCTCAACATAGAGGAATAGAGCAATATTTCATATACACCTGCATTATGGGGATCGTTGCATTGGAAATAGTATGGAATTGCATTAAAATTGAACTATGAAACTGACTCAAAAAAAAAAAAAAAAAAAAAAAAAAAAAAAATCAATTAACAAATTAGGATAAGGTAAATGTATCAAGCTGAACAGAGGGTAACCTATTAGGTGGGGCATTTCAGTCTGTCACCTTGTCGAGCGATTGGTCAAATTCATTTCTCATAACATGAATATAGTATGTCTTGTACTAGAGATTCATAAGAACATATACAGTACACTCTCAAAATTCCGCACAGCTTAAAATGAAGGGATTTGCAAATATCTGAATTTTGCAGATTTTAGGATAATTTCTTTTATTTACATCTTAGAACTTCATTTGCGTAACAAATCACTAAGACACTGTTCATGTGTTATAAACACAAAGCTGAAAAAGTGTGTCTAATAAAAGTGCAAATATTTAATTTTGCTCATTTTATTACAATTGCAAATTATATCTAGATTTTTGAAGAGCCTCATCAACAACAAAGTAAGATCATTCATTTTATGTCTTAATATTTCTTCCTGCAACCTGCAAAGAAAATCAGCAATCCTCGGACAGTCATAAGTTTGTGCTATGAGAGAGTTTGAATATTTATCTTCCATGAGAGAGAATCCTTTTAGAAAACTAAGTCTTTCTACTTCTTCCTCTAATTCAATATCTGATTTATTGTTTAATGACTGAATAATTCAACTTATTATTTCCTCCTCTGTAATAAGCTGAGTGATTGATAAATTATCACCACAAGTCACATAGTTACTAATTGATTTATCTCTTAAACCAACTATTGAATTTTTGCAATCCACTAATCAATAAATCAGTTGTGAACATGCTTGTTTACATTGTCAATAATATGCAGATTTTACAGAATTATGGATTTTAGGGTTGTAAATATTTGAGAGTTGACTATATATAATGGGAAACTAAGCAAAGTCCATCTATGCCAACTAGTTATGAATTATTCTACACTAAAGTTACCATCGAGTAATACAAATACAAATTCCACGTTAAATAACATTATTGGTGCTGGGACCTTTGACCATGCATCCAAAATTTGTAGCTTTACATAAAAATGCATTTTAAGTTTGCTAAGAATTATCTAACCAAGGACTGTCCAGAGAAAAGCAAAATCACACTGACATATCCAAACTGCAGTGGTGAGCATTTTGCATACACTCCTTCTCATATTTATAAGGACACTTTATGTTTTGAAATAACTAATGTAAAAATAATTGTGAACAAGATTATACTAAGTGCACTTAATATATCTAGTATTCTAAAAACCAAAACTGCTATATATTTTTTTTAATATGAAACAAAATTAATAAAAAATAATGCAAAATATTTTTTTCTCCACGTTTTTACATGTTCATAATTATAGGGACAATAAAAATTTTTTCGTTTTATTTAACTTACTAGAGGATAAATTACAGTTGACATACGAATTTGTTAACTACTGGGCTAGATTAGTTCATATATAAGCCTTCAATTTTTTTTGGACGGACATTGCTGTTAATTCCTCGAAAAAAAAGAACGTTCATGTAGTGAAGTATGATAAATGTGTTTTGTAAGTGGAAGGATAATTTCAATCCGCCGAATTTCTAATGAAATTCGAAGATCTAAAATTGCTGAAGGAAACGTGATCAAACGATGAACTGCTGGTTCGATAAGAAAGCGATCTGATGCAAAATCAGAGTTGTTTTACAAAGATTGAAGACTCATAATTCCTCTTACTGTTCTACTCATTAATGACTTGTGCTGAATTTGCTCATAATTTTTAACGAAAGGTTGGGGTCCACATTTATGCATGTTTAAAATAATTAATAATATGTTAAAATGAATAATAAACCTGTAATAATCAATAAGCATTTAATGGGGGAAAGAACGTCTGTGTTAAAGTTGAATAAAGACAATAATAAATGGTAAAATGTTGCATTTTTGGATAAAAACATTTTATTCTTGATTAACCAAATGGTTTTAACAGTTACTGGCACGATCTGAAGATAGCATAAGACAAAAGACAGAACAGACTTTTTAAAGGCAGATATGAATCGGGCATTTTAAAGGTGGATCTATGGTGCTCTGGGGAGCTGTTTCTACTGAAGGCATAATGAATTTAGTAATTTTTTCTTTTATTATGAACATCAAGAGAATATCCGCAAATTTTAAAAGTGGAATTCTCAGATTTTTGTTAGATTTTGGGGGGTAATAATATTTTTTTCAAGAAAACTTACATTTTTGCTCTACTTCTAGAGCAATAGGAAATAGTTTGAAGAAAGAAACTTCTGTATTATTGCCTTTCCCGTGCCTAAAAGTTGAAAAAACCTTAACTTATCATATTAGAAAAGTGCATGTAAGTGGAAAGCAATTTTAAATAGTTTAAATGTATTTAGAATATCATCTATGCTGTATGAAATGGTATTGAAACTGAATATTAAAAAAAAAAAAAAAAAAAAAATGTATATATATAAACCAGAGAGAATGTCAGACTGTTTCACACTAAAAAAAGACCCCATAAAATATTAATTTAGAGAATAACTGAAAAAAATTACTAAGATTCGAGCTGTCCTTATAATTGTGAACACCTGAAAAATCATCTTTTTGACCGTATTTAAAGTTTTTTAAGATAGGAAAACGATAAAACTTTTTAAATATAGCCTATTAATGAAATTCAAATTAATAAAAAATATATTTGTTTAAATAATAGTGTTCAGTTTTTAGTTCATATAGAAAAACGGGTGTCCTTATAATTATGAGAACCAGTTTAGTAGCCAACTTTACAGCTTTAAAAACAGGAAAATCTCTATTTGAAAACAAGAAGAAAAAAGGAATATTTCTACGCTATAATAAAAAAAAAACTTAAAAACTATATATATTTTTAACTGTTTAATGATGAAATTTGATTTTTAATACAAAATATTTAGTATTTTATAGGTTTCAATTTTAATAAAATAATAATAAAAGTACTCAAATATTCCCTGGTAGGTTTGTGATATAATGAAAACATAAAAGGATTTTTTTTTTTTTTTAAGATATAAGGTCTGCCGGGGTAAAATGAGTAGAAATAGCACTATTTTGCCATTCATCACTTATTTTCGCTTTTAAAAGATTAAATATGTGCCACTTTTTGTTTGTGTGTGTGTGCACATTTATACAATGGACTTATTTGTTATCATTAAATTATTTTTATTCATATTTTGTTATATTTAAACAGCTAAACTTTTATAAATACTCATTTTAATCCAGGATAGTGATGGTTCGTGATTAATGGTGTGTTATCAATGAACTTGAACTAAGAATGTTCATACTAATTATCAAATATTTAACTCAAACCTTTTCCAAATTACACTCCAAAGCCCCTATTTTTATTTCCATTCTTTCTATATTAAGGAGATTTGGTAAATTTTTAATTGTGTAGTGAATATGAGCTTGAATGAAGAATTTTCATACCAAATGTCAAGTTTTTAGCTCAAACGTTTTAAAAATTGCACAACAAACATCTTCTTCTTTTTCCTTTGAAGGAGGAGTAAGCACCTTTTTAATAATACAGTGAATATGAACTTCAATGAAAGATTTTCATACTAAATATCAAGTTTCTAGCTGAAGCAGTTCTCAAATTGTTCAGCATATCCCTGTTTCCCCTCCTCAGAGGGTGGAGAAGAAACATTTAAAAGTGTATTGGCTCATTCATACTTACAGGTGTGTCAAATATCTTTTGAATCCAACAAAGTCTGTGAAGTATGAAACTTTCATATTTATATACTGCTAGGTATTAAAATTGCTGCCTTCCTGGTATTAGGCAGCATGTCACAGATGTGAAATTAGCATGACACAAAGAAAACATTTCAAACTACTATGGTTGATGATCTGCGGCATTGTATGAAAGCTGCATGGACTGCTATACAAGTTCATGCCATACAATATCTGTTTGACCCTATGCCTAGGCAGATAAGTGCTGTTATTGCTGCTAAAGATGACTTCTCTGGGTACTGAAGTCTCAGGATATAAATTTCCAAATATTTAATCATTTGGTCTACATAGTATAATGAATGTGTCCAATAAATATTCTGTTATTTGCATTTCTTCCTGGTATAGCAATTTTAATAGCCAGCAGTCTATATAGATAACATATCAAAATCTTTAATGTGTTCTTATAAAAATTTTAATACCTATTTATGGTAAAGAAATAATACTGTGCGACTTCATGGACTCCAGTAATATTGTGCACGGTTGTTGTAGTAGCTCACATGATGAATTACCTACATTTAACAAAGATTTCACTATCCAAGAACTCAAGGCTTCAACTGCAGACTCAAATCTAAATAAATCTCCTGGACATGTTGGCATACATGGGCAAATAATAAACAGCTTAGGACAGTGTGGGAGACACAAATATCTTGATATTATAAATGCTTTCTGGAAGTTACGATAGCTTCCCCTGCGATTGAAGAAGAGCTATTATTATACCTATAAGAAATCCCAGTAAAAAGTCTAAATCTCCGAAGAGTTTTAGACTAGACCAATTGCTTTGACCTACATAGCTTGTAAAGTTATGGAAAAAATTATTTTAAAATTATTTACTTTTTATATGAATTCACACAGCCTTCTTCCAAAGGAACAATATGGTTTTAGAGAGGGACACAGGACATAGCAAAACAGATCATGTGCTTTACTTCTGTCAAAGGATAAGAGACGTTCACAAGAGAACACCTACTAATCACACAATAGCAGCCTTTCTTGATTTATCTAAAGCTTTTGACAGAGTATGGAATCAAAAGCTAATCATTAAATTGTTCGAAGTTTTTGGAATTTGCAGTAAGGCCCTGAACTGGATATATGATTTTCTGAGAAACAGATGTATTAGGGTGAAATTTAACAATATCTTTTCTAGAAGCTTCAGACTGCATCAAGGTGTCTCGCTGGGATCTGTCTTGAGTCCTACTCTGTTCTCACTTTTCCTGGCAGGTGTTGAGCATGTCATACTAGGAAATTGTGAAGTAGGCTTATTTGCAGATATTGTTCTTTGGAAATCTGGCACTGATCTGAAATAATTAGAGTGTGATATTAGTGGTGCTTTTGATGAATTATGGAGATTTGACGGAAATCACAGACTGAAATTTAATCCTACTAAATCTACAGTTGGGTTCTTTACTAGCAATAGAAAACTGTATAGATATCAGCCGAATGAACGACCAGCCTCTCACTCTGGATACAGTGGTAAGGATACCTGATATGTAATTTAGGAGGCCCGGGTTCAATTCCCAGCGTGGGAACCAAACCAATAACTCAATGCTCAACACATTTTTCACACCGGGGTTCTTTGGGAACCCACACAGACCTAGTACCGATTCTCTAGATTATGCAAGCCCACCATCTGTATTTTGTCTTCCTCTGGTGAAGGTAAGCGGCTGTCTCGACAGCCGTAGGCACTTCTTAAGAACGTGATGATGATGATGACATCCAAAATGTTTGGGTTTTGTTTTGGATCCTGAGATATTGGGCAATAAACATATAGATCATCTTTTGTTGAAAGTAAGGAAACAACTTAATATTCTGAAGTACATTTTGGGGCATGATTGAGGAGCTGATGCTAGTACTCTTAGAAAAACCTATATTTATCTTGTTAGGCCTATTTTGGAGTATGGATATCCGATATATTGTTGTGCTTCTGACAATAACGTGCAAAAACTTGAATGAGTCCAGCCTGCTGCTTGGATAATTACTGGTCTGCAAGATTCTTGTCCTAATGAAATTGTACTTTATGAGGCAGATATTCAGCCAATGCACCTCAGAAGAAGTGCATATCTACTCAAATACTTTAACAAACTGTGCAGTCTTGGTTTTTGAAATCAGACTTCTGATTACCTTGGAATTTGGTTCAACAATCAACGGCTTTAGGAGAAACCGCCCATTTAGTCAAGTAAACTCTCGTAATCTAATCTCTAGTTCTGTGGAATAGTATCACTTAACACAATGCATCTATTCTTCAGAGGGTCTTTCTAATGTCTTTTTTCATACTGATCTATCTGTTCATGTAAATAAGCAAAAAGAACTTCCTGATTATCTAAGAAAACTGGCTCTTGAAAGAATTAATAATATTCCAATGGATGCTGTTCAGCTATACACAGATGGCAGTAAGAATGATAGTGATAGTACAGGCAATGGAATTTACATAAAATCAAAAAGTAAGGATTCAGAGAAAGAATCCGGACTACTGCTCTGTCTTTTGTAGTGAATTAATAGCCATAGATGAAGGCCTTGATTCACTTGGACCACTTACTGATGGCAAAGAAATCTGGATTCTCTCTGACAGCAGAAGCTCTATCCAACATTTGGCCAATTGGCATAGTGTAAAAGATGATACTGGAGTTAATCCTCGCAGTCCTAACATCAAGGCGTCACTGGAGAAAAATTGCTTTAAGGTGCCACTTGCTGCATTTGACAAAAATCGCTAACATGGTGCCTTTTTGTATCATTTAGAAGTTGTAACATTCCACTGGTTACGTAAAAGAGTGAGATTTTCGGCGAATAAAACAAAACTTTAAATATGTACAAAAACAAACCACTTAAAATCACAAAATCATAATAAAACATAGTTTTCAAAATATTACACCTCAAAATACACAAAGTGAAATGAAAATTAAACACAGAAAATCTTTCAGAACACCAATTTCACTGCAAAAACAACAGCAAAATTGTATGAAAATGGACAATATAGCAATCAAGGTTTATATATTGTGAGCTTCACTCTTAAAAATCCTATAAGACGATCACAGGATACACAACCTAAATGTGCATGAATTGCAGAATAATGTAAAAATCAATAACACAGCAATGGGTTCTTTGCTGTTGACAGACTTTCTTATTTTAAACAATAAGCCTCACCTTTTAGCCTTCCCCAAAAAGTTACTGTATTTCAGAAAATATTTTTATTTATTCATGTTAAAATCATTTATTTCACAGCAATTGATAGGGTAAAATATACTATCATACACCTAAGCCTATGAAATTCAATAGGATAAACACAAATACGTAAAATTCTTTTGTAGGTAAAACATTGGTTTGAAAAAATGCCTAAAATTAGGGCTTGATTTTACTTCTGATTGTGATATTAAAATCTCCTGCCTGCTAAACTATACAACATAAATAACTCTGCTTAAAGCTTATATGTTAAATTGTAATCAGGTGCTACTACATGTGATTTTTTTTAGCAGAGCACAGCATAAATTGTTTTCTTACGGAATTGATATGCTATTAGAGTGTTATTGTGTAACTTGAATACTATTTTAGTGGATAAACCTTTCTAATATTTAGGAAAGTATTTGTTTTACTTCTCAAAACATTTTTCGTAATTTTATTTCTTGGTACATAATTTATAGTGTTTTAATGATATACAGATATTTAGGCATGGTTAATTACAGAAGTTGATGAAAGGCAGTCTATAACATCAAGACTTATTGATCTATTTTCTAGATAGAAAAAGCCCTCCTCTAAGGACTAAAGCAAAGAAAAGTTTAAAAAATATCCAACAACAACATCTATTTATATAATTTGCAAGTGAGGTGACGATACCGGTTTGTACCAATTTTCGAGAAAAGCTGTTGCCTTAGACAATGGTAAAGCAACCTTATTGCACCCATATTTAAGCCTAAGTACTCCCATGCCGTTTCTTCAACTTATGGAAATATACATATACATCTGTTTTGTACCACATCTATTCTTATTTATTTTCTCTAAAACCACCAAAAACTATCCAATTGTAATGTTTAAAGTGCTAAATTAAATGTAACTGATCACTGGCTATTATAAACAATGCAATAACGATAAAAACAAATCGAATCTGCTGCCATTCAGAAAATACAAATTCAAAATGGACAACTCTTTAATTCCGAATGAATGACTCTTTGAGCATTTCATTAAAAAAAAAAAAAAAATCTGAAAATATTTGTAAAAGCATATTAAAGCCTTAAAACTCTGAAAATATTTGTAAAAGCACATTTAAGTCTTTAAATATTTTTATCAAGCTTCATTTTTTGTTTACATTTATAATGAAGTATGCTTACGACATACATACAAAAATACCTACATAGGAATACATAATACATATGGAAATATTTTCTATGAATTAAACTCTAATGTTAGTAATTTTAATTTTTCTTCATTGAATTTCAGGAGTATTTCTCATTATTTATATGAATTATTCATGTGAATAATGATAAATTCATATCAATGATTCAAATATTGTTATTGTTTCTGTTTGCAGCCGGTTTTGAGTGTTTTTGAATCATTTTTTGATCTTTTTACTATGGAAATTATTCATGTTTTCTTTTAGTCAGAAAAATATTTTTCAATGTACAATTCAAATGAATTTTAAATGTTACCATGAATTTTAAATGCTACAATTTAAATGTTACCACAAAATGTAGATAATTTGATACAAATTTATGCTTTTTGCTACGACCATCTTAGATATTTGACAATTTTAGATGGTTCCAAGCATTTTGAAATCTGTACCAAGTGTTCTATTGAGCAGGCTTCCCTTGATCATATTCTTGTGTGTCTGGGGCTTTCTAGGGAGGATCTTACTGACAATCCTCTGTTGCTTCTCGATTTCTTTAGCGTGCACAATTTCATGGACCTGATTTAGCCCCGCTAGTCTCTGTGGATGAGCAACAATAACATTGTACAGCTTTACAAAAAACTTGAGTCAAAAATTAGTTACAGACAGTGCTGTATAAGTAGCCAGTAATTTTAAATACTCTTCACTGGTCACCACTGAGAGTAAGGACTATCAAAATAAAATAGAAGATAGAGGAGCTCGAGAAATACTAGGTAGGAGCAAGACATGATATTGTAACTAAACATAACACTGTAGTGAACTTAACTGCCTAGCAATGGCGTATCCAGGATTTTATTTCGGGAGGGCTGAGTTACATTCGATAACGTTTCATAGTGTACAGAAATCATGCATATTACTCTTAATCTTTATTCTTTGAAACTTTCAGCATAATTTTGGGAGGGGTTGCAGCCCATCAGTCCCCTTCTGGATACGCCACTGCTGTCTAATATACTTTGTCACTGCTCTCCCACTCTCCTGTACATCTAAAATCCTGTACTTCTAAAATTTTATAGTTACTTTTCTTGTGTTTTTCAGTATAAAATGTGAATTAAAAAGTGCCAACCAGTAATAAATACTATTCAATTGTGCCTCATTTCGTTTTAAAAATATACATACCATTTTTTTTTAATTGTAAGTTTTATAAATTATATTGATAATCTCTAAAGCTTGTTCATAATTACAAAAAAAAAAAAAAAAAGTGCTTTGTTTAAATGGAAGTATAAAGATTTATCATTTCTAATAGAGGAATATTCCTTGTAAAAAAATGATTAAAATAGATAATGATTAAAAAAAAAAAGAACCTGTATTTTATTTTTAAACAAAGAGGAATTTAAGTTACAATAATTAAAAGCTCTGATATATCTACACAAGTATTTCGAGATTGGGCCAAGGAAATACACCGCATGTTTTTTTATTAAAAAAAAAAATAAATAAAAATAAAATAAAAAGTTAATTTGGTGATGAAAAATGTTAACAAACATGGAAAAAATTATGTATGGGTATATTGAAGCTGTTTCAATGTAAAACTGTGATATTAAGGAAACTAATAAATATACAAAGCTAATAAACATATCTTTATTCTATGTTGTTGTTTTTTTCATTATCAGTAATTTTTAGTCATTTTACTTTATTATTTTTTCATTTTATAATACTTCCTGAATTTTATACAAATTTCAAATGTATTTTTTGGAAATAAAATCAATCTTTTTCAAAGCGATAAACAATTAGTCAATGTTAAGTAACTCACTAACTCGTGTATTCATTTTGTACCACACTTATTTATCTCTTTTGGAGAACAAGATCAGTTATGTTTACATCCCTCTTTGACTTCGCCCAATGAATATAGTGCATCTGCATGATGCATGCTTGGAGGTGGAGCTCTGGTTCTCTCTACTCTGCAAGGTTGCATAGCATGAAGTTTGTGAGCGAATGAGATGCTCTCCTTGACAAGCCACAGTCTCTCAATGCATTAATAACTGATTATTTTTTCTAATAATGCAGGCCTCGCCAAAAATTTTACTTGTGTTTTATTATACTGACACCACTATCGTTAAAAACTTTTTCCTTGAAGGTTTTAATGTTAAAATATTAGGTAAATAAGTGTTCTTTTAAAAAAGTGGTGACTATGTAGCAAAATGATTCCTAAAATTCTAGGAACGCTGCGAGGCCTGAATAATGTAATTTACTGAACAATTAACCAATTAGGTGCCAAAGCTCCCACTGCAGGAACATTTGATTAAGATTTTTTTTTCTCGACAAATAATAATTAAAATAACCTTTAATTAAAATAAATATAGTATACATATATTTTTTTTTACGTTGAATATTGAAGTGCCAAGCTTTGTTCGTAATTTTTTCAAAAAGTTTGTAAAGTAAGTTCTATTTATTTTTTAATTATTCAAACAAATAGGTCTCTTTTTACTGCACAAGAAAAATAATCACCGAAAATAACTCATTCAAGTGCAGTGACTTGAAACAATGGATATGAAATAAAAAAAGTTTTTTTCTTAAATTATAACAAATAGGGATCAAGAAACTAATTTAAAAGGGTTTTGCAGTTTATTCAACATCTATTCTACCCCATTAGGTGCCAAGTCTCCCATTTTGGAACCATATATCTTCTAACAAAAAATATATATTTTTTAATTATTTAAAGTACATATGATTATACAGAGATGCACATTGAATCCCAAAACATACGGAAATTCAAAATTTTTCAGTGGAATTCATACAGTGACATTCAATGGGTTAAATATTATATCACCGACTATAACACCTTAACTTCTAAAATAAGGAATTTTTTTTATTATTTTTTTTTAAAGATATTTAAATAAAGGTCATAATTAAAAAGTTCCGGATTTTTGGTCTTCCACTTTTTAGGATTCTGGATTTGGTCCCTTATTGTACTATCAGATGACGGCAGTTTATTTTTACACAATGCAGTAAAATGTTTGAAGAATTATTAAAACTGTTGGCAACTAACACTTCTTGTTTCTCATTCAGAAGATTATTCAACTTATTTTCTAATATTCTTCATTTATCAATGTAACATTCTCATTCATCAGTTTTCTCGATATGATAATCTTTTTTACTAGATTCTCATAAATCCTCTCTAAATTCATATTTACATGTTAATATCAGTTTAGTTTTCAATTCCACTAAATTTAGCTTTGATATTTGCTCATCAGTAGATAATATACAGATGAGAGAGAAAAAAAAAACACCCACTCTTATTTCATTAACTGATGCAGAAAAATCTAATAGATATCATTCAAGAGGAAATTAAGTTTACTTGAAATTATGAATTAGGGGTCATTTAAATATTAAAACGAGCACCAACTTTGTTTTTTTTTCAACAGCAATACTCAATTTTGACTTCATATTTGAATTTCTGAGAGTTTGGCAATATGGAAAAGTATACAGTTATATACTTTATCTTTAGTATTTATAGAGTTATAACCAAAAATGTGTTAGGTGGTTATCACAAAATCTAGAAAAATAAAATTAAGGATCCTACAAGATTTAGAACAAAATTATATCGTTTCTCGCTGGAAATGTTCCAAGAAAAAGAAAGTTAAAAAAATAAATGATAATAGAAGCACTATCATCTTTACAATATATTGACTATCCCTCATTTCAGTTCTTTAGATATACTTAAATACATTAGATAATAATGTAAAATGTAAATACAGTAAATTCCTGACTATCCAGCCTAGTAAATAAAATGAGTTAAGTTGCAAGTGGCTATGTACTATGTGCTGTGTATTTAGGTTTTGCACTCGGCAACATAGTTAGCCACCAAAATTATAATTTCTGGCATGAAATATGTATTCATTTTTATTTAGAAAGATTGGAGTGTAAAGGCTGATTTTTTTTTATACCAACTATGTAAAAAGTACCAGAGCCAGGAATCAAAACCAGGCTATCCGTTAAACGCACGGATGCTCTGCCACTGAGCTACCACTCGATTCTCAGCTCTGGTATTTTTCACGTAGTTGGTATTAAAAAAAGTCTTTACACTCCAATCTTTCTAAATGAATTTTCATGGTTGATATATATTATTGAATATAATTTCTAATTATTCATTTTCACGAATGCAAAATCCAAGCAGATTTCGATGAGGGAGAAGGGGGGGGGGGGGAGGATAACTGAGAAACAGGAAGAGAGAATAAAAAAAAGGATAGTTGGGGTGTTCCCAGGGTTAAGAAGAAGTGCAGGAACAGACACACAAAATTACAAACCAAAGTAGAAGAACTTGAGTACAAACAGACCCAAAGAGTCTGAAAAGTGTATGAAGACTGCAGAACTACTCTGAAAAAGATTGGCATGCTAGATGTCATAAGATGATTGGAAGAAGTATGGGGACAAATTCCAAATTTAACACATGCAAGGTCTTGGAACATTCTTTTGGAGTATAAAGGTGGAAATAAACCAGTGTGGAAAACTGAAGTGGAAGATGAGAACAATAAGATTTTTTCATTGCTGAAAAATATATCGGGTTCTGACGATATCATTATAGAGGACATTGGAGAATGGATGACAAACAACGAAGTGAATGAAATAAATACCAATGATATTGTGGAAATGATAACATAGGAAGAAGTAACAGGAGAAAAAAAAGATGGCAGGAAAAATCTCATTGCACATTCGGAAGGGCTCAAGACGATTGAGGAAGCATTCTACTACATTAATCAGCAGGAAGAAGTGACAACAGCTAATATCATCTGCTTGCATAACAGGAGGGACACTGCATCACAACACAGGGTTAAAAGGGAGAAGCTGTCATCTATTGAGAGATTTTTTTAAAACTATAACCTGTATGTTTTGACTCTTTTATACTGGGCATTACATTTCACATTTGTGCAATCATTTATTAATAAACAGGAAAATAAGATTTACTCATATGAATCAGGCTTCCTTTTTAAGTCAATGTTTTGCTTATTTTGAAACTGTATGTACTGTACACGTAAAACTTATCTTAAAATGCGTAACATATGCTTTTAATATTGTAGCAGAAGGAGGAGAGGATGAAGTGAATAAATATTTATAGAACTCCGGCCTATCTGGCGTTCCTGGTATCTGGCCTACCCTTCCGCCACATTAGGCCGGATAGTCGGGAGTTTAATGTATATATATGAATATAATAAATTTTAAACATATTTAAATATATTACACTTAAGATTAACCCATTAGTAGTCGCTAGTTGGTCGATTTGCCGCCCATCCTTCAGTGTTGCCAAATTTTTTTATTCAATAGCCACCAAAAATTTTTAGAAGTAGCATTTGATGTACATAAAGCGCGAATAAAATCGAAAGAACGTCCATCACATCACTTCTTAAAATTTTTGGTGAGAGTTAAATAAAAAGTGCGCAATCTGTAATAGGTGGCGCTGTCTATAGCGACTACTAAGGGGTTAATTAGACAATGCTGTTTGGAAAATGTGCGATATTTTTCAATTAAAAAGTGTATCATGGCAATACTGATTAGCAATAAAACTTGAATTTTCTTTCCCTTTAATAAAAACCATTTATTTAACATTGTATGCATGACATAATGTATGAAATGCTTTTGATATTATATATATATATATATATATATATATATATAAAGAAATGTTTAACAAAAATTATATTAATTAATAATATTGTATGATGAATAAAATCTGTAAGCAAACAAAATACTTAAATACAGCAACAATGCATAAACTACAACTTTTTAGATAAATTATTATAAGTTATTGGATTAACACTTCCTTTCATGAAGTACATATTAAACATTTTTAACCCTTTGCCAGCCCTAGCGATCTAAAGCATTCTGAATGTAAATGTTTCCTGCCAGCCTAAATGCTCCTGTTGCAGTCTTAGAAATCTATTAAACAATAACTACCAAAAAAATTTAATAAATTTTCTTTTTAAATGAAAATAATAATTAAAAAATAAATAAATAAATAAAAAGAATTATCGGTCTATCTGTTATAAATTAATAGTTATGATTTTTTCAGAAAAGAGAATATACTTTCTAATATATCTACATGCAAATTTAACAAATGATATGCAAAACAAGTATTTTTACAGACAGGGTTGAGATTAGCAAAAATACAAAAGAGCTGAAACTGTACGCAAAGGCAAGATGTTGAAATGAAATACTACAATTTTGATGATTATATTAGAGTTATAAATATTTATTTTAATCTTCAATGTATAAAAAAAGCTGAAAAAACTTTAAAAAGCTGAAAAGCTAAGTGTACAAAAAAGCTGAAATCAGCTGAAAAATCTCATCCTGTAGAGTTTTTACTCGATAGGAGTCTGCCCTCTTCTGATTGTCTTCTCCCCCACTATAGTAATTCATTTAAGGCAATAATTATGTACAGTCAAGGGGGGAAAAGTAACACCTGCTGTTATTTAGTTATTAACTGACACAGAAAAATCTAATTGATATCATTCAACAGGAAATTAATTGCATTTTTTGAAAATAGTAAAAAAATTTGAAATAAGGGTCATATACATATTGAATGCCAACTTTGATTGTTTTTTTTTTTTTTTTTTTTTTTTTTTTTTTTTCAATAGCAACAGCCAATTTTGACTTGTTTGAATTTCTGAGAGTCCGACAGTGTGGAAATGTACACAGTTTGTATACTTTATCATAAAAAAACGACAGTTTTTTGAGTGACGCAGCAAAGCTCAAACAAAGCTTAGCAGCGACACTCTATTATACAGCTAGTTTTACATCAAAGGAATTTGGAAACGCCGACATTTAATATCTCAGTAAATAGGAGATATTTTGATCTGATGTTTTCAGAATAATCTTTTATCTTCTGTATGATGTTATCCTGAAAGTTTCACACTTCAACATTGTATATATTTTGAGATCTGGAGTTACAATTTAAGACTTCAGAGGAAAAATGTGTTATCGTGTGAGTTTTTTTTCTCGAAAACGGCTCAAAGAAATTTTATGAAATTGATATATGATATTAATTTATTTTGTCTGAGAATCGTGACGTGCTTCGTTTTTCCCAAAAAACTCTTGTTTTTTATATATTTCACTTTAAAAATGGAACTATATTACCTCGCGGATTACACTATTTTCTTTCGCATCGCTCAAAAGAAAAGAATGTAATCCGGTTTGGAATGTTCGCGGACGTATACAGTCTTCGTTTCCATTTGAAATATTCAATCTCAGATAGGTAATTTGGCTAAATCTATCGGCAGTTAGTGTCAAAAACAAACTTACAAAATAAAATATTTTTCTTTCTTTAATATATATATTAAATGAGTTATTTATTTAGAGATTTGTATTTTATATAATATTTTTTTTATCAAAAATATTCATTCAATTCCATTGTTTTCAAGTTGATACGTTGTAAACTTTCAAAATTGGTTTTTTTTTAAAAAGTGATTGCAACAACAAAAACCTTTTTCTTTACTTTCATAAAAATGATAGATAATATCACAATCATATGCAAATATTTGTATTTTTTTTTTTTTTTAACTAAGTGATAAATCACTTAAACTATGGATAGAAAAAATCCTGAAAAAAAAAAAAAATAAATAATAATAATTAATTGATTAATTTGCTCATTAAATTTCTATAATATAGTATGTAAATGAAATATTTAATAACAGAATTCTGGATCTTTCGAGATACGACTTCTGAACTTTACACAGGTCTAAAGAATGCTTCTTGTAGGCTGCTGATAAATTTACGAATCTGTGGTGCAGATAATTTGTTTAAGAAGGAAGAATTGTTTATAGATTTCTGGTGCAGTTTTTATCATCTACTGATCCACTAGTTTCTTGTTTCGTTTTTATCCTGGTGTAAACAAACCATTCTGTTAACAGTGAAACAGATAAACTGCTCAAAATCAAACAAAAAGTAAATCATTTTTATTTTAGATTCAGTGAATATATTTTAATCAAAACTATTTACTGTTAAATTTCTAAATATGTAAAACAATAGACGAAATATAAATATTATGAAAATGCTGCATGAATAATATCACAGCCTCAGAAATGCGAAAAATCTTTATATCAAAAATACACCAGTTGGTTAAAATTACACACACACACAAAAAAAAATCATTACAATGACTACTATGCTTTTATTTATTTGCTTTGAAATTTTATTTATTTATTTATTTTTATTATTAAATTTTAAAATTACATATTTCTTATCCTTTAATTAGTTTATTCTGTTACCATAATTCTGTTACCATTTATTTATCACTTTTCATAAATTTTTAAAATTTCATTTAGTTTGTTATTTTGTTCGAGGTAAAATTTAATGTGGTATGAACTATGAAACTGCACTTTTTAAGGGTTACAAACTCATTGCCATGCTCCTTTAATTTTACACTTTAATCATTAACCCCTAAAAAGTAATGATATCAATACAAAAAACCCTTAACGGGTTAAAAGTTTGTGACGCAGCACTGCACTTTATGGCTATAAGAATTAGAAATACGGGTCTTAAAAATAATGATATAAAATTTTCAGTGACGCTTTGCTATTAATTAAGAAATACAGAGATTTTCTTATTTGAATTTGTTTTTTTCTTCTATTTATTTTTACAGTGTAAACGTTATTTTCAACATAAACTAATATATAACATTTACTTACCGATACCTTTTCATTCCCATCTCTTATAATAACAAAATATGTGTTTTAAAAGAAATGATATGAAATTCCAGCAACACAGTGATGTTACACTAAATGATTTGTTTTTAAATTCCACTGCAATTATTTTGTTTTGCATATTAAAGTATATTTGCACATTGAAATATTGCTTTTAATTTTCAAATACGCAGTCAAATATATCACTTTCATTAAGTATATATTATGTACTGAAATGTATTTATTTCAATGAATTATTTTATCTTTTGCGTCACACTATCTAAAACTGTAAGTAAAATTTATGGAAATGTTTATTTTGTGCCATCTTATCCAAATTAATTGAAAAAGCATGCAAATAGATAGTGTGCTGCAAAAAAAAAAAAAAAAAAAAAAAAAAAAAAAAAAAATTGGGAAATTTTTAGTTGTAGTTTTGGATGGCGTGACGCAAAAGATAAAATAATTCATTGAAATAAATACATTTCAGTACATGGAATTTCCATTTCAGACAATAATAATCGTAGCACAACTCCATAGACCACGATATAGACCACGGTATTTTTCGCATAGTTGGTAATAAATAAAAATATCAACCTTTACACTCTAATTTGATTTAAATAAATATTCACGGTTGATGAATTCACGAATAAAAATTTCTAAATTGAAATTTCGTGGTCTATGGAGTTGTGCTACGATTATTATTGTCTCACCTGATATATCTGCGTTTGCGGACTCGGCGACTTTGCCAACGAATATTATGCGAGAAGTGCCTAGCTGGTTGTCAGCCAGGGTAGCTCAGTGGTAGAACATCCATGCGTTAAGCGGAGGTGCCTGGGTTCGATTCCCGGCTCTGGTATTTTTCGCATAGTTGGTAATAAATAAAAATATCAACCTTTACACTCCAATTTGATTTAAACTACATACATTTAATTTTGAAGTTTGTTTGTTTTTAACAAATTTACGTATATAATATACGTGTATAATATATACAAACATGATTGCTAAATTTCTGACTTGAATCTTTTTTATCAATGATTTTCTCAAAGACTAAATGACATGGATTTAAATCATTTATACCAAATCGATAGAGAATTTTTTTCTGAGTCTGACTATGTACTTAACTCAAAATTGACATTTTTGGACTTAAATCCTTTATACTTATCAGTACAGATTTTATAAAATGACTCCCAATCAGATGTTAAAATTTAAAGGAGAAAAGTGCACTAATAGGAAGCTCTCGAAAGTGAGAATAACTGTTTTTGTATGTGCAAATATGGATGGCTCAGAGAAGCAAAAATTAACTGTCGAAAGTAAATCTCAAAAGCCTAGGTGTTTCACAAATGTAAAAAACTGCCCATCAACTATAAAGCCAATCACAAAGCCTGGATGACTTATAATTTGTTTGAAGAAGAACTTCGACAATGGGATAATGATTTGTTGAAACAAAAAGAAAAAATTGTTCTCCTTGTCAACAATTACACAGCTCACTCCCACTTAAAAAATCTAAAGTGCACTGATCTAGTTTTTTTGCCTCTAAATACGACTTCTGTGTTGCAGCCAGGGTGTTATTCGCAGTACACTATAGCAAACAGCTAGTGATGCATATTTTACAGAAGTATGAAGAGAACATGGAATACAACATTTCTCTTTTGAAAGCAATCATTCTGTTGGAAAAGTCATGGAGGCAGGTGACATCAGCAACAGTTACTTTTTAAGATTTTCTTTGTTATCCTTTCTTTATCATACAAAACTTTATAAAAGATGGTCTCCTAAGCCTCTCCAAAAGAAAGATTTATTTATACAGTAAGGAACCAATTATCCAGAATGAGTTTACAAGACTATTCTGGATAACTGGTTCTTCCGGATAACTCATCAAAGCAAGCCTCATTAATCAGAATTATTGCATATGGTTCTCATTTAAAATAAATATTTTAAATCAAAAATTAATATTTTTTATTAATTAATCAAATTTAAATACTTCATTAACCCCTTTAAAAAAAAAAAAAAATAAAAGTATTAAAATAATTTTTAATTAAGATAAATTATTAATCAAAATTTAAAATGTAAAAAAAAAAAAAAATATATATTTGAAACTTAACTTTCCATAAAAATCAAAATCTTCCCAAATCCAAGTGTTTTTAAATATGATAAGACATGATTTTAAAACATTGAATATTACTAAAGATTAAAAAATTATGATCTGATTTTCCAGGCTTTTCTTTTTATTTCTTATGAAAATTCCCTTTTTTTTTATGTCCATGAAAGTGCAAAATATTCATAATTTTATAAAGGTTATTTGATTTTAATTATCACCTCCCTCCCCCCAATAAATAAATGAATAAATAAAATAATAATAAAATAAATCCAGTAGAGGACCAATTATCCCCATTTCATCCAACCCTTTCCAGATAAATAAAATTGCCACCTTTATAATATTGTGTAGTGGCACCATCTATTGACATTTTTCAGAACTAAAAGCTATCTTTTCAGTTTACATTGTACATTGTGTCCTTTAAATCATGCCCCTTGCCAAATATATAAATACTACTTTTAAATAAATATAACAAAATTAAATAGAATTATTATTTATTAAATATTTCTTTTAGTTTTAATTGTTTCACATTACAATGTTAAACCATTATTATTATTATTAAAAAAAAATCTGGTGTTTTTTTTTTTTTTTTTTTTTTTTTTTAATGCACTGGAAGTTAGCTGTTTGAAAATATAATTCTGGATAACTGGATTCCGGATAAACGGTTCCATACTGTATCAGAAAAACTAATAACTGGAATAAGCTGCAAATTTGCACACCCATATCTATCAGCATTAGGATTCGTTTTATGTAAAAATTAATATAGGTTATAATTCCTAATTTTTTTAATATGAATTTATTAATATTTTTCATAATTAAAAATATTTTTCTAAATCAAAAGTAAATCATGGATTATGTTTGGGTTTCTTCACTGTATCTCATAATATATATATCACGTTATCTTTGTGAAGATATTAAAAAAAGTTTACGATACAAATTTAACATTAACACTTTCAAACTTTGAATGCTTATAACTATGAAAAAATTAGTGAAATATACAACCAATATACTTTTTCGCACTGCCACAACCCCAGGAATTCAAATAAAATATAAAAATAGGGTATTACCATTGAAAAAAATCTGATGTGGGCACCACATGACTTCCTTATACACTTTCAGAAATATACATAATGTTAAAAAACATTGACATTGGACCCAAAACAGTTGGCTAAAAATATTTTAAAAAATGAATTATCACCGTGTTCTGAGCTTTTCTGAAAGTTAGTTAAAAACCGATTGCAAGATTTGTACTGGTAACGCTGAAGAAGGGAGCAGGGACCCGAAAAAATTGGCTAAAAGTATTAAAAAAAGGCATTTTCACCACCGTGTTCTGAACTATTCTGAAAGTTTCAAATGTCTAGCTAGTCGGGAAGTTAGTTAAATAAATTTTCTGTTGAACCATATAAACGCAGCCGAAGGCAGCAGGGACCTGAAACAGTTGGCTAAAAGTATTAAAAAGATGCATATTCACCGTGTTCTGAACTATTCTGAAAGTTTCAAATGTCTAGCTAGTCGGGAAGTTAGTTAAATAAATTTTCTGTTGAACCATATACAGGCATGAGAGTGCAGAAAATTAAAAAAAGAGGAAATACACGTGTTCATAAAATTAATTTTAAAAGAAAAATAATGCGCATGGGGAAATCTATACAAATGTAAGTTCATAAAATTTATTTCAAATGAAAAATAATGCTCACAGGAAAAAACTATACAAAATATTTTTAAAATGACAAATTAAACTAAAAGAATAATGCACATCAACACAATAAAACATGTGTTTAAAAAAAAAAAAAACGTTAGCTAGCAATCAACATTTAATCATTGGCTGGTGGTGGAAAATGGGAAAGAGGGGAAGGGGGGGGGAAGTAGTTCGTGAGAGAAATATTAAACACAATTCTACTTCTTTATAGGTTCTAGAATATCATAAAGTAAGTTTAAAATTAATATTGTGGATGGATAAATATTCAAAAATAAAAGGCTTCCCGCAGAATGTTTGATCGGCAATGGTTAGAGATGAAAAGGGGGGGGGGACAAAAAAAAATTACATGAGTGAGAAATATTGAATAATTCTGTTCTTTTATATGTTATAGAATCTGATAAAGCACGTTTAAAATGAATATTGACATTTATATTTTGGATGGAAAAAGATTGTGAATCTAAAGTTTTTCGCTGAGCGTTTGGACACTGATCGTTATTAGAGTTTGATTTTAACAAAATAAAAAACCGCGGAATTAATGAAAATCGCAAAAAAGCGGAAAATCGCGGATCCGCGGAAAATTCTCATGCCTGCATATAAACGCTGCCGAAGGCAGCAGTGACCAGAAACAATTGGCTAAAAATATTTAAAAATTGCATTGTCACCGTGTTCTGAGCTTTTTCGGAAGTTTTATATGTCTAGCTAGTCAGGAAGTTAGTTAAAAATCGATTCCAAGATTTGTACTGGTAACGCTGCCGAAGGCAGCAGGAACCCTACACAGTTGGCTAAAGGTATTTTTAAAAATGCATTTTCACCGTGTTCTGATCTAGTCTGAAAGTTTCAAATGTCTAGCTCGTCGGGAAGTTAGTTAAATAAATTTTCTGTTGAACCATATAAACGCTGCCGAAGGCAGCAGTGACCCGAAACAATTGGCTAAAAATATTTAAAAATTGCATTGTCACCGTGTTCTGAGCTTTTCTGGAAGTTTTATATGTCTAGCTAGTCGGGAAGTTAGTTAAAAATCAATTCCAAGATTTGTACTGGTAACGCTGCCGAAGGCAGCAGGAACCCTACACAGTTGGCTAAAGGTATTTAAAAAAATGCATTTTCACCGTGTTCTGATCTAGTCTGAAAGTTTCAAATGTCTAGCTAGTCAGGAAATTAGTTAAATAAATTTTCTGTTGAATCGCATAAACGGTGCTGAAGGCAGCAGGTATCGGAAACAGTTGGCTAAAAATATTTTAAAAATGCATTGTCAACGTGTTCTGAGCTTTTCTGAAAGTTTCAAATGTCTAGCTAGTCGGGAAGTCAGTTAAATTGCAAGATTTGTCTAAACCGTTTTTGAGTTATTACCGTTTTTTGATACATTATGGCCAAAACCTATGTATTTTTGTCATTATGAACCTAATTTTCCTAAATATCTCCAAAACGGAAAATCATACAAAGTCCAAAAAGGGAGGTGCACAACTAGATGTTATAACAAACCTATGTACCAATTCGCAACTTTCTACGTCCAATCGTTTTTGAGTTATGCGACATACTCACACACAGACACACACACATACAGACGTCATGAAAAATAGTGTAAAATCCCTTATATCTCTAAAACGAGAGCTCGTGTTAAGACGACACTTGCAGGTGTGCAACTAGACATCATGACAGTCACACGTATACATTGGCAACATTCAGCGATCATTCGTTTTTGAGCAATATGAAATACAAAATCCATTTCGCAAATCGGGATTACTATACTTCCTTATACTTTGTATAAGGAAGTAAAAATCAATGTTGGTGCACATTTTAATATGTAGACGACCCCCAATTCAAAATTTCACTTCATTTTCTAAAAGTATTCACAATTCTCCATTGAATGATATCTATTACATTTTTCTGCATCAATTAGAAACAGAGTTACATTGAATGTTGCTTCCCCCCCCCCCCTCGACTGTACATAAGTACCAGTCTCTAAAATCCGGACACCTTAAATCCAGAATGCATAAAAGCTAACTGCAATATTTTATATCCCGTTATCTTTGGTTTTCTGTTTTGCTGATAGATGGCAGCACCAAACAATTTTCTCTATAACCATGAAAGATTTCAATTCTAATTTTTAATTATTTATTTTTAGTTTAAGCTTATTTTAACGGCCCTCTTCACTTGGTGTGTTGGTGTTGGTGTTAGGGATTAAGGCCGATTGACAACACAGGGGTCCTAGGCCTGAGGGGGAGTGCCTTCCGTGGAGGTCTTTCTAAGGGGTCCTAGCCCGTATTTACGCAAGTTTCGGAGGAAACCACGGAAAACTCCGAACGGCTAGGCCGACGAGCGCGACCGGGGATCGAACCCGGCACCTCACGTCTACCAGCTTTGAGCGCAGAACCGCTCAGCCGCTGGTGGGCCCCTCTTCACTTGGAAAAAATTCCGATGTCGGCTGAAAACAGATAAAAAGTGTCCCACGTGGTTTTGACAGGAGGTGTTAACTAAACTGAGAAGATTGACGGACTCACTGACGAATCGTTGACTTTTTGGATGAATAAATCAAAAATCAGCTATGGTCATATTGTGATTTTGCGGGAAACTCTGTTTTGTTTTGACTATTTCTTTCTTTTCTTATTTTTTAGTTTCCTTTTTTATTTTTATTTTTTTTTCTTTGTCATTTTCACCTGACATCAAACAACTTTCTACATTTATTCTTATCTATTTATATGTATTTTAATAGCGTAGCCCGACCCGACGAAGTATTTCTATATATATAAAAGAGCAGAATCTGTGAGTGTGTGCGTCCGCTATAGAATCCTAGGCCGTTTCACCGAGCGGAACCAAATTTGGCACGGTTAATGTTTACGACCCGAGAAAGACAACGCCGCAAGCGATTTTACAAAATTCGCCCCCCAAGGGGGGGGGGGGGCAAAACGTAATTTCACAAAATCCTTCATATCTCAAACAAAAAAACAGATATCCGTAAAATTTTTGCTTTAAAATATAGCTAATGCAAATGTCAAAAAATAGGTTTCTGGAATTTTTGAAATTCGGTCCCCAAGGAGCGCGGGGGGGGGGGCAAAAAGTGATTTCACATGCATAAAACGTGATTTTGCATAATCCTTTATATCTCAAACAAAAAAAAAATAGATATACGTGAAATTTTTGCTCTAAAATATAGCAATAATGCAACTATCTAAAAACCAATTTCTGGAATTTTAGAAATTCAGCCCCCAGGTGGGGCAGCAAGGGGGGGGGCTATGGAGCAAAAACAAATAGAAGTACAGTTAGGCCGTTCAAAATTGGTACAGATAGGTTTTAAAGGCCTGCAAGTCGAATGGGGATATTTTCGATTGTGTAAAGTTATTAGGAGGGGCAAGAAGGTAGGGGGAGGGAAGGGGGGCAAAAAAAAATAAAAATCGTGTCAGATCGTTCAAAATTGGTACGTAGAGATTTTCGATACTTACAAATCGATTGCGGATGATTTTGAATTTGTAAAATTATTAGGAGGGGCGGGTAGGTGGTGGGGCGGTAACGGGGAGCTATGGGGCGGCAAAAACAAATAGAAATACAGTTAGGCCGTTCAAAATTGGTACAGATAGGGCCTGGGGATATTTTCGATTGTGTAAAGTTATTAGGAGGGGCGAGAAGGGGGGGGGGCAAAAAAAATAAAAATAGTGTCAGATCGTTCAAAATTGGTACATAGAGGTTTTCGATACTTACAAATCGATTGCGGATGATTTTGAATTCGTAAAATTATCAGGAGGGGCAGGTAGGGGGGTGGGGCGGTAACGGGGGGCTATGGGGTAAAGCAAATAGAAATACAGTTAGGCCGTTCAAAATTGGTACAGATAGGTTTAAGAGGCCTGCAAGTCGAATGGGGATATTTTTGATTGTGTAAAGTTATTAGGAGGGGCGAGAAGGGGGGGGAGGGGAGGGGGGCAAAAAAATAAAAAATAGTGTCAGATCGTTCAAAATTGGTACATAGAGGTTTTCGATACTTACAAATCGATTGCGGATTATTTTGAATTTGTAAAATTATTAGGAGGGGCGGGTAGGGGGTAGGGCGGTAAGAGGGGCTATGGGGCAAAAACAAATATAACTACAGTTAGGCCGTTCAAAATTCGTACAGATAGGTTTAAGAGGCCTGCAAGTCGAATGAGGATATTTTCGAAAGTGTACAGCTATTAGGAGGGGCGAGAAGGGGAGGGGAGAGGGGGGTGGGGCAAAAAAATAAAAATACAGTTAGATCGTTCAAAATTGGTATATAGGGGTTTTCGATACTTACAAATCGATTGCGGATATTTTCGAATTTGTAAAATTATTAGGAGGGGCGGTAAGGGGGGGCTATGGGCAAAAACAAACAGAAATACATTTAGGCCATTGAAAATTGGTATAGATAGGTTTTAGAGGCCTGCAAATCGAATGGGGATATTTTTGAAAGTGTAAAGTTATTAGAAGGGCCGGGGAGGGGGGCGACAGAGGGGCAAAAAAAAAAAATAGAGTTAGATCATTCAAATTTGGTACATCGAGGTTTTCGATACCTACAAATCGATTGCGGATATTTTTCAATTTTTAAAATTGTTGAGAGGGGCGGGAAAGGGGGGAGGGAGAGGAAGGGTAAAAAAATAAAAATAGAGATAGATCGTTCAAAACTGGTGCATAGAGGTTTTTGTTACTTACAAATCGATTGCGGATATTTTCGAATTTGTAAAATTATTAGGGCGCTCATATATATGCATTCGCGCGTGCGCATCGCGCACGGGTATACGCTGCCGAAGGCAGTGGGGACCCGGTACGACATTTTTCCCGATCAGAGTTTTTTTTTTTTTTTTTTTTTTTTTTTTTCACATGATAAAAATTAATGCAATTTTGAGAATTCATTAATTATAATGATTCATTTAAAAATAGTGACCAGCGAAGCGGTCGTAGCCTGCTAGTTATTCTATATTCAGCCCGTTTTAGGCTTTCAGTAGTTATATCGCCATCGTCGAATTCTGTAACAATGAAATTTAACAAAAGTAAATATTCTTTTTAATTAAACTTGCAGTTTGATACAATTAATTTAACTAAAAAATAACAAAGATATATAACATTAACATTACTGATATATAGAGATGGGTTATCTGCACTCTGAAGCTCAGACTACTGAACGCAGAGCTGGACGGGGTGTGCGACAGGTCGTGACCTTCGGGATCGTATTTCGGAGATCTCGGACAGGTGCGGTCGCACAAGTCCTCGAGCTTTGTTTTCTAAAGAAAGTGTACTTGTGTTGTTATTTATACGTGTTTCTTTATACAAGTCAAATTTTTTATAAGTAGTATATTATATAAATAGCGTTGAATTATAGTGCCTACATTTATTTAAAAATCTGGTGTGAAACAACCACACGACTTCCATTACCCACTATTACACGTAATATATGCAATTTTTGAAGATAATGTTATCAGAAGACATGGAATTGTCCTAATGAAAGAGACACCTAAAAATTTTCCGGTAAGGGAAAGTTAATACACGTGTAAAAACATAAAACAGAGTTTGCACAGCGATTTTTTTTTTTTTTTTTTTAAGAAAAACAAAGGGGAAGAAAATTGGTAGAGTTTATTTATTTATTTGAAACACCAAGTTTCGAGATGTAAAACTGATCTGTCTGATCAGGATGACTATTAATTTTCCTGTGATAACCAAGTAAAGCATGAGAAAGGATATCTAAAATGGGTTTATGTTTCAATTTTCAAGAAAATCGTTAGAGCCGTTTTTGAGATACCGATTTTTACCAAAGCTTGACATAATTAATTGTTGGCCAGAAAACAACAATTATATGTAAAAGGATATTTAAAAGAGGGTCAATATAGCAAGTTTGAAAAAAAATCTTACAGCCGTTTTGACAGGAAAGCATTTGCAGGACCTGAAATTCAGCTATTTGTACAGGACGCGACGCCTATCAATTTTCCTGAACTAACCAACTATATCCTTCGAAAGGATATCTAATAGAGTGTTTATACAGCAATTTTGAAGAAAATCGTTAGAGCCGTTTTTGAGATATGAACTTATGGCCTCACTTCCGGTTTTCCAATTTTCACCAAAATTTTAAAAGTTTATCAGTACACCAGAACTGTTTCAATTCTAAAGTTTCGTAGTTCTGTCTTTATTAGTTTCCGACATATAATAGCTAGAATATTCTCCACATACATGTGTACGTCTGTGAGTGAACACGCTAGCGTCTAAACGCTTTGTTCGAATAAGCTGAAAGTTGGTACGTATATTGTAAGTCCCCATAGTACGAACCATTTGATTCTGGTGAATCTAGCACTTATAGTTTTTTTTACAGGGACACCAGGAAAAATTCTTTATCATATGGCCTATGGGGCTAAATATTTAAAAGTGCGATAGCGTCTAAACGCTTTATTATTCTGAGCAAAAAATTTGTACATATGTTATAGGTCACAGTTGCACGAACTGTATAGATTTTGGTGAATCTAGCACTTACAGTTTTTTTACAAGGGCACAAAGAAAAATTCTTTATTATTATGGCCTATGGGGCCAAATTTTTAAAAGTGTGATAGCGTCTAAACGCCTTATTCAATAGAGCTGAAAATTTATATGAATATTATAAATCACTGTTGCACTAACTATAAGCATTTTGGTGAATCTAGCATTTATAGGTTTTTACAGGGACACAATGAAAAATTCTTTATCATTATGATCTATGGGCTCAAAGTTCAGAAGCGTTAAATAAAACATCGTGTAATATATGGAGAAAAATACTCAAACACTCTATTATGGTTTTCTCTCTTTTGTTTGTTTAACAACTCCTCTTTCTTTACTTTATCTACAAAACTATTAATTACTCAATGTTCGGAAAGTCGAGTGGAGTCACTCCAGATTTTTTTACTTTTTCAATAAAAGACATGTGACAAAATAAAATAATTTTAAATCATAAAATGCGTATAGGGTTCAAGCAATTTCCTCCAATTTTTCTGAACAATTAACATTTATAATAAAACTGCAATAGAATTTACTATTTAGATTCTATCTTTGATGTAACTAATATTAGTAGTTTTCTGTACCCTTCTTGTACACTCAAAGAAATAATCTTGTTCGTTATCATATGCAGTGGCGGATCAAAGGGGGAGGAGGGCTAGGGGGCTGAAGCCCCTCCCCCCCCCCAAAAAAAAAAAAAAGTACTGACGTTCACAATTGAATTTACAATTGTAATTTTTTCATTGATCTGGTATAACGTGCAGAAAAATCTTAGCCCCCTTCCCCCCCCCCCCCCCAAAAAAAAAAAAGAAGAAAAAAAAAGAAGAAAAAAAGTTAAGTTCTGGATCCGCTACTGATCATATGGCTTACATTACACATATTATAAATTCTTTTTAGAGATAATGTAGACATAAAATTGACCTACCTTACGGCATGTTTTTTATGCAAGAGTAAACTAATACGTATACGTCATAAAGACATATAAAACAAAATTTACAAAGCGCACGATTTTATTTTATTTTATTTATTTATTCATTTTATTTATTCATTGTTTTTTTTTTTAGCCGTTTTTTAAAACACCGATTTTCTGAAGTTTAAAATTGATCATTTTTCATGCAATAACCAAGTAATGCAAAAAGACGTATAAAACGGGGTTTATGAGCAAATTTGAAAAAAATCGTTCGGTTTCTTTTAAATATATGCTTCAGATTTCCGACAAAACTTGGCAAATTCATATGTTCACTGGAAATCAACATTGACATATAAAAAATGATATCTAATGGGGATTTGATAGGGCGATTTTGAAGAAAATCTATGGAGCTTTTTTAAAGGAATGCACTTTTGAGATCTAAAATTGACCTATTTATTTAAAACGTCTTTCAATTTTCCTGAACTAATCAACAAGCATATAATATAAATGGACATCTGAAGAGGGTTTATATAGAAACTGGGGGAAAAAAAAAGAAAAAAAAATCTAGAGCCGTTTTTGAGATAGGAACTTTTGATCCAAGAATTCTCAGTTGCGGCTTTTTCCATGTTTTACTTTCGGTTTTTCAATTTTCACCAAAAATTGACAAAATCATCTGTACATCGGACCTGTCTTTCACCGTTCTATTTTTATTTTTATTTTATTTTATTTATTTATTTTTTAGAGATAATCAGAAGATTCATATGTACACACTAACAACTTATCAAAAATAACTTTTTTTGGATTCAAGAGACTCCTATAAATTCTATGAAAACTTGAGATGAAATTTTTTACTGAGTGTAATATTTATAATACCAACGGTAGTCAGAAGTAAAAATATTAGATCAGGTTTATAAGTATTTACACAAGTGTAAATGATTTAAAATTTATTTCAGGAAATAAAATAAATTTTATATATAAAAAAATATTTATAAAGCTTAAAATTATAATGTTAAATTGATAATGATTAAAAAATAAGAAGAAATGCTTAGTTTTTTCTCCAAGCAGCAAGGATTTCACCTTTATTTCGCTTCCTTCTTGAAGATAATCTTAATTGTTTCCGATTTCTATCATCTTTTTAACACTTCCCAACAAGGTTGAAAAGTGTTTATGACTTGGGTTCGTCTGTCTGTCTGTCCGCGCTCTAACTCACGTAAATATTTATGGAATTTTATGAAACTGATATATGTTATTCAAGTTCACCATCGGATGTTCCCTATTGAAAATGGAGTTTATACCTCTACTGGTTTGTGAACAGGGACCCCCGAAAATATTTTAAAGCATTGTGTTCTATGAGAGGCATTTCTATAAACCATATTTTCATACCCTTACTGTACAAAAATTTTAATGAAATTGAAATATGCTATACACGTTCACTATTGGATTTTTCCTGTATAAAATGGATTAAATACCAACTCTGTTTTATATACAAGGACACTCAAAAGTATTCTAAAGCATTCCGTTCTATGAAAGATATTTCTATAAATCAAATTTTAATAACTTTACTTTCCCCGAAGTTTTAGGAAATTGAAATATTTTATTTATATGCTCAAAAGAATGATTTACATAGAATATAGCATGATTAGCATTAGATTTACAGGGTGACACAAAAATATTCTGTTATATTAAGAGCTATTATTAAAAATTTTCTAGAATTCTACTTTCATTTACGTTAAGCGTTTTTAACACTTCCAAAAAATTTTTAAGTGTGAATATGATACCAATTTGTGTATCTGTCCGTCTGCCCGCGCTCTAACTCCCGTAAATATTTATGGAATTTTTTGAAACTGATATATGTTATTTAAGTTCACTATCGGATGTTTCCTATTGAAAATGGAGTTTATACCTTTACTGGTTTGTCTACAGGGACACTCGAAAGTATTTCAAAGAATTGTGTTCTATGAGAGGTATTTCTATAAACCATATTTTCATACCTTTACTGCACAATATCTTCATGAAATTGAAATATGTTATTCAAGTTCACTATTGGATGTTTCCTATATAAAATAGATTGCATACCACCACTAATTTATGTACAGGGACACTCAAAAGTACTCCAAAGCATTGCGTTCTTTGTGAGATATTTCTATAAATCAGATTTTAAACTTTATTTTCCACGAAGTTTTAGGAAATTGAAATATGTTATTTATATGCACAAAAGAATGCTTTGCATAGGATATAGCATGGTTACCATTAGATTTACAGGGTGACACAAAAATATTCAGTTATATTAAGAGCTATTAATAAAAAATTTCTAGAATTGTACTTTCGTTTACATTAAGCGTTTTTGACACTTTCTATCATTTTTTTTGTATCAATATAATTTCAATTTGTGTATATGTCTGACTATTTTTCTGTCCGTCTGTCTGTCTCTCTGTCTGTTTTTCTGAGCTCTAATTCCCGTAAATATTTATGGAATTTCTTTAAACCGATATATTTTATTGAAATTCACTATCGGATGTTCCCTATTGAAAATGGAATGGATACCTTTTCTGGTTTGTGTACAGGGACACCCAAAAGTATTCGAAAGCATTGTGTTCTATGAGAGGAGTTTCTATAAATCATATTTTAATACCTTTAATGTATAGAATAGAAACTTTAATGAAACTTTAATATGTTATTCAATTCCCTATCGGATGTTTCCTGTGTAAAGTAGAGTACATTTCTAACTGGTTTGTGTACAGGAGCACTTGAAAGTACTCCAAAGCATTGTGTTGTATGAGTGTTATTTTTATAAACCAAATTTAATAATTTTATCTTCCACAAAGCTTAATGCAGAAATATATTATTCGTATGCACAAAAGAGTGTGCCTTCTATGTAATATAGTATGGTTAGTATTAGATTTACAGGGCCACACAAAAATAATCAGTTACATTAAGAGGTATTAATAAAAATTTGCTGGAATTGCACTTTTGTTTACATGAGCATTTTAACACTTTCTTATAATTTTAGTGGGAATATGATTTCAATTTGTGCATCTGTCTGTCCGATTGTCTACCTTTCTATCTGTTTGTCTCCGGCTCCTATCATCCGTGAATATTTTGAGAATTTTATAAAAATGATACACTCAAGTTCCCTATGGAATGTTCCCTATTTAAAATGTCATTAATAGGTCCTGTACAACTAGTTTGTTTACAGGGACAACAACAACAACAATAAAAAAAAAAATAAATAAATAAATAAAACAATGTATTACGTTTTAGGACAAAATTTTTAAAAGTTATATTTAAAAAACTTTTTACTACAAAAATCTTAAAAACATTGACATGTATTATTAATATTCTAAAATATTGTTTTGTATAGAATATATGATATGATTAACTTTCAGATTTACAGGGCTACAGTAAAATATTCAGAGAGTTTAAAAGCTGTAATTATAATCTAACGGCTGCATTTTCTTTTGCGTTAAGCCTTTTTAACACTTTCCAAAATGCCTAAGAGTAATTATAAAATCAATTAGTCTATCTGTATGTTTTTCAGTCCTTCTGTCTGTTGTGCGATAACGTAGGCAAAGAATATTAATAGTTATTCGATACAACAATTGCGCACAACAGTTGGAAAGTGTTACTAATCAATGCGTACTGCATGATTTTTCTTTCTTGTTTATATCTAGAACTCATTTTTGAAAATTATATATACATATCTATATATCTAATAATATGTGAAAACATCTAATATTTTGAGATATTATATGAACTTTAAGATAAAATTTTACAATTTCATTACAAATATATCAACTTGATATCCAATTATTGTAATTCTAAAACAATGGATGAACTCAGAGTTCGTATACCATATTGAAAATGTCAGCACTTGTCAGCACCTTTACATCACTGGGCGCGAAATCTTTCAAAGTACTGATGCGGTTTCGTTGTTTAGAAATAATTTTATGAACATTCCAGGTTCCATTTCCTTCCGACTTCATATTCTTCTCCTTTATATTCCAAAATTCATATTGTTACATTCTTCTCGATCATAAAGTCAACTTGCTTATAACATTAAAAATATTTGTTTATTGCAATCATTCATAGACTTATTAGCTCTTATAGTTTTTTACAGAGACATAAAGAAAAATTCTTTATCAATATGATCTATGGGCTCTAATTATTTGAAATGGAACAGCATTATATTAAACAACATACTATTTGGCGATAAAACTCAAACAACCTATCATAACTTACTTTTTTGTTTATTTGTCTTACTTTAATTGATTTGTAGAACCGTTAATTAGTTAGTGTTCGGAAAGAAGAATGAAGTCTTGTATCTATAACACAGATTTCTTGTATCTATAGCACACATCCCTTTATTTTAAATTAGATAAACATATCTAATAAGATGCGGAAAAACTCTATTATTATTATTATTAATTATTTATTTATTTATGTGTATGTGTGTATGTGTTATTACATAACTTTAAAATTAGTTTTATTATAAGCTAGCAGGCTTTGCCCACTTCACTGGGCACTATACTTAAATAAGTTGTCAAAATCCCATATCATTGTTAATAACCTACGTTAAAATTCCCGATGTGTTCGGTAGAGGTTTTCCCGCTCGGAACGTGAGAAGTCCGGGTCCACACTGCCTTCGGCAGCAACTTACCCGCTTCTTATCGCTTCCCCAGTGGGTAAGTTCGAAATTTTGCGAAATCCCACCAAAGTAAATAATGCGTACACTTAATCAACATCCATACACCGAAATTCGCCAATCTAAGATAATTTAAAGCAAATTCAAAAGGAAAAACGAGATTTTACACGCGTTTTTTGCCCCCCCCCCGGGTGGTAGGGTAAAGGAGGAATTTTGTAAAATCCCATTACAATAAGTGTCGGAGACATATAAAAAATTTACGCGCCAAATTTAGTGACCATTAATCCCATGGATTTCCCAAGACAAATTTAGCGCTAAAAGGGAGGGTCAATTAGCTCCGTCGTAACGCCCCCCCCCCCCCCCCCCCAAAAAAAAAAAAAAAAAAAAAAAATCGAAAATCTCTCTCTTTCTCTCACACACACACACACAAAAAAAAGAAAATGTGTTTTTGGAAATATCCTAAATAAGACACATAGCTTTTTTCAATACATTTGTACCATTTTAGTAGAGCTCTACTAAAAAAATCCGGAATTTCTGAAATTTTCCCCCAAAAAACGATTTCTTTCCTCCCTCCTGTCAAGAATTCCAAAATTGTAAATAATGTTTTATTTATACTCAAGTCTAGTTTTCTCACGTGCAATTTCTTCAGCGTGAAGTAATTTGGGGCCGAGTTATGCTTACAAACTTTTTTTTTTTTTGCTTCCTTTCCCCCAGGATGAAAGGGGGGAGATTTCGATAAATTCCGTTACATATGTAAGGTCGGATACATATATAAGCAATCCAAGCATCAAACTTTCTGACCCTGACCACAGCTCTCATAAATTTCTCAGGACAAATTTAGCGCTAAAAGTGGTGCCTCGAATTTGCCCTTTGTAACACATACCTATCCCACCCCTTCCACTCCTAAAAAAAAAAAAAAAAGGCAAGTCACAAAAAAAAAAAAAAAAAAAAAAAAGTGTTTTTGAAAATGTCCTAAAGAAGACCCAAGGCTGTTTTCAACATCTTTTTTCCATTTTTGTTAAAATTTTACTAAAAATCTGGAATTTGCACAATTTCCCTCCAAAAGTTGATTTCCCTCCTCCCTCCCCTTAAAAATCGAAATTTCCTAAATCGCAATGTTTTATTTATTCCAAAAAATCCCATTACTTTAGGTATCTGATAGATACATATAATCCCAGCACCGAAATTCGTGACCGCAGCTTCCATAGATTTCTCAGGAGAAATTTAGCGCTAAAAGGTTTGTCTCGATTTTGACCCTTCGTAACCCCTCCTCACAAAAATATCGGAAATTAGGGGGAAAAAATGTGTTTTTGGAAATTTTCTAAGGAAGTCTCGTAGCTTTTTTTAACATCTTCCATTTTTTGTAGAGGAAATTTTGTTTCGGAAATTCCAAATTTCTTGCCAACGGAATTTACGAACAAAATCTAAATAAAAGAAATTATAAATTTTCAGGTTAAAAAAAAAGGGCCTTTTCTAATATGTTATAAACGTAAATTTTTGCTAAAAAATTTCCGGGATGAGTTTTTGCACTTGAGAATTAAAATTAGGTGTTCCATCAGCGGGAACACTGCGACTGAAAGGGTTAATAATCGAAAATTCCTAAATTGCAGATAACGTTTTATTTATACTCATGACTATTCTTTATATGTGCAATTTCTTTACAGTGAAGTAATTTGGAGCGGTGTATGCTTACAAATATGTTTTTGACTTTTGTTCCCCCCATTCCGGCGAGAACTGGGGAGGGAATTTCGAAAAAGTTGGGAGATTTTAGTTGGGTAAAGAATTAAATTTCTGCCTAGCGCCGTTGAATTCCGTCCAACCATTCTCCCGTGATACGCGGACAATAATAGCGTTACAGACATACAGACACGATAACACACACAGACAAAATTTTCTGAAGTAATTTTCGAATTTTATGGTGTGTGGAACGTGAAGATATATCGCATTTTTTTTTTTTTTTTTTTTTTTTTGTTCTGATAAATTTACAGAGAAAAGTCTGATTTTATTAATATCGATACACAGCTTGATATCCAGTTACTGTAATTCTAAAAGAACGCATAGAAACAGTGTTCATGTTCAGGTACCATACTTAAAATGTCAGCTGCGCTTTTATGTTAGGCGCGAAAATAAGAGCGCAAAATCTTTGAAAATAATAGTGTGATTTCGTCGTTTATAAATAATTTCACAAACATTTGACTCCCATTTCTTGCAAACTTTAAATTGTTCTAGTTTCTTCAGTTATAAATCAACTTGCTTATGTCGTTAAAAATATTTGTTTCACTCAATTGATAGACTTCAATATTAATGCAACTTATTTTGCTCAGGAATGTAAATTAATTCTCCATACCAAAAGAGTAAATAAAATATTTAGTTTAATTTGAAGTCTTTTTTTTTTTTTTTTTTTTTTTTTAATAACTACGTATTTTGAGGTTCCGTGAATAATTAAACAAAGTTTTTAACAGTTGTTCTTTGTGAGTCTGTTATCAAGTTCATATGAAATTCATACTTGAACAGTTTGATCAATATTGATAAGTTTCAACGAGTGATACAGGTTAAAGTTGTCAATAAATGTGATTGAAAGTTATTGTTGAACATAATTTTAAATTTAATATTAGTCGTGAATTCTATAGAAATGTAGATATATTAGTTTCAAATGTGGGTTGAGAAGGGTGGTACTCAACTCCGCCCTTCCCACAGAAAATTATTTGTCAAATTAAATTATTCGTAAAGCTAGCTTAAATTCTTTTTACTATAGAATTTTATACAGTACTTGATATTTTACTCCTCAATCTGAATCTGTCTTTATAAAATTTAAATGTAGGGTAAGAAAAAGTCGTATGGGTGCCACACCAGATTATATACTTTAAAATAAAATTTATTATTGAAAATCTGTTTAATTTAGTAAAAAGTTTTATATAACTTGTTAAAAAAAAAAAAAAAAAAATGTTTGTATATTTTCAATCGTGGCATTATCAGTAAAATATCAGATTTATGTACAAAGTATTCATATAATAATAGTATTACGCGCAATGAAAAACTATTTAAAATAAAATGTGATCATATATTTCCTATAAATAAGTCTCTGAACGATTGTCTTCTAAATTGTTATGTTACTCACATCCGTAATACAGGTGAAATCTATAATAAATATAATAACTGAATAAAAAACCCACAACGCCTAGACGTATCTTCACCACAGAAATATAAACATATTTTCATCGAAACCACGAACGAGAGGCGTAGCCGAATAAAGGGTGTGTCAAAGAAGAAAATCGGCAAATTTGTAAAATTTTTTAACTTTCTTTACAAATTTAATTGATTTAAAATTTTATTAAAATACAGGATTTTTTTCCGCATTGAATTAAACTCTTTGAGATTGACGCAGCTTTTTAAATTCTGTTTTAAAAAATTGAAAGAGTTTTTTATAAACCATTTAATGCATCAACCCAAATATTGCAATAAAACAGCTTTTTTAAAAAACAACTGTTATTCTTTCATAAAATCTACAAAAGCTGCGTCAGTTTACGAAATGAGAGTAATCCAATAAAAAAAACCGCGTCTCAATCAATTAATATGTCACTGTTTTAAGTGCAAAGAAAGTTTTCCATTGAATAACATTGGCTTTTAGAAAAGGAAATGCTGAGTGAAGAGGGCCCTTAATACATGATTTTTGTGAAATTTTCTAGTTCTTTATTTTATCTTTCAGCATACAAGGTTAATAGAAACAGTAAAAAGAAGCATTCCCAGATCTAAATGCATATAAGCTGATTACTATATTTTATTTGCTATAATTTCTGTTTTGTTATTATACCAATAGATGGCTGTACCTAGACCTGCTAACTATGCTAGTTTATCAGTAATGATATTAGGCCCTGCCTTTTTTTCACACCAGAATAGTTGTAGACAGTGGCAGATCCAGAACTTGACTTTTGGGGGGGGCTAAGATTTTTCAAAGTGTTATTTTAGACCAATAAAAAATTTACATTTGCAATATTCAATTGTAAATGTCAGTGTTTTGGGGGGTGGGCCCCCCCCCCCCCTTAAATCCGCCACTGGTTGTAGAGCAAGTTGTAGAGTAATATTCAACAATATGTTCTCATGATTAAATAAGAAGACTATTGCTCTACAACTATTCTGGTGTGAAAAAAAGGCGGGGCTTAATAACATTACAGATAAACTAGTGTAGTTAGCAGGTCTAGCTGTACCAATCAATTTTTACTTGAGCGATTTTGTTTTGCTAATGTTACTCAGAAAATGTAAATAATGAGAGTGATTTCGAAAATGAATCTGAAATTATTGAAAATGGCAAAATTTCAACTGAAAATTTAATTGCTGCATTAGATAAAGAAATAAAATGTTTCGAACAAAGAAACTTTATCACTGAACATGAGCCAATGTCTAGAATTAAAGAAAAAGTATTTTCACACAGACCTAAATTAAAACAAAAAACATTACTAGAAATGTTCAAAGATCTTTTATAACAAATATATGAATTTATTTTGTTTTTAATAATTTTTATTATATTTTAAAAGTAAATTATTTGTGTAAAAAGACTGTATGATATTTTAAAACTAAATATAACAATATTTTACTCAAGCTAAACTTATAATATACTCTCTAATAATCCAGTCTCTAAAATACGGAAATTTCCAAAATCCGGAATTTCCGAGTCTAGAATGATTCCAGATTTTCGAGATTGTACTGTATATCTTATTTATTAGATGTATCATAAGTTTATATATATTTGTATCATCATACTACTTTATGTATTTATTTTTATCTTAATTATAGTTTTGGGTCAGGTGTGGTAATATGGGCATAAAAACACCGTTTTAAAATCAGTAGAAAAAAATTAATATAAGATTTCAAAAAGTTATATAACTTTTTGTTACATATATACATTACAAGTATTGAGAACAACACATAGCGCTTGAATTTTTGACTCAATACTTAAAAAAATAATAATAACAACAATTTGAAATGGACTAAGTTTTATACCACACTCTATGGCATGGGGTAAAGTGAGTAGTCTGTGGGTTAATGTGAGTAATTAATAAAAAGGGAGCAAAATTGCAGGTAAATCTTTTTTTAAACTTTCCGACAAAGCTGAAAAGTGTTTTTAACTTTTTTTTTTTTTTTATAATTTTATTTTTAAGGAAAAGCACAATTATACTTTTGCTAAAATTTAAATACCTTATACAAAACTTTTCCATTTTGTTTGACTGATTAATTTCGAACACTCCGTGTTCATCCTCAGAGTCGAAACACTAAACGCCGTCGTTCTTCTGCTTATGTTTACTTTGTCGGTGTATCCCGTGGTTGCCTTTTCGCTTCACTTCGTATTCTTCTAGTAGCTGTTGCCATGCGGTGGGTATGATATAATGCTCTCTGTCATTCACGGTATTATAATTAGTGGTAATTTCGAGGGCCTCCCGTTTTAGTGCATAGTTTTGGTTATTGTAAGGGGCTATTTTTTTGGTGTTAATGGAGTTAATATTAATGGGGTTATTGATGTGGGTGGCGGAGAAAGCTGTGGAGGATTTTCCTAGTTTTAAGTCTGCACGATGTTCTTTTTCCCGTTCTGAAATTTTTCGTTTGGTCATCCCGATATAGCAGGCTTTATTTCCGTTTAAATGTTCAAAGTCTATTTTGTAAATTCCTGGGGTAGAGTTTTGCTGAATGAGGTCTTTTTCGTTGCGGATATGTTGAAAGATACTTTTGTTTGGTTTTATTGGGATGTTAACGTTTAAATTTTTAGCTTCATTTTTTATTTTAAGGCTAGCACCGTTACTATATGGGATGGCAGTGGTGAAGATGGGTTTAGATTTCTGGGCACAGTTGATTTTGTTTAGAGATTTTACGCGTTTTTTATATAATTTATTTACCAGATTTTTAGAGTAGTTGGCTTTCGCGGCTATTTTTTTTATGTAGTTAAGTTCGTTGTTAAGTAGTTGTTTGTTGGAACAGATAAGTATAGCGCAGTTGATATAGAAACGAAGGGCTGATAATTTATAAGAGAGGGGGGTATTACAATTTTTATTTATGATTTCGGTGTTAGCTGTGGGTTTTCTGTGAATAGTAGTGTCAAATGTGTTATTAGGATTTTTTATGATTTTTATGTCGAGAAAGTTTAGGTTATTGTTGGATTCTTTTTCAATGGTGAATTTAATATTGCTGTCGAGATTATTAAGGTCTATTAGAATGTTGTCAGGGTTTTCGGATTCGGGAATTATGGCAAAAATGTCGTCGACATAGCGCGTCCAGAGTTTACATTTGTTAATTATGTGGTGGGCTGAGTTTTCAAGCAGTCGGAGTTTTAGTTCGGCGATGATTCCGGAGATGGGGGACCCCATAGGGACCCCTTGAGTTTGACGGTAGGTATTTTGATTGAAGGTGAAATAGGATTCATTAAGAAGGAGGTTGTTTGCCCGGATTAAAGTTTTGCTAGTTTTATTGTCCCCAAAGGTGTCGATTATTTTAGTGTTCATTATTTTGGTGATTTCGGGAATATTAATGGAGGGATACAGGTCTTTTACGTCGAAACTAACTAATTGATCGGTGTAATTAAGATTAATATTACGGAGTTTATCAAGAAATATTTCATTTGAGTTTATTGAGAGGTTGGATGGGGGAAGAAGTGAATTATAAATATTTTTCATGTATTTTTCAAGATGGTAAGTTGGGCCTTCGGATTTGTTTACGATTGGACGGAGAGAGGGTGGATTTTTGTGATCTTTATATTTTGCAAAAAGGCGAGGTATAGTGGTAGCATGGTTATTAAAAATTGGTTTGTTGTTGTTGGGCCATTGGCCAGTTTTTATGAGTTCTTTGGTTTTATTTATAAGTTTGTTATGAGGTGAAAGGGGGATTTTTATGGCTTTTAGTTTGTTTATTGTGTCTTGCATCATGTCATTATATTGGGTACGGTTCATAATAGTTATAAGGTTTGTTTTATCTGACGTGGCATACGTTCTTCAAAGAAATCTTCTTCAAATTATTATAAACGATGTATAGTTAAAAACGTTAAAAGATGTAAATTCTAAAAATATAATAAAAGAGTTAAAATTATGGACATACATACGTTAGGAGAGCACATCGTTTATAATAATTTGAAGAAGATTTCTTTGAAGAACGTACGCCACGTCAGATAAAACAAACCTTATAACTATTATGAACCGTACCCAATATAATGACATGATGCAAGACACAATAAACAAACTAAAAGCCATAAAAATCCCCCTTTCACCTCTTAACAAACTTATAAATAAAACCAAAGAACTCATAAAAACTGGCCAATGGCCCAACAACAACAAACCAATTTTTAATAACCATGCTACCACTATACCTCGCCTTTTTGCAAAATATAAAGATCACAAAAATCCACCCTCTCTCCGTCCAATCGTAAACAAATCCGAAGGCCCAACTTACCATCTTGAAAAATACATGAAAAATATTTATAATTCACTTCTTCCCCCATCCAACCTCTCAATAAACTCAAATGAAATATTTCTTGATAAACTCCGTAATATTAATCTTAATTACACCGATCAATTAGTTAGTTTCGACGTAAAAGACCTGTATCCCTCCATTAATATTCCCGAAATCACCAAAATAATGAACACTAAAATAATCGACACCTTTGGGGACAATAAAACTAGCAAAACTTTAATCCGGGCAAACAACCTCCTTCTTAATGAATCCTATTTCACCTTCAATCAAAATACCTACCGTCAAACTCAAGGGGTCCCTATGGGGTCCCCCATCTCCGGAATCATCGCCGAACTAAAACTCCGACTGCTTGAAAACTCAGCCCACCACATAATTAACAAATGTAAACTCTGGACGCGCTATGTCGACGACATTTTTGCCATAATTCCCGAATCCGAAAACCCTGACAACATTCTAATAGACCTTAATAATCTCGACAGCAATATTAAATTCACCATTGAAAAAGAATCCAACAATAACCTAAACTTTCTCGACATAAAAATCATAAAAAATCCTAATAACACATTTGACACTACTATTCACAGAAAACCCACAGCTAACACCGAAATCATAAATAAAAATTGTAATACCCCCCTCTCTTATAAATTATCAGCCCTTCGTTCCTATATCAACCGCGCTATACTTATCTGTTCCAACAAACAACTACTTAATAACGAACTTAACTACATAAAAAAAATAGCCGCGAAAGCCAACTACTCTAAAAATCTGGTAAATAAATTATATAAAAAACGCGTAAAATCTCTAAACAAAATCAACTGTGCCCAGAAATCTAAACCCATCTTCACCACTGCCATCCCATATAGTAACGGTGCTAGCCTTAAAATAAAAAATGAAGATAAAAATTTAAACGTTAACATCCCAATAAAACCAAACAAAAGTATCTTTCAACATATCCGCAACGAAAAAGACCTCATTCAGCAAAACTCTACCCCAGGAATTTACAAAATAGACTTTGAACATTTAAACGGAAATAAAGCCTGCTATATCGGGATGACCAAACGAAAAATTTCAGAACGGGAAAAAGAACATCGTGCAGACTTAAAACTAGGAAAATCCTCCACAGCTTTCTCCGCCACCCACATCAATAACCCCATTAATATTAACTCCATTAACACCAAAAAAATAGCCCCTTACAATAACCAAAACTATGCACTAAAACGGGAGGCCCTCGAAATTACCACTAATTATAATACCGTGAATGACAGAGAGCATTATATCATACCCACCACATGGCAACAGCTACTAGAAGAATACGAAGTGAAGCGAAAAGGCAACCACGGGATACACCGACAAAGTAAACATAAGCAGAAGAACGACGGCGTTTAGTGTTTCGACTCTGAGGATGAACACGGAGTGTTCGAAATTAATCAGTCAAACAAAATGGAAAAGTTTTGTATAAGGTATTTAATTTTAGCAAAAGTGTTTTTAACATTTTCCAACAAAGTTGAAAAAAGAGTTTATGACTTCGATTTGTCTGCCTGTCTGCACTCTAGCTCTCATAAATATTTATGGAATTCCTGGAAATTGATATATTTTATTCATGTTCAGTATAGGATGTTTCCTATTGAAAATGGAGGAAGTACAACAACTGGTTCGTATACAGGGACACCCGAAATAATTCCAAAGCATTGAGTTCTATGAGAGATATTTCCTTAAATTTTCATGTTTTTAATAGTACCTTTATTTTGCACAAATCCCAATGATATTGGCATTTATTATGGACAAAAAAAGTGGTAAAAAGTAGTGTATTCCAATAAAATATCATCTTATTATTATAACTGCCATTCTCTCACTTTTCAGGATTCCGAATTAATTTATTAATTTACATATTGCGAAATATATGCAGGATCTATATTTTTCTAACATAGCTATTACATAGATCTAGTTAAAAAAATTTCAAAGCTTTCCATTCCTTTCAATTTTCTCATAATGACAGTTTTCACGAGAATGACCAGTATAATAATTTAGTCATATAATTAAGCCTAATGCTATACCCAATTTACCCCACTTGATGAAATATTCCATAGAATACAAAATAGATTAAATTTAATTTACCTTCAAGTGAATAAATGTTCTCTGATACTTTATGTTTGTTATTCCTTTGTAAAATATTTATAATTTTCCTATAAAAAAGAGGGAGAAAAAAGTTTGGAACAGTAATAGCTGAAATAAATTACAAGTAGAACAATAATTTAAATTAAACACAATAATTCTTAAGTTGCCACTATTTTTTTCTGTAGCGAAAAAATTGTGTAGCCATCTAATAATACAAATATATATATATATATATAAAATAATAATAATAATTAAAAATATTGTATTATTTTAAATATGTAGCAGTTTTTTTTTTTTAAGTATACCCATTTTACCCCACCTGATCCTATACATTGGGACAGTAAGTTATTGCAATTAAAAATGGGCAGAGCTTTATCTCAAAATCCCGTAAATACCTGCAGGTCATGTGTTAATATAAATGTACTTAAATAAGAAGTTTATTCCAATGTGAATACTAGATATCGTTATTGTTAAAAAAAAAAATCAGAACTTCACTGCTTTTAAAAGATTCAGTCCTTTTGAACCAGAGATGTGAAATTAAATAGGACTTGCAAAGGGTTAATTGTACTCAGCAGTGTTTCATTAGTATAACTGTTTGAAACTGTATGATTTGTTTTATAATTTCTATAAAAATATAGTTTCTTAATTAAAATATATTTATAAAAGTAATTTTTTTCAGACTAATGTATCTTTAAAATAATACCCCCCCCCCCCCCCAAAAAAAAAAAAAAAAAAAAAAAAAGAAGCAGTATATGAACTAAATTATTAACCCTTTAACTACGACAGTATTTAAGAAGAGATTTAATAAGTCTACTTTCATTCCAATGGTTGTTAATAGACAATCGTTTGTTTTTAATTGACAATTTTTATGTCCACCTATTTTTCCATTTTAATCAGAAAGACCCACCTATTTAGTTGATTTTATGTTTTAGTGTTTGCTTAAAGGATTCAAAATTTATCAAAATGGTTAATTACTAGGTATCTAAAATATTATCAATGCACATAACTTATCAAACTGATCAACTACTGAATTTCTATTTGTTTTCAACTTTACAAGTAACTGACCAATGTGGTTAATTACTAAATGTGTGAGATGGCTCACTTAAGACTTCACGGTGGCTTTCCAAGTTTGCAAAGGCTCCTAGCATTCGACTTTAATAGTGTGACTGAATCAGATAATTTAAGTGGTTTAGGAAGGAGATGGAGTCATTTTTGTACAAAATAATACAAGGAGAAATTATTTTGCTGCAGAGAAGGATGAATGGATTTGACGCTACACTAGAGCTGTGCAATGGGCAATTGATGATTGTTTGGGATTTATGACTAGAGTCTGTAGGGAAGGTGTTGATTAGTAAGTAGACTGCTATTAATTATTACTATACTTTAACCATCTGACTGCCACTGATGAATATATCCGGTCACTGAACTATTCTTTTTACCCCAATACATATATAAATCAAAATTATACACACATGATTGTGAAAATTGCAACACCAAGAATGAATGTGAATATCGTAATGATATTTATTGGGTACATACATTATAGTAAGTTACTATAGTTCACATTATAGTAAGAGAGGTGACGTGCCAGTGTACCCCATCACCAACTGTCCCAGATACTATGTGTATCCATGCAGTCCCATCAGTAACGTCCCAACATATGAAATCTTGACAGCCACGAAAGCAATATACCTGCCACATGACAGCAAGTACTGACGAAGGTATGGTCGGCAATCAGGATTGCAAGGCCTTCACTATCTCCTTCAGACCAACCTAGGTTAGTTAATATCAGGATGAAGGCCCCAGATCCTAGCAGTGCCACGGTTTGGTGGCCAGAAGGACCCTTTTACCTTCAGAGGATGTCATTCAGCCATCCATAAAGCTGCGCTCCCAACGGCGTTCACCACACTAGCCAATCCGCACCAACTGTGCCAACTAGGTGGACATAGTTGGTGTGGATCGGCTAGCATTGAAGAAGAACAGTTGATTAAAATTTCAGGAAATTTGGAGTAATATCTACTGAGAAAACAGTACATAAAGCAGCGACTTCTGTAAGCAATAACAGCACTTATCTGCCTCAGCATTGAATCAAACAGCAATTGGATAACATGTACAGATAAAGCACTTCATGCAGCTTCAACATGATGCCACAATTTACTGATCGTAGTTAATGGTGAGGGGTGGGGGGGACAGTCACTTTTCAACGATTAAACAGTCATTTTCATTAGTGAGAGTTCAGGAGTCGAACATATCCTGGATCAAGGAAAGGTCTGGACAATATGGACAACTTACGGTCGTGCATTGCCCTGCTTAAATATTGTGTTTTGTAGGCCTTGAATATAAGGCAGAGCGAAGGGCCTTAACTCGTCAGAAATATAATGGCTGGTATACAGAGTGGCAGGAATGAAAACAAGACGCGATCGAGACGTGTATCCAATGGTACCACATACCATAACTCCAAGTGGTGACCCAGTATGCGGCTATCAAAATTTTGATTACCCTCAAAACTGCATCACTGATATGGGTGCCTTTAATGTGTGATCAATGGCGAACCTGGATGCAGGGATGGCATGAATTCACCTTTCAGACAAATCACAATCCTGTTTACAGCATCAAGATTACCTTATCTGTATTTAACGGCATTGTGAGTAATGCACACTGCCAGCTAGGATTTGAGATCGTCACACTGTCCATCACTTGCAGTGATGGTATGGGGTCCCAATGGATACACTTCTCGATTAATTCTTGTTTGCATTTCCGGCACTCTGAATAGCGGCCATTAAATTTCTGGTAAGTTAACGCCTGCCCCTTTTCTCTATCTTCAAGGCCTCTGCAGCGCAACATTTAAGCAGGATAATGCACGACCACAAGTAGTCTATATTGTCCGGACCTTCCTTAATACAGAATGTGTTCAACCATTGCTCCAGCCAGCACATTCTTCTGATCTCGCACCAATGAAAATGACAGTTTAATCGTTGAAAAGCGAGTGGCCCGCCACCACTCACCAGTAACTATGGTCTATTGACTGTGACATCCTGTTGAAGTTTCATGAAGTGCTCTACACATACATGTTATCCAATCGCTGTTTGAGTTAATGCCTAGGCAGATAAGTGCTGTTATTTCTCGCATATTACTCCAAATTTCCTGAAAATTTAATAAATTGGTCTTTCTACTATAATGTATATGCCCAATAAATATTCTGATATTCGAATTCCTTCTTGGTGCTGTAATATTCACAAACATGTGTGTATATTTATGAATTTTTATCTTGTTTCTCTAGTTTGAATGTCTAATAGCTATGACAATTATTATGATGAACATGTTACTTTTTTATCTAAAATTGAATTAAGGCTTACTTTAATAAACTGAAGAAAATGTGCAGTGAAAATAACATTACAATTTTGTCCTTTTCAAAAACAATCAAATGGTTAATATATTTTATATATTTACATTGAAATATAATTTAAATACATATTTTACCATTAGCTTTTAATTTAAGCAACTTTTTAACTGAAAAATAGAAATGCTCATTTCAGAAAATTATGGAGTTGAAGGCTGATTTTTTATACCAACCATGCGAAAAATACCAGAGCCGGGAATCGAACCCGGGTATTCTTCTTTACGTGAGGATGCTCAAACCATCGAGCTACCCTGGCTGATTACCAGCTAGGCATTTCTCACATAACATTCGTTGGCAATGTCACCAAGTCTGCAAACACAGCTATATCAAGTGACGTTATTACTGTAGCTCGATGGTTTGAGCATCCGCATGTAAAGCAGAATACCCGGGTTCGATTGCCGGCTCTGGTAATTTTCACATAGTTGGTATAAAAAATCAGCCTTCCACTCCATAATTTTCTGAAATGAACTTTCAGGCTTGATGAAGAAATTTCTAAATTAAATAGAAATGCTCAATTACTAACATGTCTATGGTCATTTATTAGATATAAGTGGTCAATTACTAGCAAAATCTCAATTCAAAACTATTATTGTAAATAATATAAGTTGTAGAAAAGAGAACAAAGAAACTATCTTTAGCTATTAATCCTCATATATTGATTAGCACTTTGGAGAAATTTCCAAAAATGTTGCCAATGATTATATTCAAAAATATGATATAACTTTAACAAATTTCCACTAAGTGGTCAATTATTGTCTGTTCACATTGAAAAAAAAAAAGGGGGGGGGATTAAAATAATAATAAATCACAAGAGTGGTGGTGGTGGGGGGGGGAAATTAACACTAGTCACAAAATGCAGGAAAAATAGTTAAGAAAAAGGCAAAGAGCTGTAAGGGTAGGGCTAGAGGGCTCTGGAATCATTGACAGGGATTGCTGTTCCTCGAGACTCTTGCCGTAATTGAAGTGGGCATAATTATAAGTTTTACTTTAATTTTTTTCCATGTAAAAGTATGGCAGTGCAGAGTGACCATAACTGAACTTTTGCATGTAAAAAAAAAAAAAAACTGCACAATCACAAGTATGAAAAAATATCAACCAATGCCAGTCTAAATTATGGAAGGGGGGGGGGGGGAGAATGTGTGTAAAAAAAAAAAATCATTGATGATCAGAAGGGAAGTGCTTGGGGCTCTAGAACTATCAATAGAGCTGCTTCCCAAATTTATTACAGATTCAGCTATATAAATAAACCAAATTAAATCAGTGAACACATAAAAATGTCATTTAAATATCCTTATCACAATGAAAGGATAATAAATACAACAATATGCTTTTACAGCTATGCTAAAAGTAATAAAAATTTTAATGAAATCTTCAAAAATACACTTATGAAATATATAATTAGCACACCATTTTACTTCTTCAAAATCTACTGATATCAAATTCCAATAGTACAAAGCTACAGTAGTTTTTAACATTAAAAATAAAATAAAATAAAATGAAATAATATGAAATAAATTTCTTCGTACTTGATTGCAATTCAGCAAAAAATAAAAAACAAATATCCAAATTAAACATTGACCCAATAAAATTAATTCAGAAACCTTTCTAAAAGATATTTAATGCACTTTAACAGCTTATTTTTAAAATAAGTATTTTTAAATAAATCTACAGTAAATATAAGTAATACACATTTTAAAATTTCTTAATTTTTACTGATAAAATAAACAAAAGCAATTTTCAAAATTGTTAAAAAAAGAAAAAGAAAAAAAAAATCTAAAACTTATTATTTTTATTTTTTTATACATAAAAATAGTTTTCTTTTTTTTTTGTATAAAGAAAAATAACAAAGACATCAATTACTTGCTAGAAAGCACCTTATTAAGAAACATCTATTCTAATAATTTCTTGTAACTTCACTTTGCTTGAAACTTTATTTGCATTAATTGATCAAAATGAAATATTTATGTTAAGGATGCAGAAAGATCATTTTCATGAATATTGATTACAGTTATTTTCAGCATATGATCTATTATAATTCAAGGAAAAAGAAACATTTTCTTTTAAAACTGTTAGAATAAAAAATTAAAATAAAAGCAGTTACTTCCTTTAACTTAGGATCGATGTTAAAATTTAATTTCATACTTCAGTTTTTTAATGGATGATTTTGTCAATTTAAATTTTCTTCTGATTACTCATTTCATATGGTTTAAATTGCACTAAAATTTTACACAAAGGTTTGTAAAAAGGTAAAATAAATAAATAAACCATATTCATCAATTATACTTTCAGATACCTCACTAAACAAAAGCTGAGTAGGTACTATTTTATTACCCTATTTCTTTTAACTGACACAATTTTGGTCCCAATACCTTAAAGTGAGTATAATAAGAGTAACTGCTGTAAAATGACTTAGTTATTTAATAAGCTTTTGTATAAAGAGGATAACAAAAAAAGTCAACAATATTACTAAATAATTTTGGCTAGTTAGTGACATTTATAAAAACAAAATAACAATTTTAAAAAGCATTTTCTTTGGGTGAATCTGGTGGAGAATCTAATTGCAAACTTAATGAACACATTTGTGGAACATGTACTTCATTAGATTTTAATAATGGACATATACTTTTACTAGTTGACGGCATATCTGGCTGGCAACAAGTAGTGTGTGATTTTGCATTAGAAATACATGATAGTTCAGTTGCATTATGCAAAGAATCTTCAGATGATGTAACATCAGATTTTGTTTTGTTCAAGTCTACCACAGGTTGAGCGATATTTCCAAGCAGAATGTCATCTAAATCAACAGAATCAATAACTGTATTTTCATCCATTACATTCATGTTAGTTGAAATTTGACTTTTATTCTCTCCTAAATTATCACCAAATGCAGAAACACTTTCTGAAGCACTAGAACGAGCATTTTCACACTGAATTTGCTCAAATATCATAGTAATCTCTTTTTTCTTATTTTGTAATTTTTTTCTTTTAATTTCATTATTGATGATTCTTTCCTCCAGCATTTTTATTAATGGTCCACAAATGATTTCTGCAATTTGCCCCATTGATCTCAAATAAACTGAAAAAGAAATGTGTACTAGATATAGCTTAAATTAAAACACATACACTAACTATACACTTAAATAATTTCATTTAAGAAAAGTACTAAATGACAAAACATTTTTATGTTTGTGAAAGGCAAAAATAAAAATCATATAGAAATAAAATGAATTATGCAAAATGTTGTGATTACTCGTATACAGTGCGTTGCATGAATATAAACACACCTTAGCCTTAAGAATTAGATGGTATAGAAGTGTAATAAAAAAATATGAATAGGTGACACTTGATGCAAATTGTATGTGTATGATTCAAGAAATGAAAATATGAGTCAAAACAATGAAAGACCAATATGATTTTTTAGTAAATAATTTTATTGAATTTATGACAAAAATACATGTTGCATGAATTTTAAATGCCCATGTAAAAAATAACTGAGTAACAAATACTGTATCTAATACTTTGTAAAGCCACCATGGGCTTCTAGAACAGCCAGTAAATGCCTTGGCATTGACTGATATAGTGGCATGAAGTCGAAGTTAATAGAATGGCCGATTTTAGTTTATCTTTCATGTTAAACTGCCTTCCGTTTACGTAAACACGGCAAACCAGAATACCTCATATGTTCTCCATTATGTTTAAATCGGGGCTTTTTGAGGGCCAATCCAGAACTTTAATTTTATTGTCACGGAACCATTTTTTCACGATATGTGCTGTATGTACAGATGCACAATCTTGCTGAAAAATATAATTTCTTCCAGCTTTCTTGACTGCTTCATGGCGGAGGTTCCTTGTCAGCATCTGGACATAATCTACAGAGTTCATAGTGTTCTCCACAAACTCTAATTCGAAAGTCCCTTTAAAACCTATGGCTGCCTATACCATGACAGACCCACCTCCAGATTGACGTTTTGAACAGTACATTTCTTCGGTTCTCAAATCGTGCCAGTAGCAATGAAATCTATCCGGAGCATTGAGAGTAAACTTTTTTCATCTGAGAAGATGACTTTTTCCCAATTTAGTTGATCTAGAATCCATTTTCTTACCCATTCCAACAGCATATCTTTGTGCTTTTGAGTGAAGGGTGGTTTTGCCTTCTTTTTCTTAAATTTAATGAATGTTACAGCTTTGATAGTTCTCCCTATGGTTGTCTGATGAACACTCAGCCTGTATTGAGCCTTTATTTTTGCACAGGAAATATTCTTATTTTTTGCAGCGTTGCATATTCGAAGTTTGTCGCAACTGGTGAGCTTTCATGTTCGCTTCTTATATGCTTTTTTTCCCATAATTTGCTCCTTTTTTTATATAATTTTGCACAACACTCTCACTTCTTCTGATTTGGCACCCAATTTCCCGATTGCTAAAGTCGATTTTCATCCTCTCATCGACTGCCAAAGATTTCCCTCTTTCCATCCTGAACAAACTCCGTAAATTTTGCACTCAAGCATTAAAACTGTTTTTAGAGAACTTTAGCAACACGACTATCTGTGCTTTAATTTAACTCTGGTGGCTCTGTTAAATTTTAAATGCAAAATACAGAGTGTGTTTAATTTCACACAACAAACAGTGAAAAAAAATGCTTAAACACTCATTTATTATGCTTAAACACTCATTAACACTCTTCACTCTTGCATGAGCCTAAACATATGTGCTCAAAGCACCTTATTCAGTTGTTAGTCATATGCAATAATTGTAAGTCACATTCCTTCTTTTAAAATTTTTAAAATTCTATTTCTGGTTATTGGAAAAGGTGCGTTTATATTCATGCAACGCACTGTAGTGTTGCCAAGAATTACAAGTTTTCAATGCAAATTGCATTTTTCTCTTACAATGTTAGAAGCAAGACCCCAATTATGCATGAAAAATTGATCATTTTGCAATATTAAGATATATTACAGAAGTATTTTAATAAAGGTTTAATTTTACTATTAAAAGTATTTCTAAAGGATTAAAAGCTAACTCACAATGATAATAATAATCTGGTGTATCACACACACAACTTTCTCTTACCCTCATTTCAATGCTATGAAGACAGAATATACACTCCTTCTCATATTTATAAGGACACTTTATATTTTGAAATAACTAATGTAAAAATAATTTTGAACAAGATAATACTAAGTGCACTTAATATATCTAGTATTCTAAAAACCAAAACTGTTATAATTTTTTTAATATAAAACAAAATTAATAAAAAATAATGCAAAATGTGTTTTTCTCCACGTTTTTAGATGTTCATAATTATAGGGACAATCCAGATTTTTTCGTTTTATTTAACTTACTAGGGGATAAATTACAGTTGACATGCGAATTTGTTAACTACTGGGCTAGATTAATTCATATATAAGCCTTCAATTTTTCTTGGACGGACATTACTGATAATTCTTCGAAAAAAAAAAAAAGTTCAAGTAGTGAAGTATGATAAATGTGTTTTTTAAGTGGAAGGATAATTTCAATCCGCCGAATTTCTAATGAAATTCGAAGGTCTAAAATTGCTGAAGGAAATGTGATCAAACGTTGAACTGCTTGTTTGATAGGAGAGAGATCTGATGCAAAATCAGAGTTGTTTTACAGAGATCGAAGACTCATAATTCCTCTTACTGTCCTACTCATAATGACTGCTGCTGAATTTGCTCGTACTTTTTAAAGACAGGTTAGGGTCCATATTTATGCATGTTTAAAATAATTAATAATATGTTAAAATGAATAAAAAACCTGTAATAATCAATCAGCATTTAATGGGGGAAAGAACGTCTGTGTTAAAGTTGAATGAAGACAATATTAAATGGTAAAATGTTGCATTTTCGGATGAAAAACATTTTATTCTTGATTAACCAAATAGTTTTAACAGTTACTGGGACGATCTGAAGACAGTGAAAGACAGAGCAGATTTTTTAAAGGCAGATATGAATCGGGCATTTTAAAGGTGGATCTATGGTGCTCTGGAGAGCTGCTTCTACTGAAGGCAGAATGAATTTAGTAATTTTTTCTATTATTATGAACATCAAGAGAATATCCGCAAATTTTAAATGTGGAATTATCAGTTTTTTGTTAGATTTTTGGGGGGTAATAATATTTTTTTCATCAAGACTTACATTTTTGCTCTACTTTTAGAGCAATAGGAAATAGTTTGAAGAAAGAAACTTCTGTATTATTGCCTTTCCCATGGCCTAAAAGTTGAAAAAACCTTAACTTATGATATTAGAAAAGTGCATGCAAGTGGAAAGCAATTTTAAATAGTTTAAATGTATTAAGAATATCATATATGCTATATGAAATGGTATTGAAATTGAATATTAAAAAAAATGTATATATATATACCAGAGAGAATGACTGACTGTTTAACCCTAAAAAGATACCCCATAAAATATTAATTGAAAGAATAACTGAAAAAAATTACTAAAATTCAAGCTGTCCTTATAATTGTGAACACCTGAAAAAGCCTCTTTTTACCATATTTAAAGTTTTTTAAGATAGAAAAACGATAAAACTTTTTAAATATCGTCTATTAATGAAATTCAAATTAATTAAAAATATATTTGTTTAAATAATAGTGTTCAGTGTTTAGTTAACATAGAAAAACGGGTGTCCTTATAATTATGAGAAGGAGTGTAGTTAAGAGGTAAGATAACAAGAACTATATATAAACCAACCTTAAAAACAATTTAAAATAGATTTAAGAATAGTTTTATTTAACATGTAATTCTGTGTGAGGGAGGCTACTGCTCCCTTATCCCCCTGTTTAAATATATTACCATTATTAACTAAAAAAAAATCAAGGCTGTTAATTAAATTTGAAAGCTTATTCAAAATAAATTTAGACAACTTTCACACATGACACACCTTGAAACTTACCATCTTGATTACATTCTTGAACATATTAGACAAATTTATATTTTAATTATAAGTTTCTTAGATACTATATGCAGCATTGCATAGCATACTGAAGAACAGTACTTTTTCCCTTAGTTTTATTATATTTATTGTTACTGTTTTTAATAAACATACAAAGGTTGATTCAGAAATAAGGTTCCCAAAGAGCTTCAGCCACACGGGAAGGGGTGAGGCGAAATCTGGCAACACTGCTGTACGTGGCTGTTCCCCCACTCTCGATTCTGCCCGTCCACCTTTTGCTGCGCCGCTCAGTCTTGGCTCAGCAACCGTCCGAGATGGAGGTGCCCATTGCTGCTCCTGTCAAGTGTGAGATTCGTTCCGTAATTCACTTTTTGCATGCCAAAGGGACTCCACCCGTAGATATTCATCGTCAGTTGACAGGTGTATGGTGACAAGTGTATGTCCATTCAACACATCCAAAAGTGGTGCAGGGAGTTTAGTGCTGGTCAGAATGACGTCCACAATGAAGAAAGGAGTGGAAGACTGTCAGTTTTGGAGGCGATTGTCAAGATGGTCCAACACGAAGTGCTTCAAAACAGGAGGATCACTATCCGTGAACTTGTTGCTCAGATTCCTGGAAGTTTTTACGGTACAGTGGTAAGAGCTTTGACTGAAAAATTGGGGTATAATGCTTCCTCAACGGGTTCACGGCAGATTTCTACAACATTGGGATAAAGAAATTGGAACACCGTCTACAAAAATGCTAAGAAAAAGATGGTGATTATGTTGAAAAATAGAGCAAAGTGTCTTCTTTCCAACAATGTACATTGCTATGAGAATAAACAATGTTGTCTATTTGTAAAATTGATGGAAACCTTAAAACCAGAATAAACAACTACATCAGAAATGCCAAAAAGAAAAATATTTTTGATGCATAGAGCTGTTTCGGTAGCCTTAAGCGTACCGTCTTCAGTGCAAAAAGAATTCTGAATCTGGAGAAGTGCTCGTATATATAGGAGAGGGACCGAATTTAGTTTAACCAATAGGATTACGGGAAAGGTAGAGTGTGTGGCCAAAATGTTAGCTGTGTAAAAAAGTAGAAAAATTAAGAAAATATGGACTGAATGTAAAATTTACAACAATCAGACAAATAGGGAACAGCGAAATCACAATTTACAAGGTTTTTAAAATTTTTTATAAATATGAAAAGCTTCAAAGAAATCAAGTTCATGAATGGATTTAGGTCTGCAAATTATTTTAGCTGAATGAAATTTGAAATTATGATTTTCCTCCCAGAAATGTTTAGAAATAGCCAATTTATTAGTTTCTTGTTTGCGGACGTAATTCATATGTTCTCTTAGACGAAATTTAAGATTGCGTTTAGTTTGGCCAATATATGATAAACCACACTGACAGGAAATACTATAAATGCCCCAAGAATTATGCATATCAATGGGATCTTTTAAGTGAAAAAAGGTGAGTTTTTTGGAATGCGAAAATATTATTTTAAAATCATATTGTTTGAGAATTTTAACTACGGTTTGACTGGATTTAGGAAAATAGGGTAAAACAATACTGATATTAGAAGAGACTGATTTAGTAGACGAAGTACGAGGGAGCTATAATTTTTGGATGGCTTTGTCTATAATGGAAGGGTCTCTGTCAATTGCAATGGCTTTCAGGTATTTAATTTCATATTTTAATAAAATAGGATTTGAACAAAATATTAAGGGCACGGTTTACAAAAGTATAAAAAGCAGCCATTTTTTGGTTAGGTGGGTGACATGAACGCGCATGGGGAAGAAGGGAGACTGCAAAGTTTTTACGATAGGCGGTGGTTGAAAATCCATTAATAGTGCGAGAGACGAGGGTATCAAGAAATAGAAGGGAGCCATTTATTTTCTATTTCATATGTAAACTGGATATTACTGTCAATTGAATTTAAAGTTTCTAAGACATGGTCAATATTGTGACGAGATATGTCGATAAGCATGAAGGTGTCGTCAACGTAATGGGTCCAAAAAGGAAAAGATATTTTCTTAAAAAGCTTGCAGATATTTACATGCACTATTTCGAAAGCAAGCTTTTTAAGAAAATATCTTTTCCTTTTTGGACCCGTTACGTTGACGACACCTTCACGCTTATCGACATATCTCGTCACAATATTGACTACGTCTTAGAAACCTTAAATTCAATTGACAGTAATATCCAGTTTACATATGAAATAGAAAATAATGGCTCCCTTCCATTTCTTGATACCCTCATCTCTCGCACTGTTAATGGATTTTCAACCACCGTCTATCGTAAAAACTTTGCAGTCTCCCTTCCTCCCCATGCGCGTTCATGTCACCTACCTAACCAAAAAATGGCTGCTTTTTATACTTTTGTAAACCGTGCCCTTAATATTTGTTCAAATCCTATTTTATTAAAATCTGAAATTAAATACCTGAAAGCCATTGCAATTGACTGAGGTTATGATCCTTCCATTATAGACAAAGCTATCCAAAAATTACAACTCCCTCGTATTTCGTCTACTAAATCAGTCTCTTCTAATATCAGTATTGTTTTACCCTATTTTCCTAAATCCAGTCAAACCGTAGCTAAAATTCTCAAACAATATGTTTTTAAAATAATATTTTCGCCTTCCAAAAAACTCCCCTTTTCTCAGTTAAAAGATTCCATTGATATGCATAATTCTTGGGGCATTTATAGTATTTCCTGTCAGTGTAGTTTATCATATATTGGCCAAACTAAACGCAGTCTTAAATTTCGTCTAAAAGAACATATGAATTACGTTCACAAACAAGAAACCAATAAATTGGCTATTTCTAAACATTGCTGGGAGGAAAATCATAATTTCAAATTTCATTCAGCTAAAATAATTTGCAGACCTAAATCCATTCATGAACTTGATTTCTTTGAAGCTTTTCATATTTATAAAAATTTTAAAAACCTTGTAAATTGTGATTTCGCTGTTCCCTATTTGTCTGATTGTTGGAAATTTTACATTCAGTCCACATTTTCTTAATTTTCCTACTTTTTTACACAGCTAACATTCTTAAATTCCTATTGGCCACACACTCCACCTTTCCCGTAATCCTATTGGTTGAACTAAATTCGGTCCCTCTCCTATATATACGAGCACTTCTCCAGATTCAGAATTCTTTTTGCACTGAAGACGGTACGCTTAAGGCTACCGAAACAGCTGTATGCATCGAAAATATTTTTCTTTTGGCGTTTCTGACATAGTAGTTTATTCGGGTTTTAATATTCCAACGCCAAGTCTCCTGTTATTATTTGATGGAAACCTTATTTCTGGATCAACCCTCGTGTATACTATTTCAAAACATTGAGGTGGCACAATATTGAAATGGACCTAACGTGCAATCTAACTTAAATCTGCCTCTGCCAATGTACAATAAATTGATGACAGAAAGAGAATATGACTGCTTGCTTCTGCTCTGCAACCATGAAAAAAAAGGGAATCAGAAGCAAAAATTTACATTTTAAATGCAAAATAATAAAATTGAATATATATATATTTTCTTCTTGTGCAGGTATCACATGCATGGATACCAATTTAAATATATATACTAGCTACAGTTATATCAATTTAAAAACTATTAATTTATTTTTGTTTTAGATATTTCACTGTTATTCACTTTTTTGGGAGTATGCTGGTTTCACCATGTTTCTGAAACCTGTTAGACCTTTATTTTTCTTAATAATTGTCTGTTCTGCTGCTACCACCCACTGAAGAGGAAGCGGAAGGATGTTTTTCACATGAAGTGTTTATTTTTACAAATGTTTTTTCGATAATTTAATTCGCCGTTGTTGTATTTATTATCATTTTTTCTTTTTGTTAATCACGCCCACTTATCTTAAACTTACACCTTTTTATCACTTTATATTCAAAATTATATATATATACACTATATATATGTGTGTGTGTGTTTATTACTTCAAAAAAATTAGAACAATAGAGAATTTATATAATTGTTTTCAAATAAAAGCTAGACATTGATGATGAATACAAAATTTTGCTTTAATTGTTTATAAATTATTTTGATCTATGTAGATGGAAAAACCATGATGAATGTCATTTTATTGGTTTTGGGGAAACAAATGACAAATAGAGAAATTTCACTTGAAGTAACATATTTAAAAGAAAATAAATAGACTTATTAAATTAAAAATACCTTATTAAAATCCTTACAAAATTGAGCCTATATATTTCGGCGTCACCCATCATCAGAGCTCGAAATGACAAGGAGAAGAGTAAACAATCCGCCCAGCAGTGATTTCTTGTCATTTTGAGCTCTGATGATTGCCGAAATACGTGATAATTTTGGAGTCGATTGTCAAAATACGAATCATTTTGCCGCTAATTAATAGATCTTGTTGCTTTTTTTCAAATCCAGTGATGCCACTAATCTTTCAAAATCCTGGGACCCATAAGTTTAAAAAGTCTGGGTCTTTTTTTTTTTTTTTTCAAAAAATGGATCCCCATATAAATAAATTTTTTAATTTATATATGAAAGATATAAATTAAAATTTTATCTTATTGTAATTGAAAAAGTTTTTTATTAATTTTTAACCAGCTCTTTTTGAGATTGTCTCAAAGCTAATATTATGTAGAAAGTGGTTGCTGTTAAGAAACAAGTGAAAACATTTAGCTCAAGTGCTATGAAACCAGAAAGAAAAAATCAATAAGAGAAAATATAGCATAATATGTAAGTTATTTATTTATTTATTATAAATTTTTTTCATCTAGAAACATTTTTAAAATGCCCTTGAAATTATCAGGATTAAGAGAACAAAATGAGAAAAAAGATTTTATTTATTTATTTATTTATTTTTTTTTTTTGAGGGAGGAGGAGTTTTGATTTAGATAAGCAGATTGATTACAAAATTTAGTTATACATTCTAATTCAAATCCAGTACAGGACCCATTATCTCTGCCATTATCCGGCAATCATGGGATCGACCCGATTCCGGCTGTCGGAATTTTCTGGATTTCGGTCTCTGTCGAAAATGGAAATATAATGTCTGCAAAAGCAACCCCTTCCTTTAACCACAAAATAACTTACCAATAAACTGTACTGATAACTTAAATAATTCATTAGAGAAAAAAGTAAAAGAAGTGTACTTATTTATCTTTAAAAGGAATTACTACATATGATAATTACATTGTGACATTAGCAAAAACATTTTATTTTTTGCTTAATGCTGCAAAACATATCACTTTTTTTAATACTTCTCAAATAATAGCCTTCTCAATAATAAAGTTTCTTGAATATTTATATAGACATAATGTTGTATTCCTGTACGTTCATCTGTTTGTTTTGTTTCAATAAACATAGAACACAACAGGGTGATGTGATTCAATGTATCGACACTTTTTACTTGTAACCTTTTAGTATCGGAACTTCGTTTTCATGTCTCAGAACTTTGTTTTAGCGCTGGTCACTCATGTGCGTTTATTGTATTAGATTGGTATATCACATAGGAATTGGATAGAAATGTTTTTGATTTTTTGAAAGAATTTGGTTTTGTGACCATTTTTCGAATTTTATATTTCGGCTAAACTTTGATGTAGGACATTTTTGATTCGTTACACAGTGATGTGATTCTTTGTATCATACGCATTTTACTGATAATCTTTACGTATTGGAACTTTGTTCTTGATTTCACAATGGTCACTCATTTCTGTTTATCATGTAGGGTTTTTTTTTCTTTCCGGCAGCCCAATTCAAAATTCGACTAAAAACCAAAATTAAGAAAAAAATATGTATATTCCATTAATATCATGTTTCTCAAATAGAACTTTTAAAAATTAATTATAAACACTTGTACAGAATCCACTTTAAAAACGTGGCGGAAAATTTTCATTCTATCCTATTATTCTATTTCCATACATGCCATTCTATTAAGAAAATAATAAACATGTCATAATCTTCCTTTTTATTATTATTCAAAGTTAAGTCTATAAGAGGAGAGATAAAATCTCTTTCTTTACTTTTTTTTTTTTTTTGCTGCACCTGTCAATCAAAAGCGATACTCCTCTACCAACCAACAGTAATGAGGAGTGAACTTAAAATGTCACACGCTCCTCCCCATCTGTCTTTCGAGTCGGCTAAAAGTGCTTACGGTAAAAATCTTGCTAGCCTTGGGTTCAGATATTTTGGTGTTCGGTCCATATATGTGATCTCTATTTTTGGTGACAGTCCAGAGTCCAAGGCTTGATTTGAATTTTTATATTCAGTGTTTTTTTTTTTTTTCTTTTTCTGAAATATGACTGCATCATTACTTTAATTCAGTCAGAACAGTGTAAATTATTGCTCGACACAAACTAGTCATCCAGTTTTGTTCAATGATTCAGAATTATATTTTGCTCTGGACGAAAGTTTAAATTTTATAAAATTCCTAAGAAAAGTTAATAAAATACCCATGCAAACAACTTCCTTAATTATTTTATCATTAACACCAGAAAAACTGAAATATCCCCAAACATTTTTCCTTTATATTATATATATATATATATATTATTTCTTTATATTTCAGGCATTCTACCCTATTTCGAGTAACCATTTTAATTTTTTTTAGTATTTAGAGAAACCTAGTTTTGCTGATAATGGATGAAAATTAATGAGAAAACAAAGCAAGTAATTAGCGGGAAGAAACAGCCGAAGAGCTCTACTTGTAGGCACCGGTATTTGAAATATTGCAATTCAGCTTTCATCGGAGCACATGCTACTGATGCTCACATGTTATTAGCTAGTAAATATTAATACTTTGAAATATCCCAATACCAATGAAAAATAGCAGAAAGAACTAAAATACCAGCTATTGTTTTCCCCTGCAAGATGTGGTTGCAATATTATTTATTGGTCTGGGGATGTACGAATGTGAGAAGCTAGGCGATAATATTGCAATACAATACGATAACTTAATTTCCTTGACAAATGAATCATTTGATATGATATTAAACATCGGACTGAGACAATACTCTCTCTATACTTCATTACTATGAATAGGAGACGGTGTTGACTAAGATCGCATGAATAAGAAAGAGGAAGTATATGTATTGTGTTCGGATGTATCGCAGTATCATTGTTTTCTTAATGAAACAGGGATGTATTGCAGTAACATTAAGAGAGATCGTTTGGGGTTGGGGTTATTTTTTCTACTTTAGACAGTGAATAATAGGAGAAAAAGAAGAGAAGGGGTATTAGTATAAGATATTCGGTGCTCTTTTTGTTCGTTGGCATGGTGATGCATGTTAGCGGGAAAGCAGAATTTGAAGTTATTGTAAGATTGGCATTCGACCTTATTTATTGGCATATAGATCGATCGCACAGTGTGCACTAGGAAATATCGTTAGAGGGATATATCGGCAGAACAAGATCTTAAATATTGTTATTGCGATATTAAAAAAATATGTATACTTGGTAATATATTGATAAATAATCCAGCCCTAATCTTTATTGTTCTAATTAAAAATAAAGGGGGAATAAGCATAGATTCTTTTTTTTCAACTTGCATAAAATATATTATAAAATAAAACATACCTATTAAACAAAAAAAAAAAAGTAAGATGAACAAGTGTAAAGCTAGCTTTATATAAACACACACACACATAAAAAAAAAAAAAAAAAAACTAAATACTTTTCTTTAAGATCTAATTTTCAACTGGATTTAGCAATTTTGGGATTGTGGACTCAGAATCTCAACCAAGTTTTAATTTTTGTCAGAATTGATTAAAAATTCAAGTTTTTTTTTTTTTTTTTTTTTTTAAGGTTTATTTTTTTTATGCTTAAAAATAAATAAATAAATAAATAACATGTAGCATATTATCTAACATCAGTTGAAAGTATGAAGATTGATATCTCACAAATTCCAAAATATCAATGCACAAAAGCCCAAAAAAAGTTTCAGTTTAATAGATTAAAAAAAAAAACTTATTTTCAATGCAATTAAGATATTTTAGGACTGCTAACTCAATCATCATTTAGAGCCAAATTTTAAACTTTTGTCAAAATTAGTTTCAAATCGTTAGCTTTTAAAAAGGCAGTTTTTATATTCTAAACCAAAATACCAAGTGATTTATTTGAAATGTACAGAGAGTTGGAAGTTTGCCAACTATAATTGTCTAAGTTTAATTGGAATCTTGCCAACTATAATACCATAAAATATTAAAGCAAATTGTAACTGAAAAATTACATTTCAATTAATTTTAAAACACCTATCATAGAGTTTTATCAAGCATAGCTCAAAACCATTCAATTAAATCAGAATTCTATTTGTCTATTAATTTTAGAATTAGTATGCACAGATAGAAATAAAGTTTCAAACTCATCTCTTTTTACTTTCTTCTATATTCAATAGAAAGTATTGGATTCATAAAAATTTTTGACTTTTTGTTTTCGATGGACTTGCACATTTTGAGATGTCCAGAACATGATTTGATCATTTTTAGAAAATGTCTGTCTGTGAGAGAGAGAGACAAAAATTTTGTGGCGACTGTATCTCAGGAACTACTGCACAGAATTCCATATAAATTTATATGCAGCTGCATCTTGATCTAAATTAATGCCTATCAACTTTTGGTATCAATTGCTCAAGAGATTGTGCTGCTATACTGCAATTTCCACAATTTCAGGGAAGGTTATATCTCGGGAACTACTGCATGAAATTGCATATAAATTTATATGCAGATGTACCATGACCTAAATTAGTGTCTATCAACTTTTGATGCCAATTGTTCAATAGGTGGTGCTGCTATACTGTGATTTCTACAATTTCACGGAAGGCTATATCTCAGGAACTACAGCACGAAATTGCATATAAATTTATATACAGATGCATCGTGACATAAGTTAGTGCATATCAACTTTTGGTGTCAATTGCTCCACAGGTGATGCTGCTATACAGTAATATCCTAATTTAAGGGAAGGCAATTTCTCAGTAACTACTGCACAGAATTGCATATAAATTTATATGTAGATGCAGCTCGACATAAATTAGTGTTTAGCAACTTTTGGTATTAATCTTTCAATAGGTGGGGCTGCTATACATTGATTTCCACAATTTCAGGGAAGGCTACATCTCAGGTTCTATTGTGTATAATCAAGCAAAACTAAATATGTAAGAAAGCCATTATGTGACATTATGCTGATTCAATTTGGATGCATATCAGCCAATAGGTGGCACTGCTATACATTAATTTTCCCTGAGAACGAGAAGACTATATCTCAACTTCAATGGCTTATAACTATATGAAACTTGATATATCAGATAACTGTTATGAAAATGCATTTTTTAAGACTTTATTTATAGAGATTAAAACTCTCTTTTCTTAAATTTGTGTTAGTTTTCTCTAAGATGAAAATCATCTGCATTCATTATGGTAATTATTTTAAGAAATAATAGTTTTAATAAAATATTTTTACTGAGTGAATTTCTATAGAAAAGAGAACTTCTGAATCTTTAGACATGAAGTACATGAAGTTGAGGAACTATTTGAAAATTGTAATCCATCAAAATATAACAAAGAAAAATGGCATTTTTAAAATGAACAAATTTTTCACGCTTCAAAGAAAACTTGTTTCATTGATTTAAAAGAGATCCTCTTACCTTACTTTGTGAGAACAAAAAGTAATTTGTATTAACCTTTTGAAACTTTTTTTTAATTAATTATTCGCTAATTAGAGAAAAAAGAATTACTCTGGAAATAAAAATGGTAGTTATGAGATGTATCGAATTCTTCAAATTTTTTGTGTTGCTTTCAACCCCGATTCTCTTTTTTTTTCAAAGCAGCTAAAATATGCCCACCTAGACAAATATGGAAACATTGAGACTTGGAAGACAGTCTCACTGATTGCAGTATACATTTAAATATAAGTATATAAAATACGGAAAAAAAAAAAAAGTTAAGAAACGATAAAGAATTCAGAAAATTGTAATTGAAATATACATACCTGAACTATTATGAATTCTTGTTAAATAGTCTAGATGCATTTGATTTGTTATTTGATATGCTAGTTGTTCTTCTTGGCACAAAAATCGAGGCAATTGTAGTAAAGCTTTCATGCATACATTACTAATGTGATTAGCAGGCACTATATGAACAGGAACATCCAAACGTTTTTTCCTATAAATTAAGGATTGGGAATTTCATACAAATTCTGATAAAATATTTATAGAAAAATAAATACAAACCAATTAGAATTACTTTTAATAGTGAAAATGATTATACATCAAATAGCAAATGTACGCTGGAAAAATATAGGTCAATAAATTGAAAAAAAAAGTTTAAAAACATTCAGTTGATATATTAAAAATCACTCCCCTTTGGCTTAAAATAACATTATATGCAAATAATAAAATTATTACAATGGCAGTAATAAAAAAAGTATAAATTTATAGTGATATAAACTAATGATCTATTGCAAGTTTGGAAGGAAAAAATCGTTAAAATTAGACATATCAATTATTCTTAATAAAATTATATATAAATAAGGGATAGGAACCAGTATAACTTGATTTGGAGCAGTAAAACATCAATCTGATGTGACTCATCAAGATAACACATTCATCAACTTTATTATGCTGAAGCAATTATACAAACATACAAACTTAAAATTTATATGGAAATATTTACCCTACATTAATAAAATCTCTAATGTTACTTGTTAATTCATAATCAACTATGCAATCATATAATACAATATAAATTTTGCTCATTAATGAGTTTATAATGGTTTTACTGAAAATAAAATATTCACTGTGTAAGAATGAATAATTTTTAATAAACTTCTAAAACAAATATTAGCAGTAGTTAACTAAATAATTCAGTGTCAAATATAGTCATAAATACATTACTTGATCAATCAATTAAAAAATAAAATCTTATTTTAATGGAAGGATATGTGTAAAACACATACACATCCAAGTAAAAGCTTTAATAAATTTATATATTTAGTTAGTTACACTCACTATAGAATACATCAAGAATTTTTAAGCAGATGGATTTTCATAACCTCTACAAAATGTGTGTAAAAAGGTTTTGAGGGGAGAAAGCTAAGGGAGAAAAATTAGAAAATAAAAATAGAGAAAAAATTAATAATGTAAATATATCTAACTACAGCTTATTTAAACTTTCTCGAACCCTAGACAATCCTCTAGTAGCTCTCTGAATGTAACTAGTACTAGTCTGAATTAAATTAGATAAAACTGTCACAGTCATGTACTCTTTATTTTCACATCTTATAGTTAAGGTAAAACATTTAATTTTGTAATTCTGTGTCTAGTTCTCTCTAAGTCTGTTAATTGAGCATATATTGTTATTGGATTTATACATGTATGCAAAATTTCATCTCAATCAAATGATTGGGAGTGGGTGAAAATTAATTTTTTTAAATTTGACCCTCACACATAAATATATGAACATACCAAGTTAAATAAAAGCATGTAAAAAATAGGAAGATATTTATTTAATAAAAAAGACTTCAGAACCCCCCCCCCCACACACACACACTCTACACTGTATTAAACAATACCATTTAACACTTTTAAGCAATATTTTCCACAATCAAACCCAATTCCTTAATTTTTATTTAAATCAAATACAGCAATTTAATAAGAACATTTTTATATTTTTATGACAGATGGATAAAACTAAATATAAAAGCTTAAAATGAAATTGAACCTCCTTAATATATACAGATTTGTACAAAACAGAATCTGAAAGGGATTTCTTTAACATCAGAGAAAAATAAATTAAAATAAAATACTCAGTCGAATTAAAATACAAACTAAAACAAATAAGAAAGAAATTGATGTATTTAATACTGTAGAAAAGTTAATTTTGCCACAAGCATATTTTTTAGTAATAGGAAAGTTGAGAAACATTTTCATAAACAATTTCCTGCATGATCTACTGTACTTATGGGAATATTATTGTTGATTAAAAAAATCATAAATAAACATTCTGTGTTGATCACAGCTTTTTTAGATTTATTCATAGAGGAGAAAATGTAAGCTTTGAATTTCTGTTTCCACAATTTAAGTTTTAGAAGTTTCTCAGTGTTTTATGGTACTAAATATCCTTTCTACCATTGATTTTTTCTTTTTTTAAATCTATATTACAGACTGAACAAAATGCATAATGTGATCTTCCTGAAAACTGCATTATGAATAGGAATTTTTTTGTAGTTATTGGGAAAGGACTATAAAAATTGCTTTTTCTTGCTATCCATGTTGAATATATAAAAGTAAAGCTAATGCACTGAAATATGAACAAGTGTGCATGCCAAATTCGATCAGTAACACAATTCAAAAGAATCTGGGTGAAAACCAAAGATAACATTTTGATCATGGTGTGCCATACAGTTACAGAGAGAAAATAGAATGTGACAGTTTAAAAAACAAGAGGATCATCTGCCTATAGTAGATTAAAATGAGTCATGACAACTTAGACTGGAAAAGAGAGAGAAAGAATTGCATTTCATGTAAAGCAAGGCATGCTTGCCAGTGACTCTTGACACATCAGTGCTTTCCACTCTTTATAGGTTTAGAATCAATCTAATGCTGAGGAAAAACAGATGTTTATTGTGCCTTAGGAAGAATGCAATATTCCTATAAAAGTTTTGTCAACAGACAATCATTACAAATATTTCTTGATGATTGGTATAGAACATAGGACTAAGATTTTATAAACCCTTTTTATGGTAAAAAATGAATTATTAAAACAAGATCTCTCTAGTTTGTGAGTTTAGGGTATAAGATCCAATTAAAATCAGAAGATTTTACCATTTGTCAGAAAGAACAGAGGACAGACTAAAAAAAACAAATCTTCTGGGAAAACCGGGAAAGTTAGTAAGTATGTTAAAAACTACAGCCATTGTGGAAATACAATCAAGAGTTCCTTGCTACAACAAGACAATGGATCTTTTCATAAGCAATATCCCCACATGTTTCATGAAAGGAAAACTATATACCTATTATATATGTTTCATTGTCTAGATCACTTTATACTACTAAGTTATAATGCTAGGTATTCATTGTGAACATCATAATTGGATCAATCAGAACTGTTTACAATACTATTCTCAAATAAGAGCAAATTAAGTCTATCATTAGACTGTAGATGCTAAGTGAGAGTGGTTTTGATTATCATCTAGAAAATATTAAGAAATTGGACCAATATTCAACATACAGTATCATGGTATGATACAATATTGTAATCAATAACTATTCCCCCTATATATCAGTGATGTCGTTAGACTCAAAATCATGGTCCCTAGGACTCATGAGATTAAAAAATCTGGATCCTTATTTCAAAAACTGGGCTCCCACATAAGTGAATTTATATATAAACTAAAATTTTATATTATTGTAGATAAAAACAGTTTTTCAGGAATTTTTAACCAGCTCTTTTTGAGATTGTCTTAAAACTAATATTATGTATGAGGTGGTTGTTGTTAAGAAACAACTGAAAACATTTAGCTCAATGTGCTCTGGAGTCAGAAAAAAAAAAAAAGAGAGAGAGAGAGAGAGAAAATATAGAATCACACTTTTTACTAATAATCTTTTCACATTGAAACTTCGTTTTCTCATCTCTGAGTCGGAACTTTGTTTTTGATTTCGCACTGGCCACTTGTTTTCAGGGACGTAGCGTGAAATTTTGATTGGGGGGGGAGATCCAAAGTTTGGCGCCCTTTAGTATTCCTCATCTGAAAATGCCACCCACATACTTTCAAGAGTGTTGCCATCTTTGGAATGGAGGGCACAGGCCCTCTCGTCGGTTAATACTTGCCCCCCCCCTCATTCGGGGCATATTCCTAAAATCTGCTAAGAAAGAAAAAAAGCTGTTTTTTTTCCATCCATTTAACAGCTTTTTTTTTTTCCCTCCATTTAGTAGCTTTTTTTTTTTATATATACATCCTTGGAGCATTCTAAATTTTTTCAGCAAATCTATATATTAATACACAGACATGAAATTCCTCTTACATATTTAGCCTATTCAATAAAAGGAAGAGATTGCGTTCGAAAGATATGATTAATGTGCTTTGCAGAAATAAATGCATGTATATATATACATTCTTGTATGAGACTAAGCAAAAGTATCTTTCTTAGGACAACCAGAGTATTGGTTGTCCTAATCGTTTTGATTTTTCTAAAACTAACATAATTGCATCTCCTGTCTTCTCTTCCCATTTGAATATCCATGAAGATTTTTACATATTTAAAAATTCGAAAAATCTTGTTAATGATTTGTTCCACTCCGTTCTTGTCTGATGCTATGAAATTACTCACATAAGTTCAGTTTTTGTTTAATTTAGATATTTTTTAAATTTGTAGATTTTGTTACATTTTTTAATCTAATTTATTTATTTATTTATGTTCTTTTATTCCATAATTCTGTAGTGCTGACTCTAGGCTAATTTGACAGGGTGCCGTTTTAACAGTTTTTAGCACCCTGTGACCCTTTTTCAACATATTTCAGCACCTGGCAGCCCTTTTAAAAACATTTTGGTACCAAGTAGCCTTTTCTAACATTTTAAATGTTTAGAGGCCTTTAGATTCCCCCCCCCCCCCCCCCGACTTTTAAACTTTCTTAGCAATAGTTCTGCAGCATTTTTTATTTTAGAGTCAGCACTATTCTCCTCACACCAGTATTTAGGTTTACATTCATCTGTATATATTTTTGCTGTTCCCTTAAAATGGTTTTGTGCGTTGATGCTTTGACTGCAGCACTTGTGCCTACTTTTTTCGCCTGACGAAGGATCATGTGTTCTTTCGAACCAAAACAATTATTGCAAGTTTATTGCATTTTATGGTGTTTATTCAAAGTTTTGTAATTATTGCTTTTAAACGCCAGTTCTGTGGTGTTTTCTTATTATGAAATTAGGTATTGTTCATTCTTATGAAAAAAAAAACAGTAATTTATTTATTATTGCTGTTTTATGTATTCAAACCAATTAAAAAACGTTTTTCTTTTTTCCAATATCGTGTGAAAAATATTTTAAGAAATGTAAGTAGTCATTGCTAAGGAACACGACACAATTACCGCATGCCTTTATGTGGAAGAACAAACTAAAAAAAAAGTCCCGTTGTCCAAAATTAAATCTTTTTTGTACAGAAATTTATATCTTACTTAAGTGTTGGTGTCGGTGTTTGGGAAAAAGGCCGATTGATTGCTCTAGGGTCCTAGGCCTTAGAGGGAGTGCCTTCTGTGGAGGTCTTTCTAGGGGGTCCTAGCCCGTATTTACGCAAGTTTCAGAGAAAACCTGTTGCGAAAAAATAGTTTTCTTATAGTTTTTAGCTTGTTCGTACATGCCATTGTTATGTAATCTTTAATACATTTATCATTCATTAAGTTCGTTTTTATTAATTTAAATTGAAGCTAAATTTTCATTAAAATAAATCCTAAGTATTAGCTTATACCCTTAATTTCTAATTGAAATAGTTTTTTTTGTTTTCAACACTTACTTCATTCAGCAGTTCGTTACTGTTTTTGTTTACACGCGATTGACTAGAGAGATCATATTGTTATAGAGAGTCTTGTCACACAGCGCATGCTTCGCGTTTCTCCCGTAAGGTGGCCTCTGTCATCCGTGTAATATTTTATTCAACCACTCAACCTTCAGACGAGACATCGTTATTTTGATTGGTTCTCTTGAGGGGTGTGTGCTTTTTCTGTCAACCGCGCTGTTTGTGGTAATTTGAATATGTTTTTTTTATAAAAGCTGTCTGCTTGAGCAGCAGGGTGCACTTTTTCCTTTGACCTATGCTGCTGCTGTTAGGCGATATTGTTGGAATAGAATTTCTTTAAAAGATGTAGTTTAAAGTTTATAAAGTTTGTTTTAAAACTGTCATGAGGTGGTGAGGTTTTTTTTTAATGTTTATTCTTCCCTTTCTCTGCTCCTGTAGACCGGTATACCATCGCGAGTTAATTTATCTTTTTGAAATTGATTAATTAATGTTACTTTTTTTTCCTGACTCACTAGAAATTTTGAATTTGTTTTTTTTTTTGTTTGTGCCTTGCTTGCAATAATTGAACTTTGTTAAAAGTAACCTTAAGGATATATTTTCTAGTTTCAATCACATGTATTAATTATAAGAAATATATAGTTTAAAATAGTTTAGTGTTTCCAGAATAATTTATCCAGCTGTTTCTGCTCCATATGGCAATATTTTAGAGTTGTTCCTGTTAATTTAATATCTTGTTTTTTTTATATTTTTAATAAACGTTAGTTTTAAATAGACTTCAATTTTGTGTTCAATGTCTCCTACACTAGCAATTATCACTTTTATATTTTGTGGATATGTAAAATTAAATATAAATGCAATAGCAGCCACGCTAAACTGTGCAGCTCTATTTTAGATTTTGGAAATTAATTGAAATTTGAATTGGAAGGTTTTTCTTAAATGTTGTTTTTGAAATTGCTATTTTGAAATTCTTTGCAAAAGGGGGGAAAACTAAGTTACATTGTTGCTTTAATATAGCAACGTAACAAAACCATGGAAAATTCCGAACGACTAGGCCGACAAGCGCGACCTGGGATCGTATCCGGCACCTCACGTCTACCAGCTTGACCGAAAGATTGTGGATTCAATAATCGAGCCAATTGAAGACCATCATGAAAGTCAGTCTCTGGTACACGTAAACTCTGTCGTGGCTGCAATATCCTCCATGCTCCGTACAAATAATACCTCTAGGAGATACTGAAGTGGGGGAGCCATCTCTTCCGCAGAAGATAAAAATTGTGAAGGCTTGTCTTCGGACCGCCACTGGGGCGTTAATCCCAAACCGTAGCCAATTGCCCAATATGTGCCTATTAATGCGACGTTAAATCAGCTTCCTCGCACTGTTTCATGTCAAGAAGCACTAGTTGAATTTTATAGACTTATAAATATTTCAAAACCCTTAAGCAATGAAACTAAAAAAAAAAAATTGCTTAAAGAATCACTTAGGATCAAAAATTGTTAGTGAGAAATCATTATAAACAAATCAAACCTCATCTAATGTCGTTTTTATACAACAGCCATAACGTACAATAAACTGCTTTTTTTTTTTCGAGGTAAGGTCTTGAAAAATCGTAATTTTAAGTTTTTAGAGGTGAGAAAGCGATTTTACTTACGAGTCAGTTGTAAGTATCTGAAATGGGAGAAGGGTGCCGCAGTCGCCACAGAGCACGAATTTGCTAAGGTCAGAATTTTTAAGGGTCGTTGCATGGTAAGCGAACATGCCTCAACAGGGAAGGGCCTCAACAGGGAAGGGCGCCACTCAGCTGGAGTTTGCTGCTAACTTATTCATAAAGGGTCCTGAATATGATCAAAGTTTTCAACAGTCTTTTGCACGGTAAGCGAACATACTATTGTAAGTGTTTGAAATGGGAAATCATGCCATAGGCGCCCCTAAACAGGAAATTGTTATAATCAGATTTTATTAAGGGTCGTGAATACGAAGAGAATTTTCAAAGATTGTTTGCACAGTAGGAAAATAGGCTGTTATACACGTTTAAAAAGGCTGTTTTAGGCGTCTAATTAGTTAAGAGGGCGCCACCTAACGGGAGTTTGCTAAAGTCAGACATTTTAATGCGAACTTTTTTTGCTGGTCGGTAAACCAGTTGGTCGCTGAAGGCAGCTTCTGATGCATAAAATCTTAAGTGTTTTTGATAACTAACGATAATCAACAAAATTATGATCCACTTTCAAATGAACTTCAAGGCGCAAAACAGTGACCCCAGAAACCTCATTATGCCTTTGTAGATACCTGAACAGGAAAGGGCGCCGCTCAGCTGGAGTTTGTTACTAACTTATTCTTAAAGGGTCCCGAATACGATTAGAATTTCATCAGTCTTTTGTACGGTAAGCGAACAGGCTATTGTAAGTGAACAAAACGGGAAATCATGCCATAGGTGCCCAAAACAGGAATTTGTTATGATCAGATTTTTTTTTTTTAGCGTCATGAATACGATGAGAATTTTCAAGGGTCGTTTGCATGGTAGGAAAACAGACTGTTTTAGGCGTCTTAATTAGTTTAGAGGGCGCCGCAGGCGCCACCTAACGGGAGTTTGCTACAGTCAGACATTTTAACGCAAACTTTTTTTGCTGGTCGGTGAACCAGTTGGTCAGCTTGTGATACATATAACTCTTAAGTGTTTTTGGTAACTAATGATAATTAACAAAATTATGATCCACTTTCAAATGAACTTTAAGTCGCAAAACAGCACCCCCAGAAACTTCAATATGCCGCCCTATTTTTTCAAACATTGGGGGGGGGCGGCTCCCCCCCTCCCCCCACCTCAAGCTACGCCCCTGTTGTTTGTGTATATCGTACAGGATACGTTCTTATTTCTTTATAGCAAAATGGAGTTTTAAAGGTTTTTTTTTTCCTTCTTCAGAGCAGAATGCTTTGAAAATATAAGGAAAATATCAGTTTTAAACAAAAAATATATTTTAAAATTTGTATTTTTTCTTTCTTCTTGTTTGAATTATTATTATTATTATTTAAGAACAAAAATTGCGCATCCCCTGGAACCCACAACAATAAATTTTTCGCATCCTCTTTCCGATTTTTCGCTTAATTTATGCACCATAGTGCGTAAACGGCATCACTGTATATGATTATAACTTGCAACTGGGACTATGATTGGACAAAAAAAAAATATATATATATATTGGTGAATTTCTATAAGCTTATGATGCTTTTGTCATGGTACTGTTATTAAAATATTTTATATTATGGACAGGGTTTGCAAGTTTTTGAGCATGACAGTTTTTGACAGTTTAAACTGCCATGTCCAAAACCCTGTGTCAAAAACCTCAAATTTAACACTTCTTAGTATAATTTAAACAATTAAAAAATCATAAGCTTAACTAGTTTTAAATTTACCTTATACTACATCCTTTAAAATTCTTTGCATATATATTCCGAGTAACATCGTACTCATCATCAGTGTCAAGTAAAAATTGGTTCTTCTGAGGTGATTACTTCGTGGTGTCGTGGAAGTCGTGGCTAGCTTCATTTCATTTCTTTTTTCTTGAGAATCTGTTGCCACACTGCAGGGATAATGCAGTGCTCCCAGTCGTTAACAGCATGGGTGTTAGTAATTATTTCTATGGCCTCCTGTTTTAGAACATAGTGGTGATTATTGTACGGAGCTATTTTATCAATATTGATGGAGTTTAAATTAATGGGGTTAGTATTGTGGGTGGACAAGAAAGCTGTGGAAGATTTACCATATTTTAAGTCAGCACGGTATCCTTTTTTACGATCGTTTATTCTGCGTTTTGTCATACCTATATAACATGTTTTATTACCATTAGTGTGTTCAAAATTTATTTTATAGATGCCTGCGGTAGATTTGTAGTTAATAATATATCTTTTTTATTTTGGATGTGCTGAAATATATTTTTATTTGGTTTGATCGGAATATTTACGTTTAGATTTTTGGCTTCGTTTTTTATTTTGATGCTAGCACCGTTATAAAATGGGATGGAGGTAATAAAATTGGATTTAGACTTTTGAGCATTATTAATTCTATTTAAGGTTTTAATGCATTTTTTATAAAGGTTGTCAACGAGATTTTTAGAGTAATTAGCATTAAGGGCGATTTTTTTTAATATAGCTGAGTTCATCTTTGAGTAATTTTTTATTGGAACAGATGAGTATTGCGCGGTTAATGTAAGAACGGAGAGCAGAATATTTATATGGGAAGGGGGTGTTACAGTTTTTATTTATAATTTCTGAATTAGCAGCTGGTTTTCGGTAGACCGTGGTATCAAAGGAGCCACTTGGGTTTTTTATAATTTTAATGTCAAGAAAATTTAAAGTATGATTAGTCCCATTTTCCATAGTGAATTTTATTTTATTATCGAGAGTATTTAAGTCAGTTAAGATGTTATTGGGATTAATGGAATTTGGAATAATGGCGAAGACGTCGTCCACATAACGGGTCCAAAGTTTGCATTTATTGATAATATTTTCAGCGGAATTTTTAAGTGACGTAATTTTAACTTGGCAATAATGCCCGAAATGGGACCCCTTGGGTTTGCCAGTAGATATTTTGGTTAAACATAAAGTATGATTCATTCAGGAGGAGGTTGCTGGCGAGAATTAGGCTTTCACTGACTTTGTTGTTCCCATAAATTTTGGTTATTTTGGTATTGATAATGTGGGTAATTTCCGGGATATCGATAGATGGGTATAAGTCTTTAATGTCGAAACTGACCAATTTATCATCATAGTTTAAGTTAGTGTTACGGAGTTTGTGAAGAAAGGTTTTGTTGGAATTAATTGAAAAATCGGAGGGAGGGAGAAGGGACTGATAGATGTGAGAGGGATCAATAGATCTATTGATCCCTCTAACATCTTAACAGATTTAAATACTCTTGATAATAAAATAAAATTCTCTATGGAAAACAAAACTAATCATACCTTAAACTTTCTTGATATTAAAATTATAAAAGACCCAAATAACTCTTTTGATACCACAAACTACAGAAAACCAACTGCTAATTCAGAAATTATAAATAAAAACTGTAACACCCCTCTCCCATATAAATATTCTGCTCTCTGTTCCTACATTAACTGCACAATCCTCGTCTGTTCCAATAAAAAATTACTTAAAGATGAACTCAACCATATGAAAGAAATCGCCCTTAACGCTAACTACTCTAAAAGTCTCGTAAACAAACTTTATAAAAAATGTATTAAAACCTTAAACAGAATTAGCAATGCCCAAAAACTAAACACACTTTTACTACTTCCATTCCATTTTGTTACGGTGCCAGCATCAAAATAAAAAAAGAAGCCAAAAAACTAAATGTAAATATTCCTATCAAACCAAATAAAAACATCTTTTAGCATATCCAAAATGAAAAAGATAATATTAACTATAAATCTACCACAGGCATTTATAATATAAATTTTGAATACACCAATGGTAAAAATGCTTGTTATATAGGAATGCAGAATAAAAGATCGCGAAAAAGAACATCGTGCTGACTTAAATTACAATAAATCATCTACTACTTTATCTACCACCCACAACTCTAACCTCATCAATTTAAATTCCATTAATATTAATAAAATAGCCCCTTACAATATTCACCATTATGCTCTAAAACGGGAGGCCATAGAAATCATTACTAACCCCCTTGCTGTTAACGAACGAGAGCATTGCATTATTCTAGCAGTGTGGCAACTGACACTTAAAACAAAGGAAATGAAGAGAGCTGCGACACCACGAAGGAACCAACTCTGAAGATCGACGATCACTTAGCACTGATGATGAGCATGGAGATGCTTGAAATATATTTGTGCAAAAATTGTAAAGGATGTTATGTAAGGTAAATTATGACAAGTTAAAGATTATATGTGTATATATATATATTCCCCAATGTACTTATATATATAGAGAGAGGGCAGGGTATCTACTAGGTCATGAATGTCATGTAAAGGTCATGAAATTCAGCAATAGGTCATGAAAGTCAAGAACAGGTCATGAAATTTGACCATCGGTTTGAGTCACATATTGGTTCAAGTAACCCAATTTCACTGGTCGGGTTGAACAATTTCTTTCTCTTGCAGTTCGGGTTGAGTTGATTGAATTTTTTTTCCTACAAGTCAGGTCGACTTGAAAATATCTTTCAAAATAATTTCTTTAAGAAGCAAAATCATAATTCGGCAACGCCTCCTTTGGTACATTGTCACTTTGCTTGTAGCCCACTTTGTTCGTTTGATGAATGGTCGTGTTTTTTCAACCCGAAACAATTGTTGCGAGTTTATTACATTTTATGGTGTACTTATTACTAAATTTGAAGCACATTTTGTTCACTTGAAGTATACAACACACCTAAATGGTTAAAAATTATTATTTATTCATTTTTCATATTTTAAAACTTTAACTTGAGGCATTAGTAATTACATTTTAAATTATTTACCAGTTGTATAGCAATAAAATTTACTTTATAATTTAAATTGCAAGATTTTTAGATGAATTATTAATTTTCATTTTAGGTTTTGTTAGGTCTGGGTCATTAAAATTCTCTATTGTGATTTCAGGTCGATTTTCAGGTTACTATTATTTAGTAATGTAAATATATAAGCATGGTTATAAAACTAGTATCGTCATTTATATCTTTAAAAAACAAAATTGTTTTCAATGAAAATGTACAGGCATTCTAACTTTTGTTCCCCCCCCCCCCCCCAAAAAAAAAAAAAAAAAAAATCTTTGAATTTTTTTTAATAAAAACATTTAAATTTTCTAGAATATATGTATGCTCAAAATATTTTGTTAATCAAAACAGTATTAATGTATAACTGAATGAACTACTTTTTTCTAACAACTTAGAATGTATTCTATTTTGAAGTATAGGAAAGACATCGAAATGCAAAGTTTGAGATGTATAGTTATATACTTTTTAGTTTAATAATTCTAATCTTAATCTTTTCGTGGAAAAAAAAAATTTTTTAGATTTGAAAAAAAATTAATACATATATTCCTCTCCTTAATGCAAGGTGCAAGGAAAATAAATGACAATTTCCATCCCCCAAAAACTAATAGCTACAACATTATAACATTGCACAAATAGTGTACACATGTATGTAGTTACATGTGTCAGTTTTAGATTGATTTCCACTACTATTTACTTAGATTATTAATTAAAAAAAAATGTTTTCAGTGTTTTTTAACAGCTAATACTGTTGTTAAACAATGATTTTAAAAATAAAGCAAGGAGATATATCGGTTAAAAAAAAAAAAAAAAGAATATGTTAATTCAAAAAGAAAGGTTGGATACATCGATAAAAAAGGTCATGAAAAATTTTTTGAGGTCATGAATTTTTTTCTGTCAAGTCAGTAGACACCCTGAAGGAGGAAAGGAGCACTGTTAACTAACATTATAGTCTAATATAACATAAAATAAAATTTCATAAATTCAAGTACAAATTCAAAAAGGAAAATTGAGAAACAAATCTTTAATTTATAAAAAAAGTAATAAATTATTCAGTTACTCACCAGATGATCCTGGAATGTTGTTTAATCCCGTAAAGTTGAAAACACATTATATTTTTTATGTATAGTTCAAATGTTAAAGAAAAAAAAAGAATAGTTGAGATGAAGTTGAAACTAGTAGAACATAAGGCATGCAGGACAGTACAAAAACATTTGAAAGTAAAAAACAAAATTATATTTTTTATATACTTCAACTTCTTTACCCACTGAAATGTCCCTTCCCCTTCCCATCTCCACCATAAATGTTGCCATCTCGGTGGCATAAACTGCAAATTATTGATAGCCTCCACAAACAAATCTCGAATCCATACAAAAATTGCAGCAAAAAATGCATTTTCCCCCCCTTAAAAGTGAAAAATACGATAACTTTGTTTTAAAATTTCACAAATCCATGGCTCAACCATTCGCTTTAACAGTACTGACAAGTTCTTTTGAAAGATACCCCATATGGAAAATTCACATTCCAGGTGTAGAGAAGGGTACTTCCAGAGCAACGCTCCTAGAAGTACTCCTAGGTACATTTTTTTCCCTAGTTTACAACTAGTATAATCAATAATTCGGATTCATTTCATAATTAGCATTAAAAATACCTCTCATTGCGTATATTTATCCAAAATTTTATCATACACTGCCATGTTAAAAATTTAGGGAAAAAATAAAGGATGGCAGCGTGCCACCTGTTGAGTGATTGATCCCCAATAAGCACCAGTTTAGGAAAAGGTCTAACTAAATATCAAGTTTAGTTAAATTCCGTTCATTGGATTTTGAGATACAGCATCGACAAAATTTGAGATACATGCACACAGAGGAGATTTTCTAAAAATAGTTAAATCGTTTTAGGGCATTACAAACCGGTTAAATCCGTCGGAAACCGGAGTTTGAACAATTTCATGAATCCAATACTTATATATATATATAGTGAGAGAAGAATTAAAAAAAAAAAAGTACACTGAGAAAAATCTGGTGTGTAACAAACAGAGAACTCTTATTAATTACTATTACACATAAATTCATTTTAAAGATAGCGTATTCAGAAGGCATGAAATTTACCTAAGTAATCAGACATTTGTAGCAACTAATTAATTAACAGAAATGTTGGAAAGACAACTGAAGAAAAATTTATAGCACGTGTTCAAAGAAATTCGGCAGAGCTGTTTTTTGAAGCACCCATTCCTTAAATCGTATATTGACCTATTTAATCTGGAAGCCTATCATTTTTCCTAAAATAATATCAGGTACTAATGAAAAAAAGACACCTAAAAAGAATTTTTTTTTTTTTTTAATCGAACGGTGACAAAAAGAATTTCTTTTTTGCAGCAGTCTGCATGTCTGGTTGAGCCGAGTGAGGACAGGGGAGGGGGGAGAATAGATATGATTTCTTCACTTTCTCCTCCAGAACTGTTTTGTGGTATAACTGGATAAATTAGAGATGGGAAATTACAGATGAAAAATTACAATGCTCTTTTTTTATTATTTATTTTCTCTCTCATTTCACCTCTTCCTCCTCCTCAAAAAAAAAAAAAAAAAAAAAAAAGATTTAAAGTGTGATAAAGAATCAGTTTTAAATTACAATGTGCATTTTTTTTTTTTTTTTTTTTGTATGTATGGAAACCTCCAGAAGTAGCAATCTAAACTAATTTGTTACTATACACAAAGAAAAGCGTGCCTGACTGATAAAAAGCTTTAAAAGAGAGATAATAATAATAATAAATAAATAAAGTTTTATTAATTCAGTATTACTGCCTCTCCCCCCTTTCCCCAATCTTGTACAAATTTCAACGCGCTCAACTATCCGGATTTTTTTTTATCTGGCAACTGATGTTTTCTGACCATGCCGGTTAATCAAGCTTTTACTGTATTTATAAATCAGGTGAAAACTTGATGTTGAAAATTTTGCCCGAATACAATATTTCCATTACTTACGATAGTTACATAGTAGAAGTGAAAATCTGGACAATTCAGCACACTGAAATTCCAGCAATACTGTAAGTCAACAGAAACACTAAAGTAGGAGACCAATATCTCGGTTTAATTACCAATCAAAAAGCTTTCTAAATAATTTTGGCCCCACCAGAGACTTGTGGGACTGGTTTGAGACTGATTTATATACCTAAAGTTTATATTTTTAATGACATCATATTTATAATTAAAATATAAACTTACTTTTTAAAAATAATTCTTAACATGCGTGTTTATCTTTTTTTAAAGAAAATATCTCTTTAAATAGAGGATCAACTTATACACGAGTATTTATGCTAATATTGCTAAGCGAAATTACTTCAAGAACTCAAGTGATGTGGTTTTGGTGTTAAGGACGATAATACACTTGTGAACCTAAGCTTGGGTGGGTAAAATGCCTTATATATTAAAATCACACAATCAACTGATTGGGAAGAAAATCATATTTATTGAAAATTATTTTTCCAACTAAATGAAAATAATGCCTGGACTGGGCATTATTTTCACTCAGTCGGAAAAATAAATTTTAATAAAAATGCCTTATGTTTAGGTCTTTCTAAAGGATTCTAGCCCATATTTCTAAGCGTTTCAGAAAAAGAAAAAGAAAACACTGAAAACCTCAAATGACAGGGCCGATGAGCATGACCTAGGTTCAAACCCATCACCTCTTGTCTACCAGCTTTGAAAACAGAATGTCTCGGTCACTAATAGAGATCAAGTGTTATTACAGTTGAGTGTGTTTTTTAACATAAATCTAACAAGTGTTATTTCATTATTATGTTTGTGATCAGCCCACAGCATCAAGAAATAAATTTGTTTTGGCTGACCTAACATCTGTGATAAGAAATGGGTCTTCTCCCTTTCTTTTCCAGATGTTATGACAAGGCATATGATATCATTATTAAGGGAGGGGGCACTCAGTGCTATTTTCGACATCTGTGATAATTATGGAATGAAAATAGTTCTAAAAAATAACGGATTGTATTTCTCAGTTGCAGATCGAATGTGCACACCGCTGAAAGTAAACAAATTGAGAGAGAGAGAGAGAGAGAGAGTGGCTAACTGAAAGAGGCTGATCATCTGCTTGTTGTTTAGGAAGGAAGGGACGGAAGATTTATCAATTCTTTGCCATTTAAAATAGGGGGGATAGAAAATGACATCAAGACTTTCGGGCTACATGAGATTTCGGGTTAGTTAAATGCCGATGAGCAGAGGTTTTACTCTATTTTAAAAAGTTAATTACAAATAAAACAAGTAATAAAAATCATTTATATATTTAAATAGCTTAACTGCAAAAATTCAGATATGTTCAGATTTATGCTTTTTTTTTTTCCTCCTCTCTCTTCATCACATATTAATTGATTGGTCCTCAAGTAAATATAAAAGATTATTCTTTTTTACATTTTTTTACCAAATCATTTTTCCTGTAGTACGTCTTTTTAGTAGTGCATGAAAAGCAGATGATTTTTTTTTTTTTTTTCAACTTTGTTGCTAAGCTGTTACGTGTTTCAGATTTATTATCGTTCTAAACATAAGTTTGTCAGTTCTAAAAACAAATTTCTTTTTTTTTTTTAGTTTAGTTTTAAATACTATAAGAGAAAAATAAGTACTTTTTAAGGTACAAGTGTAATAAGTAAGGAGTTTTTAAGGACCTAAAAACAGCTATAAAAAGTAAGGAGTTTTTAAGGACTTCCTAGAATTTTTAAGGACTTTTTAAGCACCTGTACGAACCATGACTACATACTTATTCATTTTAAGTTATCAAAAATTTTGCAAAGTCTTATGGCCATATCACACGGGAGCATATATACTCAACACAACATTATACGCAACATGTTGACTTTGCTGAACGTGTTCAAAGAAATTCGGCAGAGCTGTTTTTTGAAGCACCCATTCCTTAAATCGTATATTGACCTATTTAATCTGGAAGCCTATCATTTTTCCTAAAATAATATCAGGTACTAATGAAAAAAAGACACCTAAAAAGAATTTTTTTTTTTTTTTAATCGAACGGTGACAAAAAGAATTTCTTTTTTGCAGCAGTCTGCATGTCTGGTTGAGCCGAGTGAGGACAGGGGAGGGGGGAGAATAGATATGATTTCTTCACTTTCTCCTCCAGAACTGATTTGTGGTATAACTGGATAAATTAGAGATGGGAAATTACAGATGAAAAATTACAATGCTCTTTTTTTATTATTTATTTTCTCTCTCATTTCACCTCTTCCTCCTCCTCAAAAAAAAAAAAAAAAAAAAAAAAAGATTTAAAGTGTGATAAAGAATCAGTTTTAAATTACAATGTGCATTTTTTTTTTTTTTTTTTGTATGTATGGAAACCTCCAGAAGTAGCAATCTAAACTAATTTGTTACTATACACAAAGAAAAGCGTGCCTGACTGATAAAAAGCTTTAAAAGAGAGATAATAATAATAATAAATAAATAAAGTTTTATTAATTCAGTATTACTGCCTCTCCCCCCTTTCCCCAATCTTGTACAAATTTCAACGCGCTCAACTATCCGGATTTTTTTTTATCTGGCAACTGATGTTTTCTGACCATGCCGGTTAATCAAGCTTTTACTGTATTTATAAATCAGGTGAAAACTTGATGTTGAAAATTTTGCCCGAATACAATATTTCCATTACTTACGATAGTTACATAGTAGAAGTGAAAATCTGGACAATTCAGCACACTGAAATTCCAGCAATACTGTAAGTCAACAGAAACACTAAAGTAGGAGACCAATATCTCGGTTTAATTACCAATCAAAAAGCTTTCTAAATAATTTTGGCCCCACCAGAGACTTGTGGGACTGGTTTGAGACTGATTTATATACCTAAAGTTTATATTTTTAATGACATCATATTTATAATTAAAATATAAACTTACTTTTTAAAAATAATTCTTAACATGCGTGTTTATTTTTTTTTAAAGAAAATATCTCTTTAAATAGAGGATCAACTTATACACGAGTATTTATGCTAATATTGCTAAGCGAAATTACTTCAAGAACTCAAGTGATGTGGTTTTGGTGTTAAGGACGATAATACACTTGTGAACCTAAGCTTGGGTGGGTAAAATGCCTTATATATTAAAATCACACAATCAACTGATTGGGAAGAAAATCATATTTATTGAAAATTATTTTTCCAACTAAATGAAAATAATGCCTGGACTGGGCATTATTTTCACTCAGTCGGAAAAATAAATTTTAATAAAAATGCCTTATGTTTAGGTCTTTCTAAAGGATTCTAGCCCATATTTCTAAGCGTTTCAGAAAAAGAAAAAGAAAACACTGAAAACCTCAAATGACAGGGCCGATGAGCATGACCTAGGTTCAAACCCATCACCTCTTGTCTACCAGCTTTGAAAACAGAATGTCTCGGTCACTAATAGAGATCAAGTGTTATTACAGTTGAGTGTGTTTTTTAACATAAATCTAACAAGTGTTATTTCATTATTATGTTTGTGATCAGCCCACAGCATCAAGAAATAAATTTGTTTTGGCTGACCTAACATCTGTGATAAGAAATGGGTCTTCTCCCTTTCTTTTCCAGATGTTATGACAAGGCATATGATATCATTATTAAGGGAGGGGGCACTCAGTGCTATTTTCGACATCTGTGATAATTATGGAATGAAAATAGTTCTAAAAAATAACGGATTGTATTTCTCAGTGGCAGATCGAATGTGCACACCGCTGAAAGTAAACAAATTGAGAGAGAGAGAGAGAGAGAGAGTGGCTAACTGAAAGAGGCTGATCATCTGCTTGTTGTTTAGGAAGGAAGGGACGGAAGATTTATCAATTCTTTGCCATTTAAAATAGGGGGGATAGAAAATGACATCAAGACTTTCGGGCTACATGAGATTTCGGGTTAGTTAAATGCCGATGAGCAGAGGTTTTACTCTATTTTAAAAAGTTAATTACAAATAAAACAAGTAATAAAAATCATTTATATATTTAAATAGCTTAACTGCAAAAATTCAGATATGTTCAGATTTATGCTTTTTTTTTTTCCTCCTCTCTCTTCATCACATATTAATTGATTGGTCCTCAAGTAAATATAAAAGATTATTCTTTTTTACATTTTTTTACCAAATCATTTTTCCTGTAGTACGTCTTTTTAGTAGTGCATGAAAAGCAGATGATTTTTTTTTTTTTTTTCAACTTTGTTGCTAAGCTGTTACGTGTTTCAGATTTATTATCGTTCTAAACATAAGTTTGTCAGTTCTAAAAACAAATTTCTTTTTTTTTTTTAGTTTAGTTTTAAATACTATAAGAGAAAAATAAGTACTTTTTAAGGTACAAGTATAATAAGTAAGGAGTTTTTAAGGACCTAAAAACAGCTATAAAAAGTAAGGAGTTTTTAAGGACTTCCTAGAATTTTTAAGGACTTTTTAAGCACCTGTACGAACCATGACTACATACTTATTCATTTTAAGTTATCAAAAATTTTGCAAAGTCTTATGGCCATATCACACGGGAGCATATATACTCAACACAACATTATACGCAACATGTTGACTTTGCTGAACGTGTTCAAAGAAATTCGGCAGAGCTGTTTTTTGAAGCACCCATTCCTTAAATCGTATATTGACCTATTTAATCTGGAAGCCTATCATTTTTCCTAAAATAATATCAGGTACTAATGAAAAAAAGACACCTAAAAAGAATTTTTTTTTTTTTTTTAATCGAACGGTGACAAAAAGAATTTCTTTTTTGCAGCAGTCTGCATGTCTGGTTGAGCCGAGTGAGGACAGGGGAGGGGGGAGAATAGATATGATTTCTTCACTTTCTCCTCCAGAACTGTTTTGTGGTATAACTGGATAAATTAGAGATGGGAAATTACAGATGAAAAATTACAATGCTCTTTTTTTATTATTTATTTTCTCTCTCATTTCACCTCTTCCTCCTCAAAAAAAAAACAAGATTTAAAGTGTGATAAAGAATCAGTTTTAAATTACAATGTGCAGTTTTTTTTTTTTTTTTTGTATGTATGGAAACCTCCAGAAGTAGCAATCTAAACTAATTTGTTACTATACACAAAGAAAAGCGTGCCTGACTGATAAAAAGCTTTAAAAGAGAGATAATAATAATAATAAATAAATAAAGTTTTATTAATTCAGTATTACTGCCTCTCCCCCCTTTCCCCAATCTTGTACAAATTTCAACGCGCTCAACTATCCGGATTTTTTTTTATCTGGCAACTGATGTTTTCTGACCATGCCGGTTAATCAAGCTTTTACTGTATTTATAAATCAGGTGAAAACTTGATGTTGAAAATTTTGCCCGAATACAATATTTCCATTACTTACGATAGTTACATAGTAGAAGTGAAAATCTGGACAATTCAGCACACTGAAATTCCAGCAATACTGTAAGTCAACAGAAACACTAAAGTAGGAGACCAATATCTCGGTTTAATTACCAATCAAAAAGCTTTCTAAATAATTTTGGCCCCACCAGAGACTTGTGGGACTGGTTTGAGACTGATTTATATACCTAAAGTTTATATTTTTAATGACATATTTATAATTAAAATATAAACTTACTTTTTAAAAATAATTCTTAACATGCGTGTTTATCTTTTTTTAAAGAAAATATCTCTTTAAATAGAGGATCAACTTATACACGAGTATTTATGCTAATATTGCTAAGCGAAATTACTTCAAGAACTCAAGTGATGTGGTTTTGGTGTTAAGGACGATAATACACTTGTGAACCTAAGCTTGGGTGGGTAAAATGCCTTATATATTAAAATCACACAATCAACTGATTGGGAAGAAAATCATATTTATTGAAAATTATTTTTCCAACTAAATGAAAATAATGCCTGGACTGGGCATTATTTTCACTCAGTCGGAAAAATAAATTTTAATAAAAATGCCTTATGTTTAGGCCTTTCTAAAGGATTCTAGCCCATATTTCTAAGCGTTTCAGAAAAAGAAAAAGAAAACACTGAAAACCTCAAATGACAGGGCCGATGAGCATGACCTAGGTTCAAACCCATCACCTCTTGTCTACCAGCTTTGAAAACAGAATGTCTCGGTCACTAATAGAGATCAAGTGTTATTACAGTTGAGTGTGTTTTTTAACATAAATCTAACAAGTGTTATTTCATTATTATGTTTGTGATCAGCCCACAGCATCAAGAAATAAATTTGTTTTGGCTGACCTAACATCTGTGATAAGAAATGGGTCTTTTCCCTTTCTTTTCCAGATGTTATGACAAGGCATATGATATCATTATTAAGGGAGGGGGCACTCAGTGCTATTTTCGACATCTGTGATAATTATGGAATGAAAATAGTTCTAAAAAATAACGGATTGTATTTCTCAGTGGCAGATCGAATGTGCACACCGCTGAAAGTAAACAAATTGAGAGAGAGAGAGAGAGAGTGGCTAACTGAAAGAGGCTGATCATCTGCTTGTTGTTTAGGAAGGAAGGGACGGAAGATTTATCAATTCTTTGCCATTTAAAATAGGGGGGATAGAAAATGACATCAAGACTTTCGGGCTACATGAGATTTCGGGTTAGTTAAATGCCGATGAGCAGAGGTTTTACTCTATTTTAAAAAGTTAATTACAAATAAAACAAGTAATAAAAATCATTTATATATTTAAATAGCTTAACTGCAAAAATTCAGATATGTTCAGATTTATGCTTTTTTTTTTTCCTCCTCTCTCTTCATCACATATTAATTGATTAGTCCTCAAGTAAATATAAAAGATTATTCTTTTTTACATTTTTTTACCAAATCATTTTTCCTGTAGTACGTCTTTTTAGTAGTGCATGAAAAGCAGATGATTTTTTTTTTTTTTTCAACTTTGTTGCTAAGCTGTTACGTGTTTCAGATTTATTATCGTTCTAAACATAAGTTTGTCAGTTCTAAAAACAAATTTCTTTTTTTTTTTTAGTTTAGTTTTAAATACTATAAAAGAAAAATAAGTACTTTTTAAGGTACAAGTATAATAAGTAAGGAGTTTTTAAGGACCTAAAAACAGCTATAAAAAGTAAGGAGTTTTTAAGGACTTCCTAGAATTTTTAAGGACTTTTTAAGCACCTGTACGAACCATGACTACATACTTATTCATTTTAAGTTATCAAAAATTTTGCAAAGTCTTATGGCCATATCACACGGGAGCATATATACTCAACACAACATTATACGCAACATGTTGACTTTGCTGAACGAACGACAAACCGGTCAGCTTTCCGCAGGGTTCTCCCGAATCGATGGCGTGATGTATTCCTTTCTCTAAAGGTATTCCAGAAAAAAAAAATTCTGTTTATTCCTCCTATTGGTCAATTTTGATCAGCACGCTCAACATACTCAACTTTTTCTAAACGGTTTCGTAAAAGTTGATCATCCGAAAACTTGCTGTCCTTGAACAAAATCAGGCTGAGTATGTTGGGTATAATGCTGAGTTTAGTAAAATGCTGAACGAAAGTCTCTCGTGTGATATGGCCATTATTTTCAAAAAGGAAGTTCTTTTAAATACATACTGATTGATAATTAAAAGATTCTGTAAGTAATTTATCCCAATGAACGAAATTACTGTACTATTGAATATTAAATCATATATTTTGGGTTATAAACAATAGTATGTTTTAAAGTTGCATGATTAAAAATTTCTAAGGTATCTAAACTTTAGAAAATGATAGATGGTATATCTTTTTTGTAAATTACTGTCTTAAAGGTATGAAAATTTACATTTATATGCACTGATAGGCAATATTAAATACATTAAAATTTCTCAAACTACATTTTAAAAAAAATCAAATATTTAAATTTTCTTCACTTTATAAAAATGCTCTGTGCTAACTAATTTTTTTTTTATTATTATTCTATACCCCGATTTTACATTATTATAGTTTAATAATATATTTGAAAGATAAAAATTTTTGTTATAATTTCAGCATTCTACTTAATTTTAAAAATTAACCCATCATTGTGAATACACAAATATATACTAAACCTAATATGTTTAGTCAGGGCCCGCATTAAGCATTCGCCACCTCGCCAAATGCGAACAAATCAGAAAATTGGCGATAAAAATTTTATTTTTGCAAAAATGTTGGCGAACAATTTATTTTTCACCAGTTTTCTCAAAGATTTAAACCAAAAAAAAAAAAAAAATTACCATATTTTTGTAAATAAATAAATCGACCAAAACATAAGTTGTAAAACAATGTGTGACGAGTTTTCATTTTTTCATAACAAGCTCATTCCAGATTCCAGCGAAATAAACAAAAGCATCAATGTGCATACAGTTACAGTCAGCCTATCTCTTCGCGCTTCCATCTCTGTCTGCCGCCTCGAATTCTTTCTTCTACCTCCATGTTCACGGAGGGATGGTTTCTCGTTTCTCCTTTGCGTTGATTTACTGCACTGCACATTCTGCCTTGCACATGACATCACATCCCACGTGCGCCGCTCTTCTCTTTGCATGCTTGTAAATAAAATACGTCGGTCAGCACCGAGCCGAGATCATCTTGTTTCAGTTTTATTGTTTTAGCATCGTTTCTTGAAATTTGTTTTATTTTTAATGTGTTTTGAACACAAAAATCAGAATAGTGAAATGATACTTAAGGACATTTTAGATTATTAACTTAAATAACGATTGAAATATTAACAGAAAATCTATATAATGGCTGGAAGGCAATCCATTACTAGTTTTTTTACCAAAACATCCAATTCAAATGCTTCTCAATCACTTCAGAAAGAAGGTGTGAAGAGAAAAAAAATGGAATCAACAGACACATTGAATCAGCCATCTCGGAAAATTCAGACTAGTTGGTTTACAAAATATAAATGGCTGAAGCATGATTCCGACCAAAAACTTCTAACATGTAAGTGGTGTATAGATGCCGGTCGAAGTAATACATTTACAAGCGAAAAATCGAGTGATTGGCCCAAAGCAGACGACTTTTCAAAGCATGAAAAGACAGCTGATCATAAATTTGCAACAGAGGCAAAGTGTGCTTTGGATAGGAAAGAAATGGTACGAGCTGCTAGTAAAGCTAATGAAAAAGTGAAGGATGTTATTATTTCCACCCTGAAAAATGTGTATTATATTTGTGAAGAAAATTTAGCATTGGAAAAATTTACTTCTCTTCAAGAACTAATGCTACAACAAGGATGTTCTCAACTCCAGCTTCTTAAACAAGATGTTAAGATAAAATATACGCATCATGGATGTATTGATGACTTTATTTATGCTTTAAAGACAGTAATTGAAGATGACATGTTACAAAATATCAAGACAGCCAAATTTTATGGCTTGGAAATAGACGAATCGACTGATATTGGCAATTGCCAGAATTTAATGCTGTATGTAAGATCAGTTGTGGAAGGTAAGGTTTTTACTAGTTTTTTAAATTTGGTGCAGTTAGATGAGGGCAGTACGGCCGAGAAAATTTATATTAAAATTCTGGAAATATTAAAGGAGAAAGACTTACCTGTTAATAATTTAATTGCTTTGAGTACAGATAGAGCAAGCACCATGACTAGGTGTAGAAATGGTCTTGTTATCCTCTTTAAAAAAGAAAACCCATTTATTATCTCAGAACACTGTGCAAGTCATAGGCTAGCTTTAGCTAGTTCGCAAGCAGCAAATTCTGTCTCATATTTGGTTAAATATCAGACAATATTGAATGAAATTTATAAATATTACAAATATTCTCCAAAAAATTCCAATGTTCTAAGAAATTCTCAAAATGCTTTAGGAGCTAAAGTTCTAAAATTTAAACAGGTTTTTCACACAAGGTGGCTGTCTTTTTATTCTGGAGTCCAAACTATTTTGGAATCTATTGATCCCTTATTGGCAGCCTTACTGTCAAATATAGAGTCAAATAAGAATAACATTCGTGCTTCATGCATGCAAAAAAACATAGGAAAATTTCAGTTTATTGCTATGACTCATTTTTTAGTGGATGCCCTCGGGCCCCTTAATAACACATGTTTAGCATTACAGAGTTCAGAATTGGTATTCTCAGATGTCATAGACAACCTTGAATCATGTCAGTATGCCTTGAATTCTATGATTGAAGGTGATGATTTGAATATAGACCAGTGTAAGCATCTCAAAGAATTTCTTGATTCCCTGCCTAATGATTATCAAACTAAATCTGAACTGAATTATAAAAATCATACAATCTCCATAAATTCAAAGCAAGTGGAAACTGTTTTCAAGACTGCAGTGTCTTTTCTAAAAAGTATCATTCATAATATTGGGCAAAGATATGCATCAAACAAAGTCTGTTATCGTTTTGAAATTTTTAATCCATGCAAAATACTAACTGATAAAGATGATCTTCCAGATTTTGGCAAAAAAGAAATAAGAGAGCTTAGAGAAATGTTTGGTCATGAGCTAACTAATTCGAAAAATGTATCTTTACCAGCCATCATTAATTCTGAGGAACTTGCAACAGAATGGCAAACATGGAAGCAGATCATGTTCTAACACAAGGATTTATCAATGAAAGATTTTTGGTGCCTGCATTTTAAAAAATATGGTAACTGTGGTGCATACAAAAATATTTTGCTGCTAGCAACCATAGCATTAACTTGCCCTGTTACAACAACAAATGTTGAAAGAGGCTTCAGCAAACAAAACATTAAGACTGCCTTAAGAAACAGTTTGAAGGTCCAAACTCTTAATAATTTAATATTAATTTAAAGTGAAGGACCTGAAATGAAACATTTTGATTTTGATAAGGCATTTGAATGCTGGAACACCAGTAAAAACAGGCGTTTCAGTACGTAAGGCAATGCAGTACATATTGTAGCCTCTATATATATCAAAGATTTTTCTTTATTATTATTATTATTATTTAGTTTTATTTTTAATATTCTGTAAAAATCTCATTTTTATTTATCAATTTTATGCAAATAAATTACCGTGTCATGATTTTCAGCCTGTACATTCTGTCAAATAGTTTTAAAGGTAAGGATAAAATACAATTATGAATTTTTTAAAAGTTTGAATTTGCAAAAGCTGTACATTAAAAAGCAGTTGAGTCTTCCAATTTTGAAACTTTTTAAGAAATTCAGTTAAGAAGCGAACATAAAATTGAATAGCTTAAATTGTTTTTCTTAAAAATGCAAATGGAAAATATTTAGTATTGATATTGCTTTTTAATTATATTGCTTTTGGTATTTTATTTGTTTAATTTGTAATTATCATAAATGTTTACTTTTACACCAATACTATAATATCTTGCTATATTTCTATACATTTTTGCCTTTCAAGTACTTAATAAAAAATAAAATGACATAAAATCTACAAAATTGGATTACGGTCATAAAATGAAAGTAAAACTGTTTTTAAAAATAATGTAGCAGCAATTATGAATTAGAAAAATCGTAACAGTTCTGGCAAGTTGGCAGCAATAAAGTGTAATTAACTATGAATATGCAATTAATATTAAAATCAATTAAATTGGTATAGTATGTATAATTATAAGCACCTGTTGTTTTAAATGAGTTTTATGCACCGTAGTTTAACTGTACATTGTAAAAATTTCGTGTATAAAATGTGGCTTACACTTTTAAAAATTGGCTAATGATTTTTCAATTTGGCTAATTTATTGGCTAACAATTTGAAATCCTTAGCGCGGGCCCTGTTAGTACATATTTTTACACCATAATAATGTTAAAGTGAAAGGAAAAATTAAATAAATAGTAATTTGCAGGAAAAATTTAATTTTTTTTTTTTTTTATTATTTAGTTAGTTTTAAAGAATTTTTAATACAATACTTAATTGTATCACTATAATTTCAAACTATGTACACTAGTTTTCATAGCTCTAAGACAATTTACATAAAAAGATTTATAATGTTCACTCTCCCTTAAGACTATACATTGATATGTTTTCTAACACTTTTTTTTTCTTTTTCTGGGAGGGGGGCGGGGAGGAATATATAATTTAATATTTTAATTAATTTCTCATTCAATATGGTTTCGCTACTTCGATCGGGCCTGGAACAATATAAGTTGCTATGATTAGCTATATTGTTTTACGAAATCGATGCAGCTTTCACAGCTTTATGAAGTACATGCCCCCTGATAAGTATTTACTTCTAATTTTAAGCATTTTTATCCAATTATTTCTGTGGTCATTTATTTTTTTCCTCTGTCATTAAGTTTAATGGTCCTTTTTTTATTATTATCATTCATGTCGGTATAAGTAATTTAAATTGTTTTCGTCTCTTATTGGTTCTTAATCTGTATCACAACAATTTTCTGTCAGTCTTTCCTATTAGTTAAAATCAGTTCTATTATTTTGTGTTGGTATTGTTTTGTATCTATTAATTGCTAAATTTTAAGATTAAATTTTATTACGATATCTCTAATTTATATATATAATCAAAATTAATAGATAGTATATACATTTCAACTTAAAAATATGGATAAAATTATTTTAGATTATAGTTTCCACTTTTCTCATCTGGTTTTTAACAGTTTTTGATGGTTTAAACCAGTTTCTGACATCAAAAAACCAACCTTGATTATGCATGACATTTTGGGATTATTTAGACAGCAAGGATAGTCAAGTGTCCTTGTATGGCCCTAAATTTAACTTTCCACTGAAAATGGGGATGTTTTGGGGAGACAATTTTCTAACTGAAAATATCCTAAAAAAGAAAAACATTTTTATTCTGTACTAACAGAAGAACACAATAAACTTCTATAGTTTTTAATGCAAAGCATAACACAATATGTCAAATATCTTATAGCTCCTTATGGTAAACACTTTACTGGCATCTTCAATAATAGTTTTGTAATTTGTGACACGTGCAATAAAAAAGGTCAGAAATATAAATACCGTGAAAAAGATTCACTAAAATTTTAATAGTAATGCATAAATAAATAGATAACTTACTCAACATTACCATCTTCAATCACAGCTTGAGACTGAAAGCATGTCATTTGAACTCTGCCTCCCTGTAACAAGAATATATATGTAAATGTTATAATTATATACAAGGCATTGAATTTTTTAGTTTAAAAAAAAAATTCTAAAATTTCTAAAACATACTTTATATATTTTTCCTAAATCTAATATGTATATTGTTAATATAAAATAAAAATTTTAATTTAACACTTATTTCGTTCTAATAATTAGTGAAAAGCAGATTTTCTGAGACTATGACAACTTTTCACAAAAAGTAGTGCATGCCTGGAAAAAGGAAATAAAAAAGAAATGAATCCTGTTTCACTAAGCAAAAATAGTATGAGTTACAATGGGAATGAGAGTAAGAAGCAATCAATATGAAGTAAAACTCCAAGACATCTTGTAACTATGAAATTCGGAGCAGCTTATCTCATAAAATATATCAATTATTTTATAAAAATAAAAAGGTAGACTAGGACTCCAACACCAAAATTAATGGAAAATACTAATATTTTCCAGAGAACCACAATCGTCCTCTGGATATCTAGAAATGATTTGGATGTTTCTATAAATCCATCCTGTTCTATGCTGAATGACAGCAAATGTTCTTCTGCATGCTTCAGAATGACAATTCACTGATTTTTTCCTTCATTAATCCAGAGGTGCAGGCAATCAGATAGGACAAAAACCTTCTTTAAATTCCCACACACGTACATTTGAGCTTCATATGTTGGCACTCTACCAATTTTTGCTACAATTCCTCGTTTCTGGGTTTATCAGCCATGTGTTTTAAAACATATCTGTGTTTGTCCTTTTTAGCTCTTTACTTTGGTGTTGAAATCCTACACAATAGTAATTATGAGTAAGGCTTTATCTTTTACAAATAAATATACAGGGATGGAACATTGGTGCAGAACTTATACCAGTATTTGTTTAAAAAATTTCTCTACCTATAAAAAGTCATTGGTTCAAGAAGAAAATTTTGTTTCATTAAAAGTGGTACGGGTTCTGCCCCAATGTTCCATACCAGAATTTACTTTTAGATGCAATTATGTTTTATTTATTGAAATAGTTAATTTGATGTTTAATGATATAATGTGTTCAATTGCTGCTCTTAATATGTTCAATAAAAATTTTCCCAATTCTTGTAAGTTTATGGAGTGAGGAGACCATTGTAATATGTCTAATGGCACATGCACATACCAATGAAATTTTCGAGATGAATACTGATGATTTTTCAATAAAATACATATCTTAAAAAAAAAAAAAAAAAAAAAAAAAAATACATATATTTATAATTAAATATCTAAAAGCCTAGATGGACAATTATCTGCAGTTTTGATTATTTATGGTAGTTCTGTCATATGCAACCACAGAAAATCTTTATTCTATTCTATATAACATTCTATTTATTAGCAGTAATAATCCCTGCCATAATTAATAATAAATGTTTCCTTGGCTAGTTATTTTGAAAAATGTATACATACAAGATTGAAAATTAAGTAATAAAATAAAATACTACAAACTTTTTTTGAGGGATCTTCATTAAAAACAGAGAATATCATTCCAATGAATCCATCATCCATTAATTGATAACTATCTTGTGTATTGACATCTATAAAGAAACATATTATTCAAAATACTAACTTTTCTATTTATTAAAAACTATTCTAATCACTAACATTTTCCTTTACTTAAACCCAGCAAAGTTGAATTTATTTTAGCTCTTATGCCCTAAATACATTAAAGTACTAATTTGATTAGTACTAAAAAAAAAAAAAAAAAAAAAAAAAAAAACATGTTTATTTTCTGTATATGTTGCAAACACAATTTTGTTCACAAAACTACACAATATACACACATACCCTATTGTTAATTATTTGAAGTGCATTTGAATGCAGATATAGAAATATAATGAAATAGCAATATTTAGATGAACTATGGCTCCCTATAAAAAATGGTATATGTATTTTTTTTTTTATTATAATGGTTTACCCTCTTGCATACACATAGAACAAACAACAAAAAAATTCAATTACACTGATTTAAGTATGTAGTTATTCAATATATTCTTCACAGATAAAAATAAAACTTGCAACTATGATAAATAGGCTAAACAATATTGGAAATTTAATACTGCATTATAAGTATTACATTATAAACAGGGGCGCACCGACCCGGTGTGCGAAGTGTGCGGCGCACACAGGCGCCAGGTAAAGAAAGGCGCCAGCCGAGGATAAATTATTTGAAAATAATAATAATAAGAAGAAGAAGAAATAAGAAAAAGAGAGAAAGAAAAGAAATATATATATATATATATATATACGATACGATACGTATAAAAAAATATTGCTTCACTAAATCTGATTTCATATGCCGGCCTGAAGCCATGCGACTAGTGTTGCTAAATGAGGAGTCTTGAAAAATATATTGGCAAAACTTGTGTTCTTCAAATAGTTTAGGAGATTTTTTGTGAAAGGGCACGTTAAAAATGGAGTAACTTTGTAAAGATTCGCCTTCCTTCAGCAAAATTTTCTTAGACTTTTTTAACATATCAAAGCATTCTACTGAAATTTAAAAGGCACCTTAATCTCCCCCCCCCCTCCTCTTCATCTGCCGGAAAAAAACATCATTTAGGTTAGTAAAAAGACAACATAAATCGATTGCAACAGTAAAAATTTAATAGAACTGGAGATTTTATTTAGAGCAGTTTTTTCCGCTTTGCATTCTCGATGTAACATCTACCGATGTAAAATCAGACTTTTGTCTATAAATTTCTCAAATTCGAAAAAAATTGCGATATCTTCACGTTTCACACATCATGAAAAACAAATCTGACTTCAGAAAAATTTCTGTGCATGTGTGGCGCGTGTGTGGTCATTGTGTCTGCCTGTATATAACATTTTTGGGTAGGTACACGTGAGAACAGCTGGACAGAATTCAACGACACTTGGCAAAAATTACCAAACTTAAAATTATATCTATAAACTTTTGAAAATCCCCCCCCCCCCCAGTTCTATGCCTGGGGAAAGGGAGGAGGCAAAAACACGTTTATATGCATAACTTTGCTTCAAATTACTTCACAGTGAAGAAATTGCACATGAGGATAGATTTAAGTACACACATAATAATAATAATAATTGTCTCCGATTTTGGAATTTTTTATTTTTAAGAGGGAAGGAAGAAAGTCGATTTTCGGAGGGAAATTTCGTAGATTCCGGATTTTTGAGTAGAAATTTACCAAAAAGTGGTTGAAAACAGCCATGCATATTCTTTGGGATACTTCCAAAAACCCATTTTTGGTGTTTGGTTTGGGATTTTTTATCTTTTGTGTGTGTGGGGGGGGGGGGGGATGAGGGAGTAAATTCGAGATCCCCATTTTAGTGCTAAATTAGTACTGGAAAATTTATGGGAGCTCTGGTCACGAATTTTGATGCGTGTATTGTTTAGACGCATCAGATGCCTATATACTGACGGGATTTTGCGAAATTCCCACTCACCCTTTTCAAGGGAGAAAGGAGGCAAAAAAAAAAAAAAAATCACGTTACTAAACATAACACGGCTCCAAGTTACTTCACGATGAGAAAATTGCATATAGAAAAACTATTTTGAGTACAAAAAAAGAAAAAAATTCTGCAATTATGGAATTTTCGATTTTTAAGGGGGAGAGGGGGAAAAATCTATTTTGGGAGGAAATTTTGCAAATTCCGAATTCTACTAAAAGAATTCTACTAAAAATGGTACAAAGGTGTTGAAAACAGGTATGCGTCTTCTTTAGGATATTTCCAAAAACCCATTTTTGTTTTTTTGTAATTTTCGATTTGAATGGGGGGGGGGCGTAAAGAGGGGTAATCCCGCCAGTATATAGGCATCGGATTTTCGAGCCCCCCCCCTTTTTTTTTAGGAGTAAATTTGTCGTGTAAAATCTATGGGAACTGCGGTCACGCATTTTGGTTTGTAAATTGTTTCTATGTATCTAACACCTATTTGTAACGGGATTTTACGAAATCCCCCCTTTCCTTTCTTAAGGCCACAAACACGTTTCCAAACGTCACCTTACTCCAAATTATCTCAGCAAGAATAAATTTTATGTGTGGATTAATTATTTTCGAGATTATTCTGTCATAATTACCAGTAGCATCAGTGGAACAATCTTTTTCTAAATTTAAAATGATAAAAAAGTACTTACGCTCCACAACGGTATCAGACAGATTTTTTAATTTTGCAATTACATCGATAGCATAAGATATTTTGAATCAAATGGATATATATTATACCAGAGTTCAAAAAAACTCACGCAAATGAATTACAATTCACTGAATAATATTATCTGTCATATAATCTTTTTTTAAACTTAATAATTTTTATTTTATATTCTTATTTTATCTACTTATAAATTTATCTATTATTTATATCTGCGCAGCGTACAAACATCGCAGCAAAACAGTTAAAAAAATTTTTGTATCTTACTACTATATGGAAAAACACATACAAATTTACATACAAATTACATAAAAAGTTTAGATAATGAAAATGGGCAAAATTCCTTTCATTAGATGTTTTGTTTTCCCTGTTAAGTATGTTTTATCCACATTTACCAAGTAATATTTATTATAAGCTCCTATTTTATGTATTTATAAATTTATTTGTCCCTTAAAAAAAAGAAAAAAAAAACCTTCCATAACTAAGCAAACCAAATCTTGTCCGTATATCGATAGTTATATATTAGTTTTGTCTTAAGAGTATTTCGAGTGTTTTCAACCATGAAATTGAGAAAAATAGAACTCACTACGGATTATTATTATTATTATTATTATGAGTTCTAATTTTATATACTTATAAATTCCATTTGTCTGTACTAGTACAAAATGTCAAACTTATTTGTAAGTGCAACATACTGCAATAGTATGATTAATTTTTTTTTCATTATATTATTGTAAAGAGTTAAACCATTTTCCTAAATGAAAGGTGTTGTTGCAACAAAAGCAGATTTACAATTAAAGTGCAAATAAGGAACAGTTGATATTCAATATTTTAATGGGGGGGGGGGGGAAGGGAGGAGATTGTCAGCCTTGCATACAGACTTGGCAACTTAGCGATCAATTTGGTGACATGGCGACCAAACTTGGCGAGAAGTAATAATTTAGTGTTTCCAAAGTTTAGAAGCTCTATCTTCAATAAGAGCCGAGTTCTGGAATTTTCTGGATTCATCAATTGGCTTCTGGCGCAGAATAACCTCTAAACTTCGCTAAATTGCGACAAAAATTGTGAAATTCCACTCTGTGGTGTTTTTAATGTTGTTTTGTGGCTTTTTGAGGTATGAATTTGAGTATGATAATTTACTGTTTTTATTTTTTTATTTATTTTTTTTTTTTTTCGAGAATAACCCTTGAATAAAGTGTACCTTTCGACAAGAAACTACCTGTTTTTTTTACAATTACCTTTTTCACGCAAGATAATCGACATTTTGGTAACAATATGGATAGAGACTGATATTTTGTATTAGCATGATATGCATAATACTCGCAAAAGGTGTAATGAAGTGAAGGAACGTTTAGTTTATTGAGAGTATTTTTTGTGTTTAAATATTTACTTAAAAATTAGACCCAAACAAATAGAAACGCTTACACTAACAACTCTCACCTGAGCCATCTATTATAATGCCTCAACGTGGCATTTCTGCACCTGCATTTACACTAAATATGCCTATTTTGGTTTCGTCTATTTGTCTTCAAAGTTGTACCTCGTATTTTTGCAACTCGTATAAGATTTTTCTCTTTCTGAAAAATGCACATTTTCTTTGTTTCTTTTCAAATTTCATTTAAATTGATACATTTCTCTATTCTACAAGCCATTCAACAAACTTATTACTATTAAGGTTCGAGATTCAATTGACTTGCAAAATGATAACCTTTTATAAAATGAATTTAAAAAAAAAGGGGGTAATATAGGGCGCCAACTGAAACTCTGCACACAGGCGCCTGGCAATGCTGGCGCACCCCTGATTATAAATAATCTTTTGCTTTTATGTAATTATTTTCCCATATTAATGAAGTTTTCATTTATTTATTTAATATTAATATTTGTATTGTTTTTCTTATTATTGCTTATTTCTTATGGTCTGTTCAAGATTGTTACTTGAAATATTTAGCTTCATTTTTGGCCAATTCAAACTGAAAAACATGCTTCCTAGTGCACACTTTTTGTGGTGAATAATCCTATTTATAATTACAATCCAAAATGAATACTCCCATAATATATTCCATTTTAAGTTGTTTCTTTTTGATAAATTACATTTTGCTATATAAGATACGAATGGAATATGTATGTCTGTATGATGTGCATATCCAGAGTACAAAATGTTATTATTAGGCAGCCTTTATCTCTATAACCATTTCTCAGGACATTACGTACATTTGTTAAAAATACTTTATTTAAAGTAAGTAATTAATTAAACCCTTTTTAAGCTCTATACCTTTTATGGAGGCAATGTAACAGCTTTCGCTGGCGGATCCGCCGCGTCATCAGCAAGCTCCTAAGTGGTTGACATTGACGCTGAATACTATCTTCTTCTGTCTCTTGTTCTTCCTTTCAACAGGTGGTGCCATAACTGGTTTAATCCTGACCTTGATTCGTGCCCATTACACAAGTCATGGCTACAAGTTATTTCAATGCTTTTGCAAAAAAAAGCATATTCAGGATTATTAAAATTTACGACTTTTGTAGTTTCATTAAACTTTATGTTGACGTTATTACTTTGGTGGGCTTTAATTGACATGGTGGTAGTTTTTTCATATTTAATGTTGTTCATATGTTCCTTGAGTCTAGAGTTGAATTTTCTTTTTGAAACTTCAATATAGTATCCTTTATAGTTATTAGGGTAGTTAAATGGAATTTTATATATGCCTGCTATTTCAAGAGGGGGAATGGGATCTTTATCACTATGAATTATTTGATAAATGCTGGGATTAAGTTTTATGGGTAGGTTCGATTAGTGTAGGTGCGATTAGTGTACAGTCTATTTGGACCATCTTTTCCAAGGAGAATAAGTTAGCACTGATAAAAGAGTAAAATTTAGAAATAATATAATGTGTGTCGTCCCCGTGCATGAAAAATTATCTTTTTTACCTTTTTTCTAGTGTGGGGTAGAGATTAATTATTTTCACAGAATTTTTGTACTCTAAAAGATGCTAAAATTCTTCATAAAAGGATGATAACTTATGTGAGAAATGCCTAGCTGGTAATCAGCCAGGAGCTCAATGGTTTGAGCATCCGCACGTAAAGCGGAAGGACTGGGTTTGATTCCCGGCTCTAACATTTTTCACATAGTTGGTATAAAAAAAAAAAAAAATTAGCCTTCCACTCTATAATTTTCAGAAATGAACTCAAAATAATTTTTATAAAGCCAAAATGAAAATAATAAAGATTTCGAAAATTGAATAATAGAAATAAAAAATGCAACATGAAAACAGATCTTATTAAATGAGTATTTTCAGTCTTTGAAAAAATCTTCACAATATGTTTGTTTATGAATATGTATAAATAAATCTGCATATTCAACTACATAGATGTTATTTATTTTTTTATTTGTTTTCCTTTTTTTTTTTTTTTTTTTTTTTAAATAGTTAAACCGTTCCAATATAATTCGATGCAAACCAAACCCAATTTTCTATACAAATATATGTATGATTTCTCTGAAAATGACTTTTGTACTTATTTTGTAACGTTTTCTAACAGCAATGTTGAAATAGATATGGATCGTAGATCAATCACATTATACACTTTTAAAATGTTAAAAGTTTGAATTTGCAGTTGAAACAAGCAAAATAATTAGTATATTACAGAGAAAATTCAAGATCAAACAAGCAAAATCATTATTATAACCAGCGCAACAAGGAAGCGGTCTGAATAGCTTCCACACTAATCGCACTGATGGTCCGAATAGCAATGGCCGCAAAACCCCTGAAAACTAATACTTGCACGCAGATAGGACACACTTATTAGTGATATATTACATAACTACTTATTATAAGTGATATTTGAAGAGCGCTTAATACATTTTTAGGAAAATTAAACATTCAAAATGAGGAATTTCTGCAAAAACAAAATAATTTAACATGAAATTCAGAGACAGCAAAATTTTCAAAAACCCTGAATTCAGGGATAGCCCTTGAAAAGTTTCACCCCTGAATAAAAGAAACACTAAATAGTTATTAAAATCTAGTTTTCTGTGAAAAAAATTTATAATTATCTTATTAAAACACAATTTATATATATAAGCATGAAAAAACAGTTGTTTGTCAATGTAAAGAAATCTATGTGACTTGAGGAATGTAAAATGTAAATAAAAATAAAATTTCTGAAAACTTTAATAATGCAATACTTAAGTAATGTAGAGGGACGATAATTAAAAATTTTTTTATGAAAATTATATGAAAAAAATTTATAATTATCTTATTAAAACACAATTTATATATATATAGGATATATAAAAACAGTTGTTTGCCAATGTAAAGAAAACTATGTGACTCGAGGAATGTAAAATATAAATCTTATACTATTAAGTGAGCAATATGTGTATATTTCACTGATCTCGAAAACGGTAGCTCGGACAGTCACGAGATTTAACACAATGGTGCCCCCCGAAGGGTCATTATGCACATCGAAGTCAGATTTTCGAATTTTTGATTAGTTTTTTCTTAATTAATTAAAATGTAAAAATAATAACCTTCTAATTTCTGAAAAAAAAGCCATTTAGATTTTAACATTTTATCCATAATTTAATTGTTGCCAATATTTTTTTTCGACAAAATAATAATAATTAAAAAAAAAAAAAAAAAAAAAAAAACGTACATTTATTTAAAATGAGGAAAATAAATAAGAAAGATTAGAAAATAAATTATAAATATTAGTCGCATCGTTACAAATAAGATAGCAAATGAAAGGGAAAAATTTTTGTAAATCCGATGCATTAAACAGCTTATCAATCGGATGATTAGTTTTTTCTTAATTAATTAAAATGTGAAAATAATAAGTCATTTAAATTTTAAAATTTTATCCATAATTTAATTGTTGCCAATTTTTTTTTCGACAAAACAATAATAATAAAAAAATAAATAAATAAATAAATAAATAAAAATAACGTACATTTATTTAAAATGAGGAAAATAAATCAGAAAGATAAGAAAATAAATTAGAAATATCAGTCGCATCGTTACAAATAAGATAGCAAATGAAAGGGAAAAATTTTGTAAATCCGATGCATTAAACAGCTTATCAATCGGAAAATTAGATTTTTTAAAATTAACTAAAGTATGAATTTTAGGTGGCAACAGCAGAAGATTGTATGGAAACCGTTAGGAGAAAAAAAAAATGAAAAATCTGCTTCCCATTAAGTCACATGATTTTTAAGTGGGATTAAAAATTGCAGTTTTCAAATTCTTTTAAATTTTCTCTCACGAACACAAAAATATAATATACAGCCTGTACCCCACAAGACCAACTTGCATTTCAAATTTCATCAATTATTTTGGTTAATAAACAAAAGTTATTATTATTTTTTTTTTTTCAAATTAAGTTTTATTCTATCTTCGAAAAGAATTATGTGATCATAGATATAATAATATATATAGATCTATCATCCCCATATTATCATGCAAAGATTTTTGATGACGAAAAAAAAGCTTTGGAATCAGCCATTAAGTGGTATTGAAGGAAAAAAGGAGAAAAAGAAGAATGAATTTGAAACTATATCTGGAGCTTTTCATTCACCTTTAGTAAATAAATTATTCATGAATTTTATTTACTAAAACATTCGTGTGTATTCCCGTGTGTATTCACTCGGGGAAAGACTGCCATATTTTGGTAGAATCGCCGTCTTTTCCCGAGTGAAAAGGAATCACTTTTTTCTCCCCAATGATCAATCTATATATTATTACTATATCTATGTATGTGATATGATACATTAATAATTTGGGTTTTAAAAGTTTTTTTAAATAGATTATTTAAACTCTATGAACCATATTTTTATTTTATCAGCTTCATTAACAGATCCTGCGGGGCGATTTTTTAAATTTTGGTGTTGAAGTATACCGAACGTTTTTAGACAAGAAATTTAATATAGCAACAGCCATTTTAATCTAAGTAGCGCATCGAATATATAAAAACATAAATGATTTATTTTTACACAAAATTTACAGAACAAATGCAGTTTTAAAGATAGGAAATTTATTTCAACAAGCACTATTTTAAACCTAAAAACCATTAAAAATATAAGCAGAATATAAAGGATTCTTATGTATAAACAAAAAAGAGTCTGGTAAAATTATTAGCAAAATAGTCTTCCCCTTTTCATACAAAAAAAAAAAAAAAAAATCCATCGCTAATATGGCGACAAAAATTCAAAAGCCGCCAGTGAAGCAACATAATAAAGTTGTGCAACACGATAATGTTTACCTATTTATTTATTTTTTTATATAATAATCATTATGCTAATTTATCATACAAATAAATGAGCCTCTGTGTGTTACTGCACTTGCACGCTGTCGAACAGAAATATTTGAAAAATTCAAATTAATATTTAAATAAATAAATAAAAATATGTTTAATGGAAAATATATATAACCATAAAAAGATTAGTTGTCTAAAATATGGCAGAAATAGCGCTCATAGCATATTGTTACAAGGGATTAAGTCTTATTGTTACAATGGATTAAGTCTAAAATGGTGACAAATATTCAAAAGCCGCCAAAGAGAACTATATTAAGGCTGTACTATCAGGTTTACAACCCATGAATTATATATAAACACAAAAAATTAATTGTCTCATGCGACAGACGTAGCCGGTCACAGCATATTGTAATATTTGGCGTGAAATTGCTGTCATTTAATGATTGATTGGATAGCAAAATAAACATATGAATAACGTAAAAGCAAATATTATGTTGTCTAAACCCAGTTACATTTGAGTCCAGTCCGAGTTGCATGTGAACAACACGTATAGTGTTGTTCACATGTAACTCGGATTCAAATATAAAAGGGAAACTCCAATTTTTTCGATACTATCTATTTCAAAACTGTTATATAATAAGCACCTAAATGGAAGATCATTGGCAAACTATTGTCGCAGGTAATAGGGACAAGCGACCGAGTTGCAGTGGATGACCAAATCGCTGCCGAATGCAGAAGGGACCTGGAGCGAAGTTTTGAACAATTTCAGTAATTTATTGTATTTTATTTTTATAAAGCTATATAGAAAAGAGTTTTCTTTAAATTTAGTGGCCAGCGAAGCGGGCAAAGCCTGCTAGTAAATAAAAAAACATGCAATGCAAAACTTATTAATATGGCCGTTAGTTTCTATAAACTAATGTAATTTTATTTTATAATTTATCTTTTTATCTCTCTCTCTCTTTCTTTAGATATATATAAACAAACACTTTTCTGGAAAAAAAAAAGTAGGACAATAGTATTTGGTGGGGTATTTATAAACAGAAAAGTAAATATATACGAAAATGCAATATATTTCATAGAATCATTTTTATAATATTCATACATATACACGCATTAATATAAATAATAAAATATACATCTTGAATTAACTGCATGACAAAAATAAATCCCTCTGTCACACAGTTAATTCGTAAGTACCAAAAAATAAATATTGCATCATTTTGGTAATTTATAAAAGTAAAAGGAGAAATTCTGAAACAGTAAATCTTATATCGGGAAGACCTGTAAATTAAAAATTTTAACCTAAAAGTTAATAGCTAAAACTAATGCAAAATACACTAAGCGACAAAAAAAAAAGCCACACTTGGATATTTTCCTTTTCGCCTTCCACAACCACCAATTTTATCGTTTAAAAAGCAAATTTTCGAACAGATTTTATTATGTTATCATCCACATACACTTTAGTTTTGAGTCCAGTGTTAAAAACAAAATGCAATTGTTAGGAAAATTGTAATTTTAGAAAATATTTCAAAAATGGTAAGAATAAAACAGTTAACGATGCCACAAAAAGTATTATTTTTTGAATGAAAATCAAAAAATATTTTAATACGTGAGATGGCAAAATAATTAAATGTTAACGAAATATTGATAAAAGGGTTTTTAGCAAGATATAAAATTTTTTGGCTGTTTAAACTGGAAATTTGGTTTTAGGCGGCTATGTTGCTCATCCAAGCGAGATGACCATAAGTTAAAAAGCCATTGCTTATGAAATCGGTTTGTATTACATTTAGAACATAAAAGAGATTCAGAAAAAGTATTTAGCAGCATAATTTCTTTAATAGTACAACAACTATTAAACAAAGCAGGTTTAAATGAGAGAAAATTTGAAAAAATTCCATTCTTAGTGAATAGAATTAGGAAAGCAAGACCTCAGATGGCTAAAAAAAATAAAAAAATGATTAGTTAATTATTGGGCTGCACTGGTTCTCTTTGATGAGTCAAGTTTAATTTATTTCAAGCTAAAGAAAACAAGCAGATCTGACAACGAAAATATGACTGACTTAATGAAAATCACAGTTTTAAGACAGTGACGCATTCTCCATACATTATGGTACAGAGGTGTATAACTTTTCAAACAGCTGGGCAAATTTTTATGCTCAAGAGGTCAATTAACTCGAAGTAAAACACAATCTTCATAAAAGTGGTGCCTGACCGACTATTTTGGAGGTATCTTGGACATTTCCGTAAAAAGCATTTCACGATGAAAATGTACCTTACTACACGGCATCTGTGGTAAATTTATTCACTTCAAATTGTCAAAATTTCCTATCCATTCCCATGAGAACCTATTATTCTGTAAGTAATCATATCTTTTTTACTTTAAGTTAAACCCCATAAAAGATATAGTAGAATTTCTTCTTTACCAGACATGGAAATAGCCCTAATCGTGATCCGCTCAAAAATGTTTCGTCTATAAAAAGGCGGGGGAGAGGGGAGAGGATTCGAAATTTGCAGCCTATAACTCTGCCAGAATTAGAAAAAATTATTTGTGATATTTGGCACATTGAAATTGCTGATATTTATATTAAAACACTGTATAAAACTATGCCATTGTGCATTAAAGCAGTAATTCCATATAAAGGTGGAATTAACCCAATGCAGAATACATATTTTTAACAAAAAATTGCTTAGACCTAACAAATAAATAGTTTTATTTCATATATTAAAATATAACTTGTTTATTTCACAAAATAAAACATAATAGAATACAAAGTGTATGGTTATTGCATTATGTTCAAAAAGAAAGTTTTATACAGATTTTTAAAAAGTACTTCCTAAAGTGCAAAAAAGCAAATTATTAAATCGAAAATGTACATAGGTATCATTTCATCACATTGGTATTATGCAAACAAGACAGTTTTATTTGTTTCAAACATTAATTTTGAAGTTATTACAAATAAAAAATCTATAAGTCATTTTTTCTGCAGTGCGGCTTTTTTTTTTTGTCGCTTAGTGTATATATGAATATTTTAACTTACAGTGTGACTCCCGGATATAGGTGGGATCTTATAACTACTTCCAAATGACTGAAATAATATTGTCTTAGTATGTGACAAAATATTTAATAAACACATACGTAAAGGAATAATTATCCAGTCTAGGTAATCATCAAACCAATATAATGCATATCAAGCATTAAAATAAACCGTACATAATTAAAATTTAATCCACAATGCATATCAATAAACGGTTTTGTATATTGTATTGAAAAAAATCAACACAAGTGGAGAGATACAGTATAAACAGCCAGCATCTAGCCCTAGCGAGTGCCAAATCTTTTGGATCTGGATGATGTACGCATGTGCTCCATGGACCATGGTATAAATTCATGTGCATGAGTGATTTAAACTTTTTTGCTTTAAAAATTCTTTAATTTATTATGAATAACAATGAAATAGAATATCTATAATTGCAAAATATTTCTTTTATTTTAAATATTATCTAAATACTTTTTTGACGAAATGGGGAATTTTAAAATTAAAAATATTTTCTACATAACAAAAATTTATTGACTGCATTCACGTTGGTCAGCCAACCAACGTGAGACACTCAAGCCTTACAAGTAAGAAGTAAGAACCGCATCATGGCATTTTTGCCGAAGAAAAGCATGTAATTGGCGGAGTAATATAGTTCTATTTTTAAAAATGCTTTTATAAAAAACAAGAGTTTCCTGAAAAAAACGAAGACGTTACTAGATTCAGAAAGATCCCATTAACAACATATATTAATTAAAATAAAATCATTTGTGCTGTTTTAGAGATATTTTTAATGATTTTAGTCCATTACACCATCGTTTTTCCCCATTTGGTTTTAAATTCAGATTTAGATCTCAAAACATACTGCATGTTAAAATGTAAAAATTTCAGGATAGCGTAAGACCGAAGATAAAAAGACTATTTTCAAAAGATCAGAATAAAATATGGCATATTTGCTGAGATATTAAATGTCGGCTTTTACCGATCTCTTTGATGTCAAACTAGCCGTATATATGAGTTTGCAGTGTTCTGTTTGTTCTCCCGCTTACGTCAATCAAAAAACATCCGTTTTTCATGATTATGCTTTTTAGCAGTATTTTTAATCCTGATGGAGGCTACTTGATCATATGGTACTGAAAAAGTAAATTTGGGAGGATTTTTTGATGGTTCGGAATATAGTTAAGATTACAAATTCTTTTTCTATACAGTTTATCAACTAAGTTTTTTGGATAGTCTGTTTATAAAGTTAAATTTTTGATGTATTTAATTTCATTTTTTTTAAGTCTATGCGGTTAATACAAATTAAAATAGTTCAATTTACGTAAGACTGCATTGTGTTAAATTTATATTTATAGGAAATTCTACTATAATTACTAATTATTTCTTCATTGGAGCTGGGTTTACAATAAACTGTAGTATTAATACCATTTTCAGAATGTTTAATTTTAAATCTAGATAATTTCATTATTTTCTGTTTCACAGGAGAATTTTATGCTTTAGTCCAATTGGTTTAGAGTGTTAAGAATTTCATTTACATTTTCATTTTTATGTATGACAGCAAAAATATCATCGACATACCTTGTCCAAAAAATTATTTTATATTTCAGGGTTTTAAAGACTGTGTTTTTAAGAAGTCTTAAATTGTGTTCTGCAATGAAACCTGATACAGGGTATCCCATTGAGACCTCTTTATCTTGTTTATATATTTTACTATCAAATTTAAAGTAACTTTCGCAAAGTATTAAGTTATTAGTAGCAATGAACGTATTATCAGTAATTCCCTTAAATATAAATATGAACCCCAAATTGCTTATTTCTCATATTTCATTAATGTCTATGGAAGGATACAGGTTAATTATATCAAAGCTCACAAAGCGATAGTCTTTATAAATTTTTAAATCTCTAATATGTTTGACAAAATTTTTCGCAGAATTTAAACTATTATTTGAGAGGGGTAGAAGTCAGCGATAAATATCGGTCATATACCTTTTCAAAGCATAAGTAGGACCTTCTCTTTTGTTTACTATGGGATGGATTTTTGGGAGGGGTTTGTAATCTTTATAGCTGCCAAATAGACTGGGGGGGGGGGGTTAGAAGTGTGATTTTTAATATGAGGTGAGTAGTTGTTGGGCCAACTTCTATTTTTTATAAGTTCACAGGTTTTTTCTATTAATTTTTTATTTGGGTCACTTTTAACTACGGTGGTACCTATTTCTTGAATGGTTTTGGTCACTTTTTATTTTAATCAGTTTTACTTAAAATGGCAATTTTACGAGTTTTATCAGTGAGGGTACAGGTTATTTGGTCATTATTTTTAAGATTTTTGAGGGCTTTTATGTCTATGGAATTGACTTTTTTATTATTTAGAGCTTTAACTATTTCTTTTTGAGCAATGTTTCAATTTTAGCTATGCTGTGATTAACTGGCTGCTCAAGGATAAATTTTGGGCCTAATTTTAACAAGGCATCTAAATGACTACTAGTAATGTAATCTGAAAGGTTAATATAAGGGTGTTCATTAATTTTCTGCAAATTTAGTTTACTTTATTAATGCAACGTTTTAATTTTTTATGACGTCTTTTACAAATAAGGTTTCTTTCAATTATACTAAACGCTTCTATTTTACTCTTCATAATGTTAAATTCGTTTTCATTGCTGATTTCTTTCATTTTATTCTCTATATCCATTACAGTCTTTTTATTTTTGTCGAATTTGGATTTTCTTTTTCTTAATGTTAAATACAGAACTTTGGTAATCTTCAGTAAATCTGAATACACCTTTTTTCACGAAACCGTCAAAATAATTAGTAACCATGACTCGTGTAATGGGCACAAATCGAAGGCAGGATTGAACCAGTGATGGCCCCACCTGTTGGAAGAAAGAATGAGAGACAGGAGAAGCAAGCACTCAGCATTGTGAATCACTTCAGAGCTTACTGATGACATGGCGGATCTGCCAGCGAAAGCTGCTACATCGCCTCTGAAAAAGGTATGGACTTAAAAAGGTTTTAATTTAATATGCTCCATTTAAAAACCTATTTAAATTAAAAAGTAAGTAATGATATCATACCACAGAAAAATCAACAAAATAAATTTTGTAAAAATTACAGTACAATTTAAATGTTTATATAGTTCCTATATAAAAACATGTTTTTCCTGTATTTTTCCATAGTTTAAATTTTTCTATAGTTGTTTTTCTTGCCATACTAAATTCAAGCAACTTTCTATACCTCTGTCAAGAATAGTTATTTAAAATACAGTTAAAGTTATAGTGCAAATAAAATGGAAAAGGAAATTTTAATCAAATATTACAGTGTGGAACCATTTACACAGAAACTAATTATCAAGAATAACATTTTTGACAGTTAACTTCCAATTAAAAATAAACAAAAAGAGGCATAGGAAGAAAAACAAGATTTAAGTAAAAGAAAACTGGTGATATATTAAAAAAAAAAAAAAAAATCTCTTCACAAATGAATGTCTTTGTATTCTATTTATTTATTTTTGTGATAGGAATAAAATTACATTTAAAAATTTACAAATATTTTGCACTTTTATGGATATAAACAAAAATGAATTTTCATAAGAAATAAAAAGGAATCAGCCTGTAAGCCAATCTTAATTTTCTAATCCTTAGTAAGTGTGATTTAATATTTTAAAATTAATGGCTAACAAAAGTTTGAATCTTTTGGGTTATAGCATACTTTGATTTTTATGCAGGGTATTAAACATTTAATACTGATTATTTTATTTCGGTTGAAAATTATTTTAAAACTTATTTTTCAAGTTTTTGAGATTAACTAAAAATTTAAATTTGATTGATTGATTTAAAATATTAATTATTTTTAATATTTATTTTAAATCAGAACCATGTGCATTCTACAAGTCTCACCAATAAGGGATGTTTTGATTCACAACCAGTTATCCAGAATAGTCTTGTCCCAATCATTCCAGGTAAATGGTTTCTATTGTATATACCATTAATTTACTGATTATTATTTAATCTTTTAAACATTGAAACAATGGCAGTTTGGGTACATTTTATTTTACAAGTCAGCTAGATATTTTGGATTTTTAAGAACCAATCAACTAAAAGCCTGCATTTTCAAAAAAAATATTTGTTACTTGCTAAAAATTAAATATTTTTTCACAACTGCAAATAGAATATCCAAATCTTTGCCAAATTTTTTTTTTAATTAAAATTATTATTATTAATTTTTTTTTTTTTTTTTGGACGGGGGAGGGGGGATGCCAGTAGCTTAACATTTAACTGTAATTTCCATGGTTTATATTCTAAAAGTAAACAGTAGATAATACAAAAAGGCAATTTTCGTACAATTTCGTGATTTGTGAAATTTGCAATATATAAAGATACATACCAATTGGAGATGGCCATACAGTAAGCTTTGGATGAGAGTGATACCAGCCAATAATGCGTATAGGCCTTTTTAACATGCAGGATAATCTCTTAAAATATAATTAAGTTTCATGAAAAATATCCTTGAGAAATTAAATATACAAGATGATATATATATATATTGAATGCTTACTATTTACTTGCATATTCTTTGCAGAATTGGCACTAGTCTACATAAACATATTCATAGTACAGTATAGGATCCGTTATCTGGAAACCCGTTATCCAGAATGCTCCGAAAACCAGAATGCAAAATGCCAACTACCAAAATTTTTAATTACTGTAAAATTTACGAATTAAAGTTATACAATAGCAGCGGTCAGAATTATAGTTTTACAACCTACTTTCTTTAATGCTACGGTGTTATTCTGAGGAAATATGGTGAGCAAAAATTGTCCAAACAATTACTGAAATTTTTCAAATTTAGGTTAGAAAATGAATTTTCATGGTATTTTTGAATTGATAAAGATTAATAACACATACTTCTTAAAGTGCCCAACAGCAGATGAATTTTATCCTTGAACTCGGGTTGTATGCATGAAGTCCCAATTGTTATAAAAATTTTAAATAGTTTTTATTAATTTCCATTATTTTTAGAATTCATTTCATAAAATATTTAGCATTATGTGCCAAAAATATTTGAAACATTTATGAACAATTAGTATCAGAGACACACTATAAGCAAAAAAATATCATAGAAATGTTTGCAAAATCCAAAATGAAAGGATTTTACTCTTAGGTCCAAAATTAAATTTTATATATGTTTATAAGAACAACTAAGAATGTTTATAACTAAGAATGTTTTTTTTTTTTTTTTTTTTTTTTTATGGAAATAATTTATTAAATGAACAAATATATATAGGTAAAGTGTTTATATATATTATTCATGTTTATCACTGCTATTTGTGAAATTATTTTCTACCATTTTTATACATATAATAAAGTGTTCCAAATTACAGAAAAACCCCTTATCCAGAATATCTCAGGTCCCAAGCTTCCTGGATAACAGATCCTATACTGTAATACACAATTAAAACCAGATGAATTCTAAAAACAATTTAACAACTTAACAACAACTGCTTTAAACATATTAATGTTTAAAGCAGTGGCGTACCTACGATGGGTGACACCCGGGTCGGTTATCAATGGTGTCACCCCTTACATGGATTCACATATATATATATTTACTTTCTGAACATACATAAAAAAAAAAAAGTATTGTAATCATGATGCAAATTCTACTTTGAGATTTTGATGTTTCTGTATGTTTTGAGGTTACCTGTGTTCATTTATGCAATTTTTAATGTGATGTATGTGAGTCATTCCATGTCAAATCAACACACCTAAAAACCTGACACCTCAGATTTTTTTTATGAAATTGGGCTCATTTGTTTGTTCTCGTTTTGTTCAACGTGTACAAAACATTGTATTAATGACAAAACGTTGTATTAATGATCGCGAAAAAAGAACACTTCTCAGATATAAAATTTAATAGGTCTTCTACTGCTCTGTGTACCACCCATAAAACTAACCCAATTAATCTTAATACTATTAATACCCGAAAAATAGCCCCCTATAACAACCACCATTATGCTCTCAAAAGAGAAGCCATTGAAATAATAACTAACAGTCTGTCCATTAACGATCGTGAGCATAGCGTAATACCATCTGCATGGCAACACCTAATTAAGAAAAAAAGTATGAAGTGAAGAGAATGGAGGATAAAGAGGAAGAAAACAAACCAGAACAGAAAGAGGTGTCACAGTGATACACTGATGATGGATACGATGTATCCAAAATGTATTTGTTCTAAAGCTGTAAGTGCATATTTTTTAAAAGGATAGTATATTTAGGTATATACTTACGTTATGTTTGTATGAAAATATTGATGGAGGGCTGCATTTTAACTCATAATTCAGCATCCCATAGTCGTCCCATTATGAAATTCTCAATAGTTATAGATAATAAAGGTAAAAATAACATAATTTTAAAAAGAAAATTAAATATGTACTTTTTGAGATATTGGAGGTCAAAGGTCAAAACGTTTTATCTTAAAGTGAAATTTTTTAAAAATATATACTTGTGATATATCATTTGAAAGCCTGTATTATAAGTTTTCTAATGATACCAATCTTTTATCTCTAAGTTAATTAGGAAAGAAAATATGGGTACATTTGTAGTAGAAAAATTTCGGAAATTTGCATTTTTTACCCATTTTTGCAGCCCTGTATATCAAAAACTAAAAGAGAGACTAATTAATTGGTATACATTCATTTCTCAATAGGACAAATAAATGAGTCCAATTTCATAAAATCTGAGGGAGTCTGGTTAAAAATGCTGTTTTTTTTTTTTTTGTGTTGATTTGACATGGACTGACTCGTGTATGTATGTATGTATTTATGTGTGTTTATATGTGAGTGAAAACGATAGCATCTAAATGTCTGATCAACTGAGCTGAAAGTTGGGACATATGTCATAGGTCGCTGTAGCACAAACCTATTCATTTTGATGAATCTAGCACTTAGAATTATTTTTACAGGGACACAAAAATTCTTTATCATTATGATCTATGGGCTCAAATTATTCAAAGTAAAATAGCATTAAAGAACATAGTATATGGAAAAAATACTCAAATACCCTATTTTAATTTTCTTTTTTGTCTATTTAACGACTTCTCTTACTTTTATACATACTTTTCTTTTATTTATTTATACAACAGTTAATTGCTTAATGTTCAGAGAATAGAGTAGAGTCACTCCAGATTGGTTATAGGAAAAAAAAAAAAAAAAAAAAGACAGAGATAAAATTTTATTTACAAGCTTTGAGGTTCCCTGAATAATAAAAAAAAAAAAATTCAGTGGTTGGTCTATCAGTGTGCGTGTGTTTTATCAGCATATTTCAAGAACAAATAGCAGCAGAAAATCTAAACTCTGTATTCTAAATCTGTATCATATAGAGATGCTACACTACTCTTTTCATCGAGATCAAGCATAATTTGTGTACAGAAATATCCAAGAGAATTCAAATACATTACGTCTATGGGGAAAATTACAAGTAAGTAGAGTTTAACATCTATAGGCAACACTACACCAAATGAAATGAATGTATATTTTTTATAGGCATAAAAGCATATTTTATGTAGAATATTATATGAAAATTCTTCACCATTCATTTACAGGGCTACATAAAAATATAGAATATAGTGGGATAATGCTTGGAAATTTATGGAAATGTATTTCAGGCTGTGCTGTATGTTATTAATACAGGATTATATTTAAGTGGAAAATGTAGTGTGTACATAACTTTTAGAATATGTACAGTCACCCAAAAAAAAAACGCCACCCCCCCACCCAATTTCGCCGTAAATTATCGTAGAAACATGCGGCTGGTACCTATCGATTTGTAATAACGTATAGTTTTTAATGGTGTAGTTATATTTTGCTTAAGGGGTCATCTACATATTAAAACACGTATAAACTTCATTTTTTTCAATGACGACCCCTATTTTTGACCTCATATTCAGATTTCTGAGATCAAGGCAGTTCGGAAAACTTACCTATTTATAGACTTTAAATCAATTTTAAACAGAGTTACACGTGAAAATGTGTTAGGGGACCGTCTATACATTTAGAAAAAATAAATCGTGATCAACTACCCAATAATCATTATTTATAAAATTTCACACCGGAAAAAAAGTTCAGGAATGTTTATTATAAAATAAAAAACGATTCAAATTCGCAGAACTTTCTTTATTAGCTTATGAATTAAAAGATTTTTATTGGTTTCAATTTATTAAACATTATTATTGAAAGTTAAATACATCACTTCGTACGAAGAAAAATGATAGCTTGAATGATATGAACCCTACAATATTGAATTACAAAAATCTAAATACCAAGGTAAAAGAACAGTAGTAATAATGATAATAATATTAATAGCAGTTAAAAAAAAGGTGTTTAATATTTAAGAAAAAGAATTATCTACTTCTGAAAAGCAAAAACTGTTTTATTTAAGAGACAAAAATTTAAGTTAAAATACATTTAAAAAACAAAAAATATATATAAAAAACAATTAAAATCTACTAACTAACAATTATTATCTACTTCTTGTTGGGTATATTTTTATTTTATACAGTAAGCCTCGCATGAAAGTGTTACTATAAAGTTTTACATTTAATTTTAGGCGTACAAACCAACAATAGATAATATACAAAAATATACATAACAAGATTTAAACTAAAATCTGAGAAAGGATTCGCAACTGCTGATGTAGTTTCACGTCATTTGGAAATCTGTAACTCCTCCAGTGGGCGTTTCTTTCACAATTTGTGTGTTACGATATTTCTTAAGAATATTCCTTATATTCATATTTATATAAACAAAATAGTATGAAACAAATTTTTTCACTAGAAAGAGTGTATATTCATATCATTGTGTATATTCATATGAAAATAAACATGGATATGGAAAAAATGGTTTCCTATTGCCTAGAATGAATATTCCCCGTTCTGCAGTCGTCTACTGTACTTGAATTCTTAATTATAAATGTGTAAAATCTATATCTTTAAAAGTAATAAGACATATTACTTTGTTTTAAATTCTTTTTCCGTAATAAATGTGACGACAGTTTTACGCCGTGATTAGAATAATAGAAAATAAATAATATTGCACTTTGTTTCAATAATAGATTTTAAAACTTAAAGAAAAAAAAAAAACACTTTATTATTCAGTATTAAAAATAGAAGTTTTATATTTTATTATGTTACGTCATGCGATAAAATTTAAATAGCATAAACGGTAGAGTAAGCAAATGCGAAAATTTCACAAGATTAAAACAGAAAATTTGTTTTAAAAATTCTGATAAAAATTAATAAAAATCAATTATATTAATTTTAGAAAAGGAAAAAACAAAAGTATTGTTCACTGCATATTGCTCTTTCAAATAATATTCCTCGTCTTACCGCGTTTTTTTACTGTCATGATACTTAATTGAGGTGCACGAATCCTAGAATATTCAAGTTAAAAACAAAAGACAAAAGGGATAAAATAGAATTTTAGCAGTGAGAAGCTAGAAAAAGTTATATAATATTTAAGAACAAGGACTTAACATTTCAGAATCGAGTAAACTCCCTTCTGCAACGAAAGCCACGCCTTTACAGAATTTTTCTAAAACTTTACATTATAAAACAAAATTATTTTACATACTTCCAATTAAATCATTTAAATTTTGTCTTCAGCATTCAATGTAGTAAATGCCATTGACATTTATGCATACCAGCGTCACATATAGTGTCATATACGAGTATGCAAACTAGGTTTTTTAATACTGTTTCCGCAATATAGAGGCGGGGCTACATTTCTTTTGGAATTCTTTCCCAATCTCTTGCCTGCATTGCGATAATTTTATAAAAAATAAGCCAATTTGTATAATAAACATCGAAATGTTCCTTAGAAAAAAATTATAATAACATAAAGGTAAATTAAAATAGTTTTTAGTCAAAATGTATAGAAATATTGACTCACAGATGATACAAATTATAACAAGTGACGCCCCCCTAACAGCAGTAAAAAATGAAATATCACTGTAACTCAAAAAATAATGTTAGGAACGAGCTGTAAATTTGGAAACCCATGTTTTTGATGATGCCCGTTCTATCCGTGTAAAAATTAACAGAGGTCATAATTCATAATTTTTTCAAATATGAATTTATTAAAAATTTTCATAATTCAAAAAATGTTTTTTTAGCAAAAATTTGCATGGAATATGTTTGGGTCACTTCATTCTAACGAATAAAAAAAACAGAATTTAAATATCATAATTATTTCGGAAGATATGATTTAATGTTTGTCACATTCATTTAACATTAGCATCCCCAAATTTTGACAGCTTATAACTCTATGAAAAATTGAGCGAAATATATAAACTATACCATTTTCCGTGATGATTTGATCCAAAGAATTAAAAAATATTATAAAAAAGGGGGGTTACCATTGAAAAAAATGAAGTTGATGTCAGTTTTAATATGTAGACGACCCCCTAAGTAAAATCTAACTATAACATTATAAACTAGATGTTATTACAAAGTGATCGGTACCAGTCGCATGTTTCTACGGTAATTTACGGCGAAATTAGGTGGGGGGGTGGCGTTTTTTTTTTGGGTGACTGTACAGTGCTGCCAATAGTTAAGGCGAAAACATTCTTTTTTATTGAATGTAATAAGTGAAAAGTGCTTTACTATAATATTTTACTATGTTCAGGAAAACTGCTCAGAATGTAAAATTAATTCCTCATACTCATGTGGTAAATAAAGAATTTTTAAAACTTTTTTTTTTTTTTTTTGTATATTGACACAGTTTGTGGTTCCCCGAATATTGAAGTTATGTTTTTAATGCTTAGTCTTTGTCTATGTCTTTTATCAAAATAAC
>OZ005657.1:188613288-188663288 GCA_963930645.1 Salticus scenicus
TTAAAAACAAATAATTTCAGGCAATTCAAATGTTGTATTTTGAAGTTAATATAAGGTTTTTACTTGAAAAAAATGATCAAAATTCATAAGTTTCAAGGAATGGTGCAAGTGAAAGTTCTCTGACAAATTTTAAATGAATATTTAAATTTAATTACAGCTTTTGAATCATCTTTAAATGTTTGTACAATATTAAAATGACGGAATGATGGGATGGAATATCATACAGAATTATTAGTCAAATGAAGCTTTTCTAAAATCTATTTTAACTTGTTTTTAACGATGGTTTATATAACAGTATCCGTTATCTTATACATTAATGTCCAATCTCCCTTTATAGTACTGAATTTCAAGGTGAGAGAAAGTCGTGTGAGTGCTACACTAAATTATTTTAATTGTTATCTACTTTTTACAATAGTTACATACACAAGAGAAGACATATGATTAGAAAAATAAAAAGTGAAATACTAATGCAAAATACGACACGACGAAAATAAATCTTAAACATGCTTTAAAAATCTATGACTCATTCTTCAACTTCACAAAATAAAAGTTTTGTCTTTAGGCAAATCACCCTAACCCTATGCTACTGAGAGAGTACATTAAAAAATAGCATTGATTGTTTATTTTTAACCTTGTTGTGGTAATACATCAATTTACCTATGAAAAAAGATTTATTACTTAAAAATGAGCTGCGAATCTTAGAATTTTATGGTGGTTTTAAGACATTTATTTTGTTTTATATTGTAATTAAACACAGTTAAATTAAAGAATGATTAACACCATGAAATACAATAATTTATAAAACTTAATTTTTCTGGATTTCATTGATGCAAAATTCGAATGTACTTCTTCAAAATCTATATTTTTACTTTTTGGTGTTCAACTGCAATAATAGCAGTATTGCTTACCCGGGTGTAGCTCATAATGGATCACAAATAACTCTTAAATAAATTTCAATTTCCTAAAGCTTCTTTCATATAATGCGACTGATGCACAAATTGTTAAAAATAGTTTTAACGACAAAACTAGACTTGGAAGTGATTTTAAATTTTATTATCAAGTGGAATTTTTTAGAAAGTCCAAAGCAAGCCAATCACTGATTTCTAAAATTTTCAAACAGGTCCTTCTCAATTTCAGATGTCTTCTTAATTAAAAGAATTGCCAGCAGAAGTCTCTCATTTACTTAGTCGTAAAAAGAAGTTAATATATCAGCAATATATATATATATTTTTTTTTTTTTTCATCTGTTGAAAGTAAATTTTTGGCTTTTACTATTTCAAATCTTTCAGAAACACTCTACACTGATTTTATTCGTGTTTATATTTCAGTGTGAAATCGTTCAAGACATTCCAGCATATAGTCTTTTCAGTTCTCAGCTTACAGACTGAAGCCTTCACCGCTAGCTTTCTTCTCAACATTTTTTTTTTTTTAATTACAGAAAATTTTAAGTTCTGTAGTTTCATTTTGACACACACACACACACAGGACATTTATAGATTCATTTTGTATTGTTGGAAACAAGATACATTTGGTGCATAATGTAAACTTATAAGATGTTCCTTCAACACAGTATCATATATTGTAACCAATTCAACAAATAGCAGAAAATGGCCTTTATTAGTAGAGTTTGATTTCCTCATGACCACAAAATGGCAAATTTTACTTCAATACAAATGAAGTAATATCTAAGAATCTTATTAATAAAAGCTTTCTTTTCCCTTTATTTGGCACCTACTAACAGTATTCCTGTGTGATTAATTGTTGAATTAAATCTTAATCTTGTTTCCAGTATTTTCTACTTTTCAAGATTTCTAATAATGTTTATTTGTGACCTCATCATAAGCCACTTTAGGATTTAATTTCCACAATTTACAAAATTCATTTACAAATACTACAGTCTTGGTGTCTGTGCAAGATGATGCAAACGCTGTAACAAAAGCAATACAACTTGTTAGTAATTGGTGAATAAATCATCCACAATCGAAGAAATTTTTTACCATCAGCTATTTTTTTTTTTTTTAAGTACCATTCTTTTTAAGATGCCAAGATTCTCTTTTGGAAACTGACCTGTGCCTTATCGCAGTAGTAAAAGTTCTATCCACGCTGAGTTATGCTTGCAAACACATTTGGCTGCTTGCCTCCCTTTAGGAAGAAAATGGGAATATCGCGAAATCCCATCATAGTGGGAGTCGGGCATCAAAGCTAACATTCACACTAAAATTCAAACCTTATCTCCCATAGAATCAACACGGCTTTGTTGAGTCAGTGAGTGAGTGGTTGTACCATTTTAATATATCTAGTGCATGAAATATATCAAACAATCAAGCTAATGAACCCAGTTTCATAAAATTGACAAAATCACCATTTGATGGGTTACAAAAAATAAGCTCTATCCTGTCACAGAAAACTCTCATTTACTCAAGCAAAAGCAAGTGACACAGGCCTTGATTTTCCATTAAGGCTGCTCACTCCCTCTTACGATTTCCCCGTCTCTAGTCGCCAAATCCCATGTAAGTCTATGGCGAAATTTGTTTATAAAATTGCTCATTAAATAATTGATATTTTTAAATTCCGTTTTCACATTCAGAAAATTCCCAACCGTTAACTGAGTACCCGTTTTCCAAAAATTGAATTTTTTGAATTTTAATATTTCATTTTACAGTTCAAAAATGAGAAAAATGCATTTAGTGAAAATTCGCATTTTTAAACTCAAAATTCAAATAAAAAAATTTTTTTAAATAAATTTTTGGAAAACGAGTAGTCATTTAACGGTTGTTTATTTTTAGAATATGAAAACGGAATTTGAATATAACAATTAGGTAATGTGTAATTCTATAAACAAATTTCACCATAGAATAACATGGGCTTTCGATGACCTTGACGATCCATGATGCACCCCCTTAAGTCCATTAGGTCATACGGCACAGCCCTTCAATTTTAAAAAGACCACTGGAAATTTTTATTTAAAAAAATACAAATACATATTAATTTTGCTAAAAATGCCACCTTTCTTTTTTGAACAGATGTTTTTTATACACTCATTCAAACTTTTTTTAAAGAATTTCAAAACTATAATATCCAAAAATCAGTCGAGTTGTACAATGCCTATAGTCCAGATTTTTTTTTTTTTTTTATCAGGCACTAACTAGGCAGCTTTTGTTTCTTTGCTGGTGTATTGTGTATTTAAAATAAGATTCTCATTCAGATTCGAAAATAAGGAAAAGTTCTAGTTCAAACCTTGCATAAAAATAAACTTTTGTCTCACATCTGTTGTTCCACTTTTAAAAATTAATTGGTACTTTTGGATTCCATATATCTAAAGATTTTAATTTTAAAATACTGAAGCTATTAAAATACATTTTAGTTAATTACTAAATACCTTACTTTCAGCTTCAGGAAGTGGTGTTTTAGCGGTGAAGTACTTTCTTTATAGGGGGATCCCCCTCATTATCAACACCTAGCCACTTGGTGGTGTTCACTTGTGATTCTTCATTTCTTGTAATGGATGTTTTCTTCTTTTTCAGAAGATGGAGCCAGGTAGAATGAATGCCAGCTTTTGATTTGTCGCAGTTGCATGCTTCCGAATGGTCTAAAATTTCAACTGTTTCACGAAATAATACATAGTACAGATTATTATATTGGGTTATTTTCTTTGTTCCTTCAAAATTAATATTGATATCTTCTTTTTGATATGTTTGTGCTAGGGCTGTGGTACATTTATCACATTTTATATCACTGATGTGTTCTTTTATTTGCATCTTAATTTTCCTTTTTGACATGCCTATGTAACTTCCTGCATTATTACCTTTATATTTAGACGGTATTTTGTATATTCGGGCTGTTTCGATGAGGGAGATTGGGTCTTTATCATTACAAATAATCTGATAAATGTTAGAGTTTGGTTCAATGGGAATGTTTACATTAAATTTCTTGGCAATATTTTTTATTTTAACAGCTGCTCCCTGATCAAACGGTATAGAATTGGTAAATTTCATAGATGGTTTTTGATGACTTGGTATGTGATTTAACTGTTTGATTCGCTTATTATAAAGTTTTTCGACCAGGTTTCTAGGGTAATTGGCTTGGATTGCAAGATCTTTAATATATTTAAGATCAATTTTTAAGTCGTTTGGTTCGGTGCAAATTAGAAGCGCTCAGACAACATCCTTAGGCCTGGATAGCATTAATTTTGTATTTATAAGGTGTTTTGCTGTGATAATTGATAATTTCTTTACTTGCAGTGGGTTTTCTGTAGACGGTGTTTTTATGGAATTTTCAAATCGGTTTATTTTAATGTCTAAATAATTGAGTTCGTTGTTGGTTTCAGTTTCACAGGTAAATTGGATGTTTTGGTCAAATTGATTTCAATTTTCTAGTATTTCGTTGATATTTTGATTCTTATGGATGATGGCAAAAATGTCATCTAAGTATCTGTTCCAGTATAGAATTTTTTCTTTAAGTTTTTCTAAAATTGAAGTTCCTAATAATCTTAATTTAAATTCAGCGATAAACCCGGATATAGGAGATCCCACTGGGACCCCTGTGATTTGTTCAAGTTTTCTATATATGATTTCATTGATATCTGTTGAAGGATAAAAGTTAACACAGTCGAACCTCGTTAACATGAAATCAAGGTTGTTGATTTTTTTTATTTTTTTCAAAAAAATCTATTTTTTTGATTTAAATCAAGATTTATTTGATTTTAATGATTTTTATTATGTATTCATACATTATTGTAAAACATTTGTTTTTTATTATATGTATGTGTGTGTGTATATATATATATATATATATGCACAATCTCCACACTATCAATCATTTTACTTAAATTATTAAAATATAAATAATATTCTATTTCAAAAGAAAAAATCCATGTAGGCATTTATAACCAACATTTTTATTCAACATAGTATCTTCATAATAAGAAGTATTTTTATAGCAATCATAAATGCGGTAGTATGAGCCACTCAACTTCAGACTTTGTAGCTACAATAATGTATTGAAATAAAGCAAAATTTTAGTCACGGTATTGAACACATAAAATAATTTTGGAAAAGGATAATTTAATAGGAAATATGACATGTAACTGAAGCAATGTATTAAGAGAAAGAAAACTGTACACATAGTTTCTAATCAAAATTTAAAAAGAAATAATAAGGAATTAGGGAAGAAAAAAAAAAAAATCTCCTAAAAATTTTTTACTTAGGTTTAACAAATATCATTTGAATCAAGAAAATTTTTTCACACTTTACCCATTAACAAAATTCATATTTTCATTACTATTTTAATACTTTCACTTATTTTTTCACATTTAGTGGGTACAATTCATTAAAACAAGCAGTGACAGCAGCCTTGAATTGTATTTAACTGATTATATGTAGTTAAATTAAAATATTATTTTTTAAAAACTTTTTGGAGCCTTCAGGGCTTTTTAAACAGTACAATGTAAACTATGCTATTATTTTTTAAATATCATATGAGCCAATGCTAAATGACATAAACTGGTATGAGAGCTAAATAAACAAGGAAATATTTTCTTTTTGAAATACAGTGAAAAACGTTTAAGACGAAACTGAGGGGACCGAAATATTTTTTCGTGTTAAAAGAATTTCGTGTAAAATGATTCGTAAAAAAAGTACAAAACTGGCCAATGTTTTCCATGTCGTCAATTATTTCCATTTCCTGTAAAACTACTACTAACTGGTATCCATTAGGATAAAAATCCAGTACAAATATTACTGTTTTTGGAGGAAAAAAAATCACATATGTTTTACTTCTTTTTCAGCACCATATTGTTCAAAAACTGATCGAGATCATACACTGTTTTATTCATCTCTGAATTTGAATGTGCATCTAAATAACTGTGGATAGTCATTATTTTCTTCATTTCTGAAGCAGAAGGGACAGAAACTGCATCGTTGATTCAGTTGTCAGATTCGTCATCAAAATTTACATAAGTGGAATTATTTTAATGATGAACGATTTCAAAAATCCCATTGTTGGTGCTGTAAAACACATGATCATTGACGGCAACATGTAGTAGCATAGTTACCAACGTTTTAACTTATTCCAAAGCACTTTCAGCCCCGCCTTCAATCTGTACCACTTTATTTATAGACTATTTTCCTTGAATATATAACTATGATAAAATAAGAAAAAATTACTCTTAAGAAAAAAGTGGTATGGAAATAAAGGCGGATCTAAAAATGCTTCGGAATAAATTAAAATGTTGGCATCTCTGTTGTAGCAAACATGCCACTGAAGATCGAAAGCGAATTTTTTTCGTGTTAAACGATTTTTGTTACGTGTTAAAAGAAAAAAATATATGTATTAAATAGCTAGTATACTGTCCGGACCGCTGTATAATTTCGTGTTAACCGATTTCTCATGTTACGCGTTTTCGTGTTAAACGTATTTCACTGTATCAACCGCTAGGTGGGCAAAGGCGAACTAGAATGTGTATATAATATTAATCAATGAATTATACACTAATTAAATATTTACAATTCATACACCAGTCATAAGGCTGTACTTGTATAAATAATTAACCCATTAATGCCCAGCGTCCTCATTTGAGGACAGCTAATAAAATGGCATGTATATTTTTGGGGGTTTGTTGGAAGGATTTCTGCTTTTTAGTGACAGTTTATAGCATCACTCCGAATGATCCCAGAGAGTTTTGTGTGTCTACTATTAATTACTATTTCATAATTCGGATAGTTATTTTATGATTTTTCATTCATCGCACATATATTTGCTTTTTGCGCAGATATATTAACTTAAATCAAGTTCAATAATATATATTATAATACTTTACTTTCGAGGTCTTTGTCAGCATATAATAGAAAATTAATCTTATCTCAAAGTTTTTTTTTATCTGGAAGATTTTTCGCTAGAACACTAAATGTCCTCAAATGAAGATAGGTTGTTAATTTAAAACTATTAGAAGAGTTTTTTAAATATAAAATATTTCATTCTCAGTTGTCCATATTAGTTTGAAATATTCATCAAAATATATTTTTCAAAATTATTTCAGGCATTAACGGGTTAAAATATAATTTATTAAAATATATAATAAAATTTATAAATAATTAAGAAAGTTAAGATATAACTTGTTTTTGTGTTTATTAATGTTGTTTTGTAGAGATGAATCTAAAGTCAAGAAATGAGAAATATTAGCTTGTCTAATGAAATATTTTGTTATATTTTACGAATTGTATTTTTAAATTTGCATACGAAATAATTAAATATCTCATTTTTTAAAGTTAGATTATCAATTACATTCCATTAAAGCCAATAACTTTGATATTTAAAATAAATGATTTTAATCAGTGATTTTTTTTTTTTTTTTTTTTTAAATCAATTGATTTAAATCATGATTTAAATCAGCGATTTAAATCAATGGACAATATTCCTGTGACGTCACCGTAGGTAAAATCGCCGAACACGTGGCCAATATTTTGTAAACAAATTAGATTCAACATGCCATTTTATTGTTACGCATAACATTTTCGTAAATATTTCTGCAGTGAAACTTAATAATAATGTTCAAACAAGAACAAAAGAGAAATGTAAACAACTGAATCGAATGATAAAGTTAAGACTATTCCATAACGTAAAATTGCAGAACATTTTATGTATACACACACACACACATACATATATATAATGAATAAAAGATTAATAAGAACATTTTATACACACACACACATATATATAGACATTAAAGCTTAAATAATTAGAATTTCAATCATTTTAATAAAGGAATCTATTAGATGGAACATTCATTTAAATTTGTTAACATCGCCACAGTTCACATGACATCTTTTAATATTACATATGTTGATTAAGATTAAAATATATTACTAAAACTGGATTAAAAACAAAACAAAGTTATCACTATATCACTCTTACTTCAATTTCATATAATCTGTAACTCTTAGAAATAATATTGCAAGATAAAAATTTGCAAGCCACAATGCTTTGCTATGGTAGAGTTGAGAATTGTTTGCCCAAAACAGCTGATTTTTTATAGTCTCGAACCCAAACGAGGAATATGGTCCATTGATTTAAATCATTACAACCCTGCATGAAATATTTTTAACATGAACTGTTCCCACAATCCCTGTCAAAATAATGATTAGTTTAGTTATATGAAGATTTGTTACTGACAGTAGTTACTGATAGCATGAACTACTAATAACATGAAAAAACTTTTTGTCCCCCTTGAGATTAACGTCAACGAGGTTCGACTGTAATATCAAAGCTAGAGAATTTATAGTCTTTGTGGATTTCGAGGTTTCTAATTCTTTTTATAAATTCTTTGGTGGAATTTAAATTGTGTTGGGAGGGGGGGGGGGGTAAAATTTCTTGGTAAATATTGGTCATGAATTTTTCTACAAATCAAAGGGGTCTTAATGGGATCGCCTATATCCAGGTTTATCACTGAATTTAAATTAAGATTGTTAGAAACTTCAATTTTAGAAAAACTTAAAGAAGAAATTCTATACTGGAACAGATACATTAAAGACATTTTCGCCATCATCCATAAGAATCAGAATATCAACGAAATACTGGAAAATTTAAATCAATTTGACCAAAACATCCAATTCACCTGTGAAACTGAAACCAACAACGAACTCAATTATTTAGACGTTAAAATAAACCGATTCGAAAATTCCATAAGAACAACCGTCTACAGAAAACCCACCACAAGTAAAGAAATTATCAATTATCACAGCAAAACAACCTTATAAATACAAAATTAATGCTATCCAAGCCTACATAAATCAAGCGATTCTAATTTGCACCGAACCAGATGACTGAAAAATCAAACTTAAGTATATTAAAGATCTTGCAATCCAAGCCAATTACTCCAGAAACCTGGTTGAAAAACTTTATAAGTAAACCAAACAGTTAAATCACATACCAAGTCATCAAAAACCATCTATGAAATTTACCAATTCTATACCGTTTAATCAGGGAGCAACAGTTAAAATAAAAAATATTGCCAAAAAAATTTAATGTAAACATCCCCATTAAACCAAACTTTAACATTTATCAGATTATTTGCAACGATAAAGACCCGATCTCCCCCCTCGAAACAGCTGGAATATACAAAATACTGTTTAAATATACAGATAATAGTGCAGGAAGTTATATAGGCATGTCAAAAAGAAAATAAGACGCAAATAAAAGAACACATCAGCGATATAAAATATGATAAATGTACCACAGCCCTAGCACAAGTGTATCAAAAAGAAGATATCTATATTAATTTTGAAGAAACAAAGAAAATAGTCCAATATAATAATCCCTACTACGCATTATTTCACGAAACAGTTGAAACTTGGAAGCATGTACCCGTGAAAAATCAAAAGCGGGCATTGATTCTATCTGGCGTCACCTTCTGGAAAGGAAGAAATTGTCTATTACAAGAAATGAAGAATCACAAGTGAACACCACCAAATGGCTAGGTGTTGATAATGAGGGGGAATCCCCTACAAAGTAAGTACTTCACCATGAAAAGACCACTTCCTGAAGCTGAAAGTAAGGTATTTAGTAATTATCTAAAGATTGTTTTGAGAAATCGAAAGCAATGAAGCTTATAAGGCAATTGTCATATAATTTCATAGACAGTTTACTAAGTAGGATTTATTTTATTCCTGTTTCTAATTATAACATGTCTTTAATAAGTGGCAGTCAGCTTAAACATTTGTAACTGGAGAAATTATCTCCATAAGTGGTTCAACTTTATTAATATCTTTTCCATATAACAAAAAAATTGAAGTTGATGCTAAAGTACCTTTTTTTATTTATTTATTTACTGTTGCAGCAAAATCCTTCAATTGCCATAGTTTCACTTGAGAATTTTTCGGCACAATGGAGCTATTTTATATGATAATTTTCAACAAATGGTCAATTTTTTTTTTTTTTTTTTAATCACTCAAATATATCCCATAATGTATCAATAAAAAGCACAGGTTTTTCTTTTATATAATTTGTTTAAAATTGAGCTTCACATGGATTTTCTAAAGTTATATACCTAGTCAACTGCCAAAAAAGGGTTATAATTAGAAAAAAGAATGAAATAAATCTCATTTAACAAAATACCTATATAGGTTCTTTCACATTTAAATTAAGAGATGGAGTATAAGGTTGAATTTTCGTATGAACTATGCAAAAAATGCCAGAGCGAGGAATCAAACCTGGGAGCCACCCTGGCTTATTACCAACTCGGCACTTCTCACATATCAATTGACAAGGTCACCATATCTGCAACCATAGATGTAACAGGTGAGCATATTATATGTGGTAACTCCAATAGACCATATAAATTATTTAGTCGTTAATCAACCAGGAATATTTCTATTTATTTTTTATTTTAAAATAAAAATATTCATGGTTGATAAATGACATTTTTAAAATGTTCTATCACTTTTGATTTGTCATTTGTCAAAATAATTCTTTTATAAATGGAATCCAAGAACACATTAATGAATTTCAGAACATGGAATAATAGATGTTGAATAAAATTAACATAATGTAGAATGACTCGGGTTCAATTCCCGGCTCTGGCATTTTTCACATAGTTGATATAAAAATCAACTTTAAACTCTACTTTACCTAAAATGAATTTTCATGGCTGATGAATTATTAAATTAAATTTCCAAATTTAAATTTCATGGTCTATTGGAGTTGTGCTACGAGTAATATTCTTACCTGTTACATCTACGTTTGCAGACACGGTGACCTTGCAAACGGATATTATGTGAGAAATGCAGAGGTGGTTATCAGACAGGGTAGCTCAGTGGTAGAGCAACCGCACGTTAAGTAGAGGGCCCAGATTTGATTCCCAGCAATGGCATTTTTCACATAGTTAGTATAAAAATCAACCTTACACTCTACTTTATCTAAAATAGCATAACATATATAGAAATATTTATTCATGAATTCATCAACCGTGAATATTCATTTTAAGTAAACTGGAGTGTAAAGGTTGATATTTTTATTTACCAACTATGTGAAAAATACCAGAGCCGGGAATCGAACCCGGGCACCTCCGCTTAACACACGGATGCTCTACCACTGAGCTACCCTGGCTGACAACCAGCTAGGCATTTCTCACATAATATTCGTTGGCCAAGTCACCGAGTCTGCAAACGCAGCTGTATCAAGTGACAATATTAATCGCAGCACAACTCCATAGACCACAAAATTTCAATTTAGAAATATTTATTCATGAATTCATCAATCGTGAATATTCATTTTAAGTAAACTGATAAGGTTGTAAAGGTTGATATTTTTATTTTCCAACTATAAAATATCTTTTTACTTACTTTTATTTGAAGGAACTTAATCTTTTTGAAGCTTTAATTACTGTTTTTTTTTTAAAACTTATTTACTACACAAATGCCAAGCTTTGTTTACATCTTTATCGTTGTCATTCTCTGCACTACTAATTTGACACTTTTCTTTGTTGCCATCGCATCGTAATTATTTAATTTAAATTATTAAATGTTTTACCATCATTATCGATGTTTTCCTTTGACAGGAATTATGCAAATGTTACATTTCGCAGAGGTATAAAATATGTGACTTCCATCGGAGTAGGCAGTTGAATGGCAGCAAGAGCTCCTGGTGTTTGGATGGTGAGCTGGTCTCACGTTGCAATTTTAGAATGAAGTTTTATTAGCTTATCAGTTATGGGTTTAGTTTTTTTTGGAGTTGATTTATTTAAAATTTAGTATGAGTTGATAGTTGATTAATTAGTTTTTTTTGCTAGAAAGAAACTGTTTCATATTTGATTATCATTTCTATCTCAATGGTCAACATGGCGACCTTGAGATGTTAATATTATGTCAGTTATTTTCTCAATGGTCAACACGGCAACCTTGAGATTATGCATGATTATTCTTCATTAAGTTTTAACTACAGTTTCATTTTTTCTACTTCAATGGATATAAAATTGTTGTTTAACTATTTTTTCATCTATTGTTTCATTTTTTTCCCCTTCAATGGTCAACATGGAGATCTTGAGATGTTAACTCATCCCCAGCTATTTCCTGAATGATCAACATGGCGATCTTGGAGTTGTATGTAAAATCAAATTATCTTCTTGTGTATTTTTTTTTTTTTCAAGAACTATTTTTAAAGGATTACTATTTAAAGCTTATGTTAAGTGATTTTCCAGAAATAAGAATATTGTAATGAATTTTGCCCTTCATGTGTGAGGTAAATATTCAACTTAGCTTATACCATTTTTGAAATTAATGTATATAATTAATTTACTTATTGTTATCTACTGTTAAATATCTACAAATGTTGTTTTTCTTATATAAATAAATGTGTTAAGTTTAAATTTTTTCCTTGTCTTTACTTGAGCCAACATTTTCTAGTAACTAGTCAAATTATTTTTTTTAACTTAAAATTTAACGTTTTTCTTTGTGCAATTCTTTGCTTAATAAAAAAGCTTAAAAGTTTGACCTTTTGTCACAGGTCTTTATCAGATAGCCATGGTTCTTGACAATAGCTCTAGCTCAAGTTTTCCATGAAAGTAAACTTTTTTTAGTACTGTTATGTCAATTTTATCTGATTCCTCTTGTACAGTTTTCTAAAGTCTGATCAATATTCTGATAATATGTGTATTAGAGTTGCATCGAATATTCGGTTACTATTTGGTGTTCGGCCTATTTGGCAGATAACACCAAATATTCGGTTCAGCCGAATATCTGGATATTCAGCCACCGAATAGTGGAATTAAAGTTAAATTTAAAATTAAGTTAAAATATTGAAATTGTTTATATTTTTATTATATAAAAATAAAATTGATCCATATTTTTTATAAATTCATAAGCTTTCATTCAATAGCCTTATGAATAACATACTAGTAAAATTATATTTAAAGAACAATTTAAAAATTATTTCTGTGTTTTGAAATTAGAACAAATCTATTTCAGAAAATTTTCGAGTGAAAGGCTGATTTAAAAAAAAAAAAAAAAAAAAAAAAAAAAAAAAAAAAGTATCAGCCTTCCACTCCAAAATTTTCTGAAATGAACTTTCATGGTTGATGAATAAATTTCTAAATTAAATCTATTTTATTTAATATTAATTTCATCATTAGTCAAAATTTAAAAAATATATCCCATACTGGACTCTTAGAAGTATTTTATTTTTATGAAGAAAAAGGAATTTTATTTCAAAAATATTTTTTAGTTTTCAAATACTTAGCACACTTAGAAGCATACTGTTGCTACCATGTCAAATTATCGAATGTGCAAAAATTCTTTTTTCATATTTGATATTTTGCACTTGTCTTTACAATGGTATGTACAATGAACAGAAAAAATTACTTAACCAACAACTCAAGAATACAGAAAATTACAAAATTAGGTTATTTTTACCTGGTGTTGGTTTTGAGTTCACAATTACAACAGATTGAATGTCATAAAAAGTTACAATCTTCACTTTCAATAGTTTGACATCATAGCGACGGTATGTGTGTGTGAGCCTGTTGTTACTAGATAATTTTGTTTAAATTTCTTATCTTTTCACTCTGAAGCTTACAACATATTTTTAGTAGTTTATATATTTATATACGCTTGCATAAATAAGATTAATTTTAAAAAATTCAAAGAGGAAAAATTTTTTAATTTATTGTATTTGGTCATCTTAGTCTATTTACAGAAATTCAAGATTTTACGGGGGGGAGCAGTTATTTATTTATATATTTCTTTTAAACATGCTAATTTATTATTCTCTATTTTGAATATAAAATTTATCTTTTAATGCTTAGATTTTAAGCTGATACTTTTTATTCCACATTGTATTTTTTAATATGTAATAAATAATGATAAAAATTATTAAGCTATTTTTGATATGAAAAAATATTTACATTGAAATTTAAGTATTTGGACGAATACCGAATATTCAGTCAAAATTTTGATCGAATATTTGGTATTCGGCAAACATCACTATTCAGTGCAACTCTAATGTGTATATTAATGTTCAATGCTCTAGATGAAGGCATCCTCAATGTTAGATGCCTTTTCCTAAGGTTCATTTTAATAAACCAAAAGCACAAAAGTTCACTGGGGAAGTGTCAGGTGATTTTACAAGTATTTCATTAAATAGGATACATTTTATTCCTGTTTCTGAATTCTTTCTCTGCTATATAAGTGACAACTGATTTGGATGAATGACTAGAGTCTTTGTCCATATGAAGCTCAACTTTATCAATGTCCTTTCTATATAAGGCTGGAATTTTTTCTTCAAAAATAGATTATAAAATATTCTGCTAATAGTAGAATAAATTAATTTTAGCTTTATTTGAGATTTTTTTATTTTTAATTTCATGATGTAACAAAATCCTGCAACTATCATGAATCCTTTTGGGAACTTTTCTGTACACTGATGAAGCCTTTTCTTACGGTTATTCCCATCAGCTGAGCAATAGAAAATTGATCTATTATTATTATTATAGTAATTTAAATATGGACATGCCTCATCGAGTATTACTACAAATTTCCATTTTTCAGCAGCTAGGTATTTTTTATACACATTTTCTGCTTTTTTTTTTTTTTTTCAATATGCTTTGGCACAAGTTGATGAACTTTAGGTTCAATATCTTTTTTAACTTCAAGTCTTTATGAATGATTTTACTTATGTGCCGAAGACATTCCTCGTTTCGATGTAATGGATCTTTGAGTTTGTGGATTTTCTTTTAGGTTCAGAGACTTCCCTTTCTTGATATTTACCTGCATTCTAACAGTCTCGGGATTAAATTCGTAGTCATGTTTTCATTTTTATTTTCATTTAGACACATTTTCCCTTTCAAGTTTAATATATTATGAATACCTCTTTTACAAATAATAGAATAACCGCTTTATAATTGTGATAAAAAAATTCTCTTTGGAAAGAGCAGTTATGTAACCTCCGAGTCATCTATCAATTTTAGAAGCCACTTTTTAAATAAATGTTTTATTTTTACATCCCAATCAAAAGATAAAAGTAGCAGATGATGATTCTAAAATTGCCAAATTTTTATCCCAAATTGCAAAAGAGAAAAATAAAATTAGAAAATCATTTCCATAAAGTGTGAATGACCTTCTATATATACACCAAAAAGTATACAGATAATTCAATGGAATTCTTAAAAATTTGTATCAAATTTCAAGTTAATCAAATATTTGTACTTAATTTCAAGTTAACCAAATTCTCTAAATGTTATTGATGTAGAGATACATTATGATAATTTTGAGATTGATAATTTGAGATACAGGTATCTGGATGGTTAAACTCCGTTCAAAACAGAACACCAAAATGGAAAGATCTAACTGCAATCAATGTTCAAGTGAGAATTCAGTTGTTTATTTTTACACTGCAAAATGTTCCAGGTTTTGTTGTTGTATTTCCCTTGTTATCTGGTCTGAGCTGTCAAGAACACAACACTGCATCGGGCCACCTAAATGGGGAAGCCATCTCATCAGTAGCAAATCAAAATTGTGTTGGCATTTATTCGTACCACTCTAAATGGAGTCTTCCAAGCTATCGCCAATAGCCTATTGCATACTTAATGACACATTAAATACTCCCAATTTCAACTTTAGCCATTTTGAAGATAAAAAATGTTTGCCTTACTCACAGTTTAATTTCTAACAAAAAAAAGTATGGGAACACTAACCTTCAGAATTTATGTTCATATATATTTCATCTTGAAATCTTACCAAAAATCAGCAAGATATTTTCTTATTTTTTATTTAATATTTCCAGTAAAACTGATTGTTTTCTGCTTAGGAAACAAACCGATGCTTACTTTTCTGCTTTTAATATTTTGATTAAATTGTGGTTTCAATTTGTTGCCCAGTAAAAACACAAATTATATTCATTCATGGTTAAATTGAACGATTTCTAGCTGTTGCGTGAAAAGTGAAGGTGATAAACCACTAGTCTTTTGCTGGTAAGGTTTCATGGAAGAAAGAACTTGTGTCCCAATTTATATTAGATTACAAATGTAGATGTCATTATAAGGGGGGGGGGGGAGGAAGAGGAGAAAAAAAAATTCAAGGACTTTGATTTTTCAGAAATGATCCCATTAGTGAGTTCCAGTATGCACTATCAAAGAGTTCCCATGCATTCCATCTAATATATAAAAATTCACTCAAATAAAAGAAGTTCGTGAAGTGCCTTCTCATGCAAATTAAGGCCATGTTTCACTTTAAAAATCTGACATCATCAATATAAATACAAAATATTAAATTAATTTTTTGTATTCAGAATTAGTTTGCTTTGCTTAAAAATCTAAGATTTATACAACAGACGTTTAAAAAAAAAAAAAATCTGAAACGATATCAAGCAGCAAAAGAAAGTGACTTTTTTTTTTTTTAAAGAAAATAAAAAGAGGAATGAATTAACCAAAATGATTTATTACCACTTTAATGTGTCCCATCTTAAATAATACCTCCAAGGGTCACCAAAGCAGAAGAGCCATTCTCTCTATTGAAGATCAAAACTGTGATGGCATGTCACTGGATCACCTTTAAGGGTGATCCCAGACCATTACTAATTGCCCATAGCATAGTACTACTACGACATAAAATCCACTCAAAACTTAACCCTAAATGTGGTCTCAAATGGGGATTTATGTATTTGGATCAAACTACTATCAGTGGGGTTTGTTCCCAAAAAATATGGATGTTGGGTCATTTGGTTTTTAGAGCAAAAATTCCAAGGTGTACTACTGGTTTTCAGTGTGTTTAAAACTGGCTTGTTTTAAACTTTTCAGATTTTTTTTTTTTTTTAACATATAAAAATGCTACAATTAGCAATTTTTGTAGTACAGTCATGTAAAGAAAGAGTTAATAAAGGAGTGAACCTTTATTTAAATAGTTGATAAATATATAAAATTAGAATGGATAGACTGATTCTACAGTATCTTTAAATAAAGGATACTTCAGCTTCTGTGGAAGCATTCGATAGTTGTTCTGGAGATATTTCAACTCTATCTTTCCTCTTGTCAGAGCGTCTCAATATAACTACAGCTGAAACATGGGCAACTCTTTTTTCATCAACCTAAAAAAAAAATGAAACAAAATCAATATTGCTTATAATTTTCCACTAACTAAAAAGTTTGAAATTAAAAGAAATAAATCATGAAAAGGTGGTAAAATCAGGATCCTAAAATGTATATAAGCAAAGGACAGAAGATAGAAAGAGGAAAAATAAACCTTTATGTTTTACATGAAAGCATGGCGTGCCTGACAGAAGAGTAGGGAGAGGACAATGAAGGGGACATACCCTCCCAAAAACTGTAGCTGAAAGAGATGTTCCATTCCAATATTTTCAGACTAAAAAATGGGAGGAAAGATAAATCTGGAGTGTGGGATAGAGCCACCTTTCCACTCTATTTTTGGGGGGAAATTAAAAAATATTCCCACCAGCATCCTACAAGAGTCCATCAATAAGTTTATATAACCAGATAATCATAAAAGCCAGATGACCCTGTTTTAATTAAAAAATCTTTTTAGTACCTGCATCTTTCAGAGGGAGAAATTTGTTGGTAAATTTTTTTCATATAAACCTGGAGGAAAAAAAATTACCAACAAATTCTTCCCCCCTCAAATAACAACTTAAATTCTACCGAAAACTTCATTCAACAACTTAAAACTGTTAAACTAGACCCCCAATAATAAACTTATCAGTTTCGATGTCATTAACCTTTTTCCATCTATTGAAATAAATGAAATAATTAACAAGAGAATTGCTAAAATTTATGGAAATACACCTATCACTACCACTCTAACTTCTACATATAATTTAATTTTAAATCAGAATTTTTTCAGATTTAACAATGGATTTTATCAATAAAAGAAAGGAGTGCCGATGGGATTGCCCATCTCTGAATTTATCGCAGAATTAAAATTGTGTTTAACAGAAAACACTATCTTCTCTAAATTTAACAAACTTATTAAAATACTGGTTTCGCTATGTTACGATGTTTTTGCCGTTGTCAATGATGAAATATCGATTTTATTCTAAAAGGCATTAATGAAATAGACCATAACATACAGTTCACCTATAAAAACGAAATTAATAATAAAAATAACTATCTAGATGTAACTATCATACGTACCCCCAAAATGAAATTTTAACTACAGTTTATCGAAAACCCAGTAATAGTAACAAAATAATTCATAATAGATGTAGAACACCATATCATTATAAAATAGCAGTCATTCAATCTTATATAAACCGCACAATCCTAGTTTGCTCTAATGAAGAACTTCTTAATATAGAATAGGGATGCACCGAACATTCGGTATTCGACCAGACTACCGAATATTCGGTTTGGTCGAATCTAAAACTATTTGGCAAACTGAATATTCGGTTTGGCCGAATATCAAATTATTCAGCTACTATTTGGCTAGTTGAACATATAAAAAATTCAATTTTTTTTTAATTTTTAATCACTTGAAAAAATTCTGCTATTTTTAATTATCATTAAATAGAGATTTTTCAAAGTAATTAAGAAATAGATTATATTTAAATGAAAACAATTGTTTTATCTAGTTTCAAGTAACATTAAGAAAAATTATTAGATACATTAATCATAACGATTAATAATACCTAACAAAAGTTGTATTTATCAATAACAGTATAATGATGCATGTTTCAAAATTAAAGTAAAATAAGAAAGAGCGTTCATAATTCACATGATGTTGCCATCTAGGAAACTTCAAGAGATCAAACGAAATAGTAGCTTTTTATAATATTTTTTGATAATAAAAAAAAATTAAATATTATTAAATGTAAATAGTATTACTGAAAAAGTTTGCAAAAAGTTAGGTGATTGACACCTGAATATAGGAGTAAATCAGCCAGCCGAATATTCAGTATTCGGCCAAAACTGCTATTTGGTGCATCCCTAATATAGAACTAAATAAACTTACTCCAAATCTCCAAAAAAGTGGGATATAATGAAAATATAATTAGAAAATTATATAAAAACAGAATTAAAAAACTCAATCACATGCCAAAAGCACAGAAAGAAAAACCTTTTACTCCCTCGATCCTCTATGACAAAGGAACTGCCGTCAAAAATAATAATAATAAAATGCTACAAAATTTAAAATCAATATTCCATTAAACTTAACAAAAATATTTTTCAAAGAATATGTAATGAAAAAGACCGCATTAAATCTTTAGAGACAGATGGAATTTACAAAATCAATTTAAAAAAACAGAATAACAAATTTAGTGCTTATATATATTGGAATGATGGGAAGAAAGATCAAAAAACAAATTAAAGAACATCAAAATGATATAAAGTTCGGTAAAATAACAATTGCATTGACAAATTAATTATAATGAATCTATAGAAATAGATTTTAATAACCCTAAAAAACTATCAAATTTTATTAATAACCAATATGCACTGTGGCGTGAAATGATAGAGGTATTAATGGGCAATAACATCTGTTTAAATTTATCAAAAACATCACGCAAAAAGCAGGCTATAGTACTTCCCTCATGAAAAAACATTATAAAAAACATAAAAGATCCCTAAATCAAATCAATAGTGCTCAGAAATTAAAACCCAAATTTACTCCTTCCTTCCCCTTCTGTAATGGAATTGCTAATAAAATAAAATCCGAAGCCTCACGAACTGGAATAAACATACCTATAAAACCTAACCAAAATATTTTCCAACGCATTACAAATGAAAAAGATTTAGTAGACCCCAAAGAAACTTACGGAATTTATAAAATAGAATTCAATTTTGAAAACAATAATAATAGCACACGTTAGATAGGCATGACCAAGAGAAAAATAAAAGATTGTGAAGCAGAACATATTATTACTGATATTAAATATAATTGTTCCTCTACCGCATTATCAAGAATTCACACTACTAACCCCATTTATCCAAATACAATAACCACTACAAAAATCGGCCTCTATAAATTCCCATCAATACGCATTAAAACGCGAAGCCCTTGAAATACTAACAACTAACACCGCTATTAATGACCGGGAGCATGGTACGATTCCTGATGATTGCAACAACTAATGTACAAGAAAAAAAGTAAAATTGTCAGAAAGGAAGAAACTAAAGAAAGGTCCAGCGACAATAGTCAAAGTAGCACTATTGACATCTGATGATGACTGTGATCTTTGCGAGTCGAAATATAGTATCATGAAAATGCTGCACTCGAAAGCATTTTAATAAGTTATTTTTAAAGATTTTTTTAAATGAAGTAGTAAGTTTTCTTTATCTATACATATAAAAAAGTACTTCCACTCATTCACTGACTCATCAACGCACAGCAAAATCTACTGGAGCTACTGACACAAAACTGGGTCAGATTATAGAACATATAGTGTAAGCACCCCCCAAGAAGCGATTTTGCGAAATTCGCCCCCTAAGGGGGAGTAGGGGGCAAAATGTGATTTCACAAAAACCTTCATATCTCAAAGAAAAAAACAGATATCCGTAAAATTTTTGCTTTAAAATATAGCTAACACAAATATCTAAAAACCAATTTCTGGAATTTTAGAAATTCGGTCCCCAAAGGGGGAAAGGGGACAAAACGTGATTTCACGTGAGCAAAACGTGGTTTTACATACTCCTATATATCTCAAATAAAAAAACACATATACGTGAAATTTTTACTCTAATATATAGCTAATACAAATACCTAAAAACTAATTTCTGGAATTTTAGAAATTCAGCCCCCAAGAGGGAGAGAGGGGGCAAAACGTGACATGAAATAATCCTTATTATCGCATATCACAAACAGAAAAAAGATGCATGTGAGATTTTTGCTCTAAAATATAGCACCCATAAATACATAAAAACTAATTTCTTTAATTTTAGAAATTCGTCACAGTTGGAACGGGTGGGGTGGGGTGGGGGGGGTTTATGGGGCAAAAAAATAGAAATACAGTTAGACCATTCAAAATTAGTACAGATAGGTTTTAGAGGCCTGCAAGTCGAATGAGGATATTTTCGAAAGTGTAAAGTTATCAGGAGGGGCAGAAAGGGGGGAGGGCAGAGGGGCAAAAAATAAAAATAGAGTTAGGTCGTTCAAAATTGGTATATAGAGGTTTTTTATACTTACAAATCGATTGCGAATATTTTCAAATTTGTAAAGTTAATAGGAGGGGTAGGAAGGGGGGTGGAGGGGCAAAAATATATAAATAAGTGTTAGAGCGCTCAAAATTAGTGTTAGGATTTGAGGATAAAACAATTGCGAATATTTTCGAAAGTATAGAATTATTACGAGATAGAATGTTGGAAATTAGTATTATTTGGTTTAAAAGCCCGAGAGAACGATTGCGAGTATTTTTTAAAATCTAAAATAATTAGGAGGGGCGGGAACGGTAGGTAAAGGAACATGCGGGCCGCGTGCGCCTATATACACTGCCGCAGGCAGTGGGGACCCGGACCGATTATTTCACTAATGGGAGAAGATTTCTTTTTGTATTTTATATTTGTGTTTTTTCCTTACGATAATAGTGATTCATTAAAAGTGTCGAATATAAATGACCGCGCGCAACGTACAATGACCTGTGCTGCCAAAGGCAGTGGGGACCCGGTGCGACATTTTTTCCAATCAAAACTTTTTTTTCTCTTTTTTTTTTTCACATGATAAAAATTAATGCAATTTTAAGAATTCATTAATTATAGTGATTCATTTAAAAATAGTGACCAGCGAAGCGGGCGTAGCCTGCTAGTTTAAAGATTAAAAACGTCATTTTTTTTATCAAAAATGTTTTTTTCTATTATGCTTTTTATGAGATTATGACTTATACAGAAAAGTTTTTGGATATACTGACTGCTTGTCGAAAAAAACAGTTCTTGACTGGTGTATTATATGAAAGAGGGGTTAAAATTAGTTCACTGTATTATATGTCATAAATGCAATGAAAATATGATTTTAAAGAAAAAGGATAAAATCGATGGATTTGAATAGATATGCAGGAACCAGTATAGAGGCACATTGCAGTGTAAGAAAAGGATCCTGGTTTAATGCGAGTCATTTGGATATTTGTATAATTTTAAGTTTGGTGTGAAATTGGTCAGAAAAGGTCTCTGAAAATTACGTTGTAGAGGACTTTTGTACTGTCAATGCGATGGTTGTTGACTGGTATATTTTATTGAAAATGTGCCCTTCACTTTTTTCACTTGAAACTGTGCCCTGTATTTTCCCATCTGCTATATCGCTATTTTTAAAGATATAGCGTTTTCGCTGAGAAATATACACTTATAATAGATTTTTATCTGATGTCAAATCAGACTTTGCTTACCTTTATGCCCAAATGCGATCTGAAAATTCCTTCTGAAAGAAGTCACTTCCGCGTGATGTATGTGACATCAGTCTGTATCTTTGCGTGACCGGCGAAAACAAAGATCATCAGCCGCGGTTTCCACCAAAGCTTTTGTTCACGACATTGCTGGAAGCCTGTGTATTGGATATCTTTTCTGCGTATCCAAGAAGTAGAAATGACTATTACGGAAATAATATAATAAAATAAAGAAACACAGAAATTGTGTGAAAGTCTGAAAGTATTGAAATCAGCATCCAATTCTCGTATGCAGGATTTCGAGTATTATGCATATTTCATATTTTGTGCTGAAGCGCAACATTTTTCGCGAAAACTCTTCATTTTATAATTATTTTCTCAATTTTGTGTTAAGACTAACTTACTTAAGAAATCAACGAACATAAAACAGATTTTTCACAAAAGTTTTTTCAGAATATTCGGACGAGAAAATTGCGTATATTTTGGTAATCAGATGCAAAAATTATGTAATCGGCAAACATACGTTAAAAAAAAAGGCAGAAATCTCGCTGATTTTTGACTCAATATATGTATTTAACATTTGTGATATCAATTTTCAGAAATAGCACGAATTTCATCAATTATAGCAGCGAAAATAGCCCATCTTTATTTAGTGAAAAAGAGAAACAATCGCTTTTTTGAGCAATTAACCATGATAAAGGTAAATTTTGTTAATAAGACATAAAACTATGAATTTCGATAACTCACCACAAGAATATTATGTTGCTTTGTAGTAAATTAACAGCTTATTTCAGCATGTAATTTGAACGATTAAAAGTAAATTTTATCAGCGAAACGATCCCGTATTGTAGATAGACTTTCGTATAGCATATTTCTGCAATGTATAAATAATAAAAAAAGCAATTTCATTATTTTTTTGTAAAATAATCTTATATTTTGGCATTCATTTTTTTTTAAACATACAGAATTTAACAATTAGCAGTGAAATAATAGTCTATATTAGCAATTAGTTGCTACGGCATAATTTTAAAAAATTAGCAGTAAAATGATTGATTCCATATTTTGGCAAATTTATTGTGTACATCGGATATCGTCTTCGTAAAAAAGCACGGATTTCATTGATTAACATAGAGATAAAGCCTATTTCAGCAAACAATTATGATTAAAGTAACCTTATTAAGATGTCTAAACTCAGATAAGACATCAACTTCGTATCAAAAACACATATAGTTTATTTACATATACAAAACTTGGAATAGTATAACACAGCATCGGCTATTCTATTACAGATGCAATTCACGAGACTGTGATGAAAATAACTCTTAATACATATATAATTATCCATTTATAACGGTAGAATAACTCTAAAAGGATTTAAACTCATAAAAATCCTCGTGTTTCAATTCTTACTCTGTATTTTAATTACTCTTGAAACGAAAGAAACTCTAAGCAATCGTTTTCCTCACACATAAAAAGAACAAAAACAACAACACTCCTGTTGCCATTTTTCACAACAAAAAAGAAACAAGAACGGAACATAAACTCTTTCTATTCTAAAAACATAAAAAAAACTGGTTGCCAAAAATGATCTTTTAGTAATTTTGAAGAGACCATGGAGTTCAGATAGTCTCGTTCAATCTCTTTGATTTTATGGGAGAAAAAGGAAGCATTTCCGAACATTAAGAAACAACTAAATGATTGCGTGTTTCAACAATCAGCCACAAAACATCGTGAATTTCAGAAATCACCTTTAAAAAAATTTCAAATTTTATCGATTAACGCTGAAATAATATCGTATTTTAGCAATTAGTTGCGTTTAAGCATAAATGTTTGACAGTTAACAGTAAAATATTCCCATATTTCTGAATTACGCCGCAAAATTATTGCATATTTTGGGATTCAGCTTTGAAAAAGGTGTAAATTTTATAGATTAGCAGCGAAATAATTGAGTATTTGGAGATTGAACTTTATAAAGAATACGAATTTCATCGATTAGGCACTAAATAATACAAGGTTTCGGCAATCGACCTCAAAAATATCATGAATTTCAGAACAGCTTTGAAAAAAAAAAATCGTAAATTTTATTGTTAGCGGCGAAATACAGTAGAGAGTCAAAAATCTGCACAGCTTGGGACAAGAGGTTGTGCGGATTTTAGGATTTGGTGGATTTTGGGGCCCTTAAAAAATTATTACCACTTTTAATGATAAAAGCAGAATATTATTCAAACTAAACACACACTAGTTAAGTACAATAACAGTTTCACTTGAATATTAAATTATGAGGTATAACAGTAGTAATACTGAACATTAAAAGAATGTACATAACAGAAATAATAAATAAAAATGAAATTTATTTGTCAAATTTTGATAAAATCTATTCACATACACTTTGATTTCAAAACTACACTTGTACAGTCGGGGAAAAAAAAAAACGCAACACCCGCTGTAATTTCGTTATTTATTGGCGCAGGAAAATCTAATAGACATAATTCAACAGGAAATTATATGCACTTTCTGAAAATGTGGTAGAAGTTTGAATTAGGAGTCATCTACATATTGAAATGAACGCAAAATTTGATTTTTTCAATAGCAACACCCAATTTTGACTTCATATTCGAATTTCTGAGAGTCTGGCAGTGCGGAAAAGTATACTGTTTATATACTTTATCTTTAGTATTTATAGAGTTATAATCAAAAATGCATTAGGGGGTTATCTCTAAATGTAGAAAAATAAAATTAAGATCCTATAAGAAATAGACAAAATTTTAATCTTTCACACCAGATATCTTTCAGGAAAAAAAGAATTACATAAATTAATAAATACATTTTCCAGTTTCTTTTCAGTTTTTTAGATTTGTATATATTTCAATATTTTTTTAGATAATTTTAGCTCTACTTAAATACATTACACTTGCGACTGGTCCAGACAGTACTCTTTGAAAAAAGTGCAATATTTTTCAAGTAAAAGTGCTTATTATGGCTGTACTTATCAACAATAAAGCTTAAATTTTCTTTTGTAGGTGTAACATAATATACGAAATGAAATAATATAGATATATATATACAACAACGCATAAACTAAATCTTTTCGGATAAATTATTGTAAGGGTTCATGAAGTAAATCAGTTTTGGGCCAGTTGAACTCTTTGGAACTGTACGATTCGTTTTATAATTTCTATGAAAATATAATTTCTTAATTAATCCTTTCGCGACTGCTGACATAGATTCACGCCATTTGAAAATCTGTAACTCTGTTAGTGGACGTTTCTTTCGTAATTTGTGTGTTACTTATTTCTTAAGTGTGTACCCATTGTTCATATTTTTGCAATAAAATATACTATGGATAGATATATATTGATTAGAAAGAATATACTTATAATGTATATCCATTTGTAATATAACTGTGAATACAGAAAATTTGTTCTGAAATATTAAGCCTGTTTTTCTATTTAAAACAGTAAACCCCGCCTATTAAGTTTTTTTTTTTTCTTCTAGTGTTCGTTTAAAAGGTTCAAAATTTATCACCAGTAATCAATGAAGTAAATACCACTTGCGCATATTTTTGTCAACATAAAATAAGGGGTTTAACATGAATACTCGCTGTCATATTTTTTTTTTTTCTGTATTGTTTTGTTTTGAAGAATGGTGAAGGCTTGTCTTCTTCAGAAAACAGGAATTCTTGATGATTAATGACTAAAAATCATCCTTTTTGCTTCATTTCTTTGCATTTGACGTTGTTCTTATATAATTTGACCCGTAAGTAAAAAATAAAAATATTTCGTTTAATTTTCTTTGTTATTTTTTAAGATTTGATTCGTTATCTCATGCAAAACTTTATAAGAGACGGCCCCCTAAACCACTCAAAAAGAAAGATTTATTTATATCTCGAAAACTAATAACTGGAATAAGCTGCAAATTTGCACACCCATATTTTTCAACATTAGGATTCATTTTATGTAAAAATTAATATAGGTCATAATTCATAATTTTTATAAATATGAATTTATTAATATTTTTCAGAATTAAAAATATCTTTCAGAATCAAAAGTAATGATGGATTATGTTTGGGTTTCTTCACTGTATCTTGTAAAAAAAAAATTATATCGATCAAGTTATTTTTTGTGAAGATATTAATAAAAGTTTGAAATATGAATTTAATATTAGCACCTTCAAACTTTGAACGCTTATAACTCTGTCAAAAAATAAGTAAAATATACAACCAATATACTTTTTCGCGTTGTCGTGATCCCAGGAATTCAAATATAAAATAAAAATGGGGCATTACCATTGAAAAAATCAAAGTTGGTGCGCGTTTTAATATGTAGACGACCCCAATTCAAAATTTCACTTCATTTTCTGAAACTACTCACAATTCCCCGTCGAATGATACCTATTACATTTTTCTACATTGATTAGCAACGAAGTTATGTTGAGTGTTGAGTTTTTTTTTTCCCCGACTGTACATGCATACATACATCATTGAGATTTTTTTTTTTTTTTTTTTTTTTTCTGTATATTGTAAATAGTCATCTATTCTTATTTTGTAACACAAATATATTGTTTTAATAATTTAAGTTAGTTCTTTCCTAGGGTTATGTCTTCCTCACTTAACATTTAAAAAAAATATTTTGTTATTGTATACCTCATTGATGAATTTAATGTACTGTCAATAATTTCATTATCAGTAACTTGGTTCTGATAGTCTTTTATGTTACTATTTTTTTTTTTATTATTATTATTATCATCATCATAAAATGCAAGTAAAGAATCTACATTAAGATTATTTTTAAAAAATCTTATTTTCAGTTTGTAATTTAAGAATAGTAAATTTTATTGTTTATATCCAACAATCTGTGTGGATTATGGACTTTGGCAGATTTCTGACTCTCTACTGTAATAGCGGTATTTGGAAATTAAATGTGATTAAATGTAAATTTTGATTAAAAAAATTTACACCACAGTTAGTGGTGAAAATAATCTCGTGTTTTCGAAGTCAGCTGCAAAATTATTCCATATTTCGGCATTCAACTTTGAGAAAAAAGCACAAATTATATCTATTATCGACGAAATAATTGAGTATTTGGGAATTTAACTTAAAAAAACCGCAGAAATTCCGTTGATTAGCGACGAAAAAAAATTATGCATTTCATCAATCGATCGCAAAATTATCGTGAATTTTGGAAATCAGTCTTGATAAAAGACGGGAAATTTATCAATAACTGGCGAAATTATTGCATATTTTAACCCATTTGCATCACACGAGAAAATGAAAAATTTGTCCTTATCACCAACATTTTTTACACTTATCCTTTCCTTCATAAACCCTAAAATTATGTATATATTTTGTTCTCAAATCGCATAGATTATAGTATTTTATTACGAATCGGGCTGTCTTTGTTTTGTTATATTGAATGTAAAGAATTCTGCTTCTACATTTCACCATAGACTCATTCATGGAAATATCTCGGCTTGGCATGAATACTTCTTTGAATATTTTCTTTATCATGCCCATTTTTGGTCTAATTTTACGTAAGAGAGCATCATGCCTCTCTTACGTAAAATTAGACCAATAATGGGCATGATGTTCATCATTAGCAAAGTACGATTTTCTTGAAATTGCCATGAACTTACATCGGGCACTGTTTTGAAGTATGGTGTTTCAGTGCTCTTGTCTGTACTCCAATAACTTTGTAGTGTAGGTTTTTGCACCATAGGCATCAATATAATCAGTGCAAAATAAACTTGCAATTCCTCTACAGAAACTTCTTTGAAACTTAGATTCTTTTCACCCAATCGATTAGTTTCAGTTACAATATGTTCAAGAATTTCCTTTATCAAAAACAGTTTATAAACATTCTCTCTAGTAAAATTTGCTATGTTTTTATTTACACCACCAACAGATATAAATTTTTGCACTTCAGGTTTGTCATTTTTTTCCTTCCACTCAAAATCACTCGCACTTTGATCACTATCACTACTATCAAAAGAAACCGTAGTAAAACGTCTGCGTTTTGTAGGTCTAATTACCTCTTCACTACTGTCGGAAACACAATCGTTCATTTTTTCCACTTTTTTGTGTTATTTTACCATGAAGCTACTTCCGATCACCACTTTTCATTGACTGCGAGTTCAATATGCTCGGGTATAATATGCACTTTGGTGATAAGAGCCTAAGTGAAATGCGCGCGCATATGCGCTCTGGTGATAGTGGCCAGGCAAAATGCACGCATATATGCGCTTATGATGCAAATGGGTTAACAATTAGTTGTGACTATAAATAATAAATATTGTTAATTTCACATTTATTTTGCACATACTGTGTAGTTTTTTTTTTTTTTTTTTTTTTTTTTTAAGTTTCGAAAAAACTAGGAGCTTTTATTTATTTTTTAATCTTAAAAAAAAAAAAAAAAAAAAAAAAAGATAACACCCTTATCTATCTGATCGAATAACTATCAAGAGAGAAAAATAGATACCAGCCATTTCTTATAGAATTATGTGGAATTTAATCAAACTGCTTGGCATGAAAATTGCCTCTAACACTATTTCAGCATATTTTTATGTAAAATGACCTCCTGAATCCGAATATGATGCCCATTTTGCGATATCACCCGCCGTTTTTTTTTAGGAATGGACCCCTATTTTTATCAATTTTCAGTGATTTTATGGCTATAAATTTGATTTTTAGGAAGGAGGGGGGGGGGGGGAGGATTATTTTAACCATTATATACTATCTTCTTAAGGGCTACAGAGTTGGAAAATTCTAAAACATGGACATTTGCGACAAGGGAAAAAATTTTGAGGGGATTTATCACTGAAATTATGCATTACATATCTTATATTTTTTTTAATCTGTTATTAATGTTATTTTTTAAATTATATATATGAGTAATTCTCTGAAAAGTGGTCATTTCATGTCCCAGTAGTCTTGAGGACATATTTTTAAAAGCACAAAAACAAAAAGCAGTCCAAACTATCAATATTAATTGGTTTTGTATATAAACTGTTATTCTTTCGTTATTGGAATTCAAATATAATTTTAAAATATTTTTAAAAATGGAAAATATCATTCCCTCACTGTGTCCCCATTCCCACATGTAAGTAAATAAGATTGTTTCTATGGTATTAAAGTATCTATATTTAGATTATTTGAAGTGAAAATTTATTAAACATACTTTAATAAATATTTATCCATTATACTACATTTATATATTATGCAATGAAAGAAATTAGAACACTTATTACTGTTGTCCCTGGTAATAGATATCATTCCCTCATCAAACTGTAATTACACCCCTACTTACTCCATTAATGGCAGCACGTACTTTATATAAGTCAAATTTAATTTATATAGAAGCAAAGTAAAGAAAACATTTTGTGTTCTGTTGGAAACATTTTACAATGAATAGCATATGGCTCTCAAATGTTAGATTGAAATACAGTATTTTTATTACATGTCATTCCCTCACTCATTATAAAGTTAACTAAAAGAAATCAAATTTGCTTTTTTATGCTATTATATTAATAAAAATATGTTTTAGAAAATATTTAGTGTTTGAAAATATAGCTAAACATAATAATATTTTTATAAAGTAGTTTCTAGAAGAAATTTGTCATTCCCTCATTTTTCTAATTAATAAAAATAATTACTATTTCAAAAATTATCAGATACAGCTTGGTTAATATTATTTTTTATTAACTGTGTATGTATTTTTATTATTTTTATTAACGTGTATATGCACAAAATTCAAAAAGAAAATTGGAGCAATTTTATTTGAGCTAACTTTTTTTTTTTAAAAAAGCCCACTTTTCAGAGAATGACCCATATATATATATATATATATATTTTTTTTTTTTTTTTTTGTTTTGTTTTTCGGTGTTAAATTAATTATTTTTCATTCTTCAAATCAAATTCATGGTCATAATATTATCGAACAGGGAAAGAAATTGAGGGAGGGGGTGGTGTATCTAGAAAACTGTGGGTGACTGGCCAAAATGGGAGTCATATTCGCATTCAGGAAGTCATTTTAACATAAGAATCAGCAAGATTGGTATCAGATCTCACTTTTTTTTTTTTTTTTTTCCCCTAGAGCAGTGTTATTTATGGGGAAACTATATATTTAAAACCTGCAATAACTGAAAAATATTTGTAGATTACAATTAAAACATTTTTATATAAAATTATCTAAAAAATAAATATTTAGAAATTTTTCAAGTAAAAATTATTAAATTGTAAATTAGGAATATTTTACAACAAATATTTTACCGGCTCCTAATTTTTTTAATTATACATTTATGAAATTTCAGTTCTTTTGGTCAAGTAGATTTTGAGCTACACCTAAAAAACTAATACCACCAGGAGATCAGATATAAGACTGTAAAATGAATTTAACATTAAAAAACTCAAAAATCCCAATAAGTATAATTGCTAAGCTTACTGACTTAAATTACTCCAAATTTAGTATCCGATGGTAAAATTTTCTCTAAAATCTAGAAAGTCAAAATTGCGTATTCGTTGGAAGTATAAATTTTAACATCGTTGGATGTTTACATGTGAAAATGGCTGCTAAGCTTACATTTTTAATAAATAATAAAATTAAAATAGACATGAATCCAAGAAGGATAGTACCTGCTGTGTTTTTATTTGTATTTATTTCATTTTGTTTGTTTATTTAACAGACTGTACATTTTATGAACCATTTAGTGAGTGGGAAAGAAAGTGCCCTTTCGTCCAGTGGCGCACCCACAAGGGGGGCCAAGGGGCCCTGGCTCCCCCCTTGGACTGACAAATCAAAAAATTATTACAACAATGTTTGGAATAAAAAATGTATGTCAAAACCCTAACAACACACTTGTCCTTAAATACATCCTAAAGATATCCATAGGATGTCCTTATACGTCCTTTTCATCCATATGACATCTTTAGGATGTCATTTGGTGAAGATGTGCTGTTAGGGAAGGAAAAATCAATGTACTGCTACATGGAATCGAAATTTGGTGTGGGCCAAAAAGTGAAATTTTTTTTGTGATTTCCCATGAGATACACATATACATTATAGTATACACATATAGATTATAGTGACCAGATCAAAATACCTTTATAACAGAAAAGCATAAAAAATTGCTACAATTACATAATTATGGATATTTTTTTTCATTTTTTATGGATGTATTTTTTTATTAGGCTAAAAATGAAATATCAATGCTAAGATAAATAATTTACTTTCTTCAATTTTTCAAAACTTAGAAAAATGTCTTCAAAATAAAGGCTGTCCCCTAGAGAATGGAGACATTTAGTCACAATAGTGTACATGCGAGACACAGTTTAGGCAATGATCCTGTGGCTATCCATCAACTCATGATGCACCACTTGGACCAAAGTAGTGCTGCCATTGACTGAGATATGCTTTGCCATCCATCGCCAAGGATGTGTGGTGTTGCAAACTGCACTGTTAGCACAACGGAGATGCGGTCCCAAAAAAAACGGTGGGTGATAGGGCAAAATGGCCATCGTATTCGAAATCAGAAGGTCATTTTACATAAGAATTTGCAAAAATAGTATTGGGGGCAATTTTCATGCCGAGAAGTGTTATATATAATTCGGGGGACAGGGGGGGGGATGCTCAGGCATCTGCACATTAGTCTACAATAACTTTAAAATATTTTACATTATAATTAAAAAGGTTTTATACGATTTTGAAATTATTTAGCTAAAAATTCTTGAATTGTAAATCACAAATAGACTCTTAATTATTTTTATTTTATGAAATTTCAGCTTTTTGGTCAAGTAGATTTTCAGCTACACCTAAAAAACTATTACCACCAGGATACATGATTTAAGACTGAAGGGTGGAATGTGCTTCATGATACTGCTTGGCGTCTTGTTTCCGATCGCAGATAAAGATGCCAACCTTGGTAACCTCGATGTTTATGAGTCTCTGAATGACCGATGTTTGAAATGTGTTAACCTCACCATGATGTTTTGAAGCTGTGTGATTTTTGCGTATCTGTTTGTTGCCAAACAAAATTTCGTACGTTTTAAAGATTCATGAAGTTTGCAGGAGACGTATTTAGTGATTTTTTTTTTGGTTTTCATACTCACGTTACTGTTCGCTGCAAAACGCAATTTCGTGTGATTTAAAGATTCATGCAGATTGTGGGTGGGGTATCCAGTGATTTTTTTTTTTTGTTTTCATGTACGCACGTGCATATTAGTGATCGCTGTAAAATGAAATTTTGTATGTTTTAAAGAATCATGCAGAATGCGGCAGGTGGGGTATCCAGTGTTTTTTTTTTTTTTTTTTTTCATGTGCGTGGAGCATACAGACATGCATATTAGTGATCTATGTAAAGCGAAATTTTGTGCGTTTTAAAGATTCATGTAGAATGCAGGTGAGATATCCAGTGATTTTTTTTTTTTTTTTTTTTTCATGTATGCGGAGCGTACAGACGTGCATATTAGTGATCGCTGTAAAATGAAATTTCATGTGTTTTAAAGAATCATGCAGAATGCGGCAGGCGGGGTATTCAGCGATGTTTTTTTTTTTTTTTTTTTCATGTACGCAGAGCGTACAGACGTGCATATTAGTGATCGCTATAAAACAAAATTTTGTGCATCTTAAAGACTCAGAAATCTTTGGACAGCCCCTGCCTGCCTGAGCTCGGCCAAGCTTAACGAGTTGGATGCTGGCATTTTAAAGACTCGTGAAGGATGCAGGTGAGGTATCCAGTGATATTTTCTTTTTTGGTTTTCATGTACGTAGAGCATACAGACGTGCATATTAGTGATAGCTGTAAAATGAAATTTTGTGTGTTTTAAAGATTCATGCAGAATGCGGATGGGGTATCCAGTGATTTTTTTTTTTTTTATGTTATCATGTATGCAGAGCATACAGACATAATTATTGATTGCTGCGGAATGTCGTTGTAGTGCAGTGCTAGTGCGATGTTAAATGGAACTGATAACTATGTCCTCACACTTAAAATAAAACATTCCTTTTCTTATTATACATATATATTAAATTTAAAAATATTTTTACTTACTTTTATTTGAATGAATTTAACTTTAAGCCTTTAGTTATTTCTTTCCTCCTTTTAAATTTCGCATCTTCTTTACACGTTGCTCAACGTTAAACATCAATCCAGTGGCGGATCCAGAACTTGACTTTTGGGGGGGGGCTAAGATTTTTCAAAGTGTTATTCTAGACCAATAAAAAATTTACAATTGCAAAATTCAATTATGAATGACAGTGTTTTGGGGGGGGCTTCAGCCCCCTAGCCCCCCCCCTTAAATCCGCCACTGCATCAATCTTTGTTTACTTTTTATCATTGCCATCGCATCATAATTGTTTAATTTACCTGAGTGTTTTGGCTTTTGCCACTAGAGAGCGTCCTCATCAATGTTTAGATGTTATCAATGTTTTATGCAAATGTGACATTCTGTGGGTAGTATAAAAGCACGCAATGTCTTTTGTACTTGGCAGTTGAGCAGCTGGACAATAGCAATGCTGTTTAATCAGCAGTGAGAGTTGTTCTTTTGATGGTGAGCTGGTCTCGCATCGTTATTTAAAAAAAAAATTATGAGGAGGTTTTTTTTTAAATGGATTTAAAGAGTTTATTGAGTTTAGCTTCTTCAGTATATTAAAATAGTTAAAGTTAATTTTGAAATAGAATCTTCGTTTTTTTTTCAAGTTTGAATTAAGTTGACAGAACTTTCTTCGATAAATGAGACTTTTATGATTGAATTTTCATTTAAGCTCACTGGTCAACTTGGCGACAGTGAGATGTAAATTCTTTATATAATTTTTCCCTCACTGGTCAACAGGGCGACCACGAGATAGAGTTCGTGGATTCATTGCTTCCTAAGTTTCTACATTATTTTCCAGTGGTCATGATTGGCGACCCTGTTGTTTGTTCGTTATTAATTAAATAATTAAATGCAGTCTTCTGTTTTTACAAATTTCTTAATCAAGTTTTTTCGTTTTCTATAGTCATTTGGTGACCTAGAAATATTACACTGTTTTCTTCAAGTGTTTTTTTCATCATAATAAAAATGTAAATGTAATTTGACTTTATTTTTTGTTACAAGAGCTTTTACAAATTTAACGTTTTCAAGGAAGTATTGTTGTCAACTTTGTCATCAAGTTTTTCTGTTACCAACTGATATTGTGATAAGGTAAATATGATAAATTATGTTTCTATATTGTTGAATCTAATTGTTGTTAATTTTCATTATATACTAATGTTTGAATAAATTTTATTTGTTATATTTTGAAAAATTGTTGTATTTAATTGAGTCAACATATCTAGTTACTAGTCAAATCATTTCTATCTAAACTCAAAAACTTAAACGTTTTCACTAAATTGTGTTTCTGCCTAATAAGATTTTCTAAAAGTTTAGCCTTTTATCAAAGGCTGTTATCAGGAACCTACCTACTTGCATATCTCCGAGATTTTCATTAATTGCCCATAACGCAGTAGTAGGGTGACATTAAACCCACTCTACTTATCCACATTATTGTTGTATTGTCTGAGGGTTTTGTAGCGGTTTTTTAATTTTGGCAACAGTAGGCCATTTGGTTAGATTTTCGTTTCGTTCCACATGTGAGAGACACGTTTGTAAATTGAGTTGGTCATTTTCTTATGTACATTTATGATACATTGGTTTTGAAAAATTGAATATTTATGTTGAATGTATTAAAAAAGCATGGTGTTAATTTGGTTAGTGTACATGGCTACTTCAAAATTTGCAGAGGGGATTTATTCTTCGTTTTTCCAAGGATACTATAGTTTTCTACAAATATTCTGAAACGGGCAAATAAATGTTTTTTATTTATATATTTATTTGTTATGTCTACTGGGTTATTTATGCTGTTTCTGTTTTTTAATGTTTAATATTTGTTAGTTTTAATCCATGCATCGCAGAACAACAAAATTTGGCAGTCTGATATAATACAGGAGAATAGTGGGGGATGCAACTTAAAAAATAACAACAACTTCTTTTTGTTGTTAAATGTATTATGCAAATTTTGGAATTTTTACATTTGATGCCTTAATGCTAGGCTTCTACATGACTTATGTTTCAAATCTCAGAAATATTTTGTATATTAAAAATAATTTCAAATGCAACTCATTCATGGATTATGGAGAATTTAACGAAAAAACATTTAAAAATATTTTTATTTAAGCATTGGCAAAAACTTTGAATGTATTCAATAGTAAATCACATTAGGAACAAGCGGGTGGAATGTGCTTTACGGTACTGCTTGGCGACTTGTTTCTGATCGCGGATAAAGATGCCAACCTTGGTAACCACGGTGTTTATGCGCCGCTGAACGATCGATGTTTGAAATGTGGTAACCTCACCATGATGTTTTGAAAATGTATGATTTTCGCATATGTTATTGTTGCCAAACGAAATTTGGTACGTTTTAAGGATTCATGGAGTTCATGTGAGACGTATTTAGTGATATTTTTTTTAGGGGTGGGAATCGATTAAGAGTTTTAACTGGGTTAATTGTCGTTCATTAATCAATTAATCAGCCGATTAATCGAATTTTTAATCAATTTTCATTTTTCTTTATATAATTCTATTTAAATGATGAATAAAATTATCCTTTGTGATTTTTTCCCCCTTCAGATAGTACACAACAAACCATAAAGATGATATAGATGTCAATATAGCTTGTTCTTTAATAAATAATAATAATAAACATGCAAATAAATAATGAAACAACACATTACTAATATATTTCCCAATAAAATTTTTATTCGAGAGTACAGATGAGAAATAACATACATTCATCTTGCATTCATTATTACTTTTATATTCTAAAAAATAAATTCTCAGTATTACTATTTAATTCATGTGTTTGATTGAAAGAAAAATAATAATAATAATGGATTATATCCATTTTATAACTAAAATTTAAATCAATTTTCAGAGTAATAGTTGTTGACCTTAAGTGTTAATTTTATGTAAATATTTTCGTTTATTTAATTTAATTTTAATAAATTCATTTTCAATTTGAAAGAAAAATTAGATGAATATACATATACTTTCGTTTTATACTAGCTGGCTTTGTCCACCACGCTTGCAACTATTTTTAAATGAATTCTCAAAATTCCATATTATCATTATTAAAAAAATCTCAAATTCTTCATTGTTTATATTTCAACTCTTCTTCGTAATTTCAGAATAGAAAACATAATGTTAATTTCTGTTTCTACTTCAATAGTTATTATCAGCAATTCTGAACGGTCAATAACGGCTCGAAGGTATTGCGAAACCCTGTTGACACCTTCCCCATCAAAGGGATAGAGGAAATCATAGACCTTTTCTTTATATTGAGCATTTCCGTTTTTTGGAGCTTCTTGTTTCTGCGAAACTTATTCCCCCAGTACGGACTTAAAACGGCATTTTGTTTAAGAACCGTCTTCCCCCTTTTCTCTTTTCTTTTTCATTATTGGATGGATGCTTCTTAGAATGTTTGTTAGATAAATATATGAGAAAAACAATTTGTAGGCAGAACAGCATTTTAAATTTTTACTAGAATTCGTAGTTTGAAAACTTTAATCGGATTTTGAAAAATTTTAATTGAATTCATCGAGCCGATAAATTCAATTTAAAAAAATTGATCGGTACTAAGCATTGATTGATTAACCAAACCGATTAATCGGCACAGCCCTAGTTTTTTTTTGTTTTTATGTACGCGTTACTGATCGATGCGAAACGAAATTTCGTAAGTTTTAAAGATTCATGGAGTTAGTGTGAGACGTATTTAGTGATATATTTTGGGTTTTATGTACGCGCTACCGATCGATGCAAAACGAAATTTCTTATGTTTTAAAGATTCGTGCAGAATGTGGGTGAGGTGCCCAGTGATTTTTTTTTTTTTTTGGTTTTCATGTACGTGGAGCGTACAGACGTGCATATTACTGGGCGCTCCAAACGAAATTTCATGCATTTTAAAGATTCATGCAGAATGCGAGTGAGGTATCCATCCTAACAACACACACTTGTCCATAATACATTCTGAAGATGTCCACAGGACGTCCTTTCATCACAAGACATCCAGAGGGCATCATTTGGAGGTGTGCTTTAAAGGCAGTGTTTTTTTTTTCTTGGGGGGGGGGGCATGTACACGGAGCGTACAGACGTGCATATTACGGGTCGCTGCAAAACGAAATTTCATGCATTTTAAAGATTCATGCAGAATGTGGGTGAGGTATCACCCTAACAACACACACGTCCATAATACATCCTGAAGATGTCCACAGGACATCATTTTGTCCACAAGACATCCCGAAGATGTCCCCAGGATGTCCTTGCATTCACAAGATATCCTGAAGATGACTACAGTACGTCCTTTTGTCCATAGGACATCCAGAGGACATCATTTGGAGAAGGTGTCCTTTTAGGGCAGTGATGCTTTCTTTCAGTTTTCATGTACGCGGAGCGTACAGACGTGCATATTACTGGTCCCTGCAAAACGAAATTTCATGCTTAATTAAATAAATCCTTTTATTTTGCTTCGTTACTCATGACATGAAGCTTTTTCGCCAGAGGGCCCTCCGGTTTTTTTGCCAACGATAATTATGTGAGAAGTGCCTTGCTGGTTGTCAGCCAGGGTAGCTCAGTGGTAGAGCATCCGTGCGTTAAGCGGAGGTGCCCAGGTTCGATTCCCGGCTCTGGTATTTTTCACATAGTTGGTAATAAATAAAAATATCAACCTTTACACTCCAATTTGATTTAAATAAATATTCACGGTTGCTGAATTCATAAAAAAAAAAAAAAAAAAAAAAAATTTCTAAATTGAAATTTCGTGGTCTATGGAGTTGTGCTACGATTATTATTGTCTCACCTGATATATCTGCGTTTGCAGACTCGGTGACTTTGCCAACGATAATTATGTGAGAAGTGCCTAGCTGGTTGTCAGCCAGGGTAGCTCAGTGGTAGAGCATCCGTGCGTTAAGCGGAGGTGCCCGGGTTCAATTCCCGGCTCTGGTATTTTTCACATAGTTGGTAATAAATAAAAATATCAACCTTTACACTCCAATTTGATTTAAATAAAGGGATTTATTTAATTTTACTGATTGCTGCAAAACAAAATTTCATGCTACTACAAGCGGGAGGCACTGAGGACGCGGAGGGCCCACCGGCGAAAAAGCTTTCTGCCATGAGTAACGAAGCAAAATAAAGGTATTTATTTAATTAAGTATGAGATATGCTTTGGGTTTTTAAAAGCAAAATAAAGGTATTTATTAATTAAGTATGAGATATGCTTCGTGTTTTTATGAAGTTTTGAAATTTTATGCATTTTAAATATTCATGCGGAATGCAGGTGAGGTACAGTCGGTAGGAAGAGTATCCGAGGACTAGCAAAACTTCCTACGTAAAAAAATGTACACTTAATATTGTTTTGTTAAATGAATCCTTGTTGAATCATTGTCTTAGACTGACTAAGAACAAGATTCGATAAGGATTTATTTAACAAAACTCTATTAAGTGTACTTTTTTTACGTAGGAATTTTTGCTAGTGCTCGGATTCTTTTGCTGTTGACTGTATCCAGTGATGCTTTATGCAACCTTACTTTCATCTCTCCGAGATTGTCACTGAAGTGCAGTTCTAGTGTGATGTTAAATGCAACCTTACTTGCGTATCTCCGAGATTGTCGGCCATAATGCTGTAGTAGTGGGACGTTAAATCCACTCTGCTTATACTACAGTCAGCAACAAAAGTGACCGAACACTAGAAAAAATTCCTATGTAAAAAAAAGTACACTTCATACGGTTTTGTGAAATAAATCCTTGTCGAATCCTGTTCTTAGTCAGTGTAGGAACATGATTCGACAAGGATTTATTTAACAAAACCGTACGAAGTGTACTTCTTTTACATAGGATTTTTTGCTAGTGTTCGGACACTTTTGTTGCCGACATGTTTCGTTTGGTTTTACTTTTCAATTTTGGCAACAGTAGGGTAACTTCATTTGAAAAATATGCTGGTATATTGTATTGGTCAATTTTTTGTGTGCTAAATTATGATATATTATTTGTATAGAAATGTGTATTTATGTAGAATATAAACTAAAAATATGTTTGGAGTAGTCTTTTAAATGGTGAAATTTTGTAACTCTACATGCTTTCTTCGAAATTTGTAGCGAGGATTAATGTTTCGTTTTTTCAAGGATTATAAATGTTTGAAACGGGTAAGTAAAAAACATCTTGTTTTTTTATTTATATATTTATTTTTTATATCTATTGGGTTAATTATGGTGTTTTTGTTTTGTAATGTTTAATATTTGTTAGTTTTTGTGTATGCAAATTGTACAAATTTTAAAAATTTGATTTTTATTTATATTTTACTTTATTCACGCTCTTAAAAGCGTTTTTTTATGGTTTATGTTTAGATAATTGCTTTAAAATACGTAAATTGGCCCTTTTGGAAAAGACGGTTATGAAAACCGCAAAACTGTGCTTCCAGTCCACCATTTTGGAAAGGACGGGAGAGAAAACCGCGACACCGCACCAACTTGGCGAGTTCGGAAAAAATCGCCGACAAGGATCGTAAAGCACATTTTTCCTCAACTTTTTTTTTTAATTTCTAGTAGTAGTATTGAAATAGTAAAGAGATGGTGTTTAATGCAATGAGTTAAGGGCACCAATAAGTGGTTGCATTTGTGGTGAGTAAATAGGCTGTAAATGTTTGCTTGCATCGAGAGCACTGCAGACAACTGCAAGTGGCATTATGGCATGGTTAAAATTTTCAAGGGTAGCAAACATCTTGGTAATGTTTACTTCAGTTGGAATTGTTTAAAAGAAAGCATCAAATTGAAAATGAAGCAGTCTAAACTGAGCAGATATTTGCTACAATCAGAATTTTTAGGCATTCCGAACCAGTTGGTCACTGAAAGAGGTTAGTGCAAAATAAGATAAACTGTGGCAACAATTTGTTTTCTTTATAATAGATTTGATTTATAATAGATTATAATAGATTTAATTATAATAGATTTAATTATTATAATAGATTTAATTATTATAATAGATTTAATTTTTGATTTATTTTATAATAGTAACACACAATAAATAATAGAAACATGTACACAAGTGTAAAAACAAACTATTTTCACTTCAATTTTACGAGCCTTTTTCTTCTCAAACATTTGTAATACTAGACTGAAATCAATTTTATCCGCAAGGTATAAAATATTACTCATAGATAATATAATGAAATCAATCAACCTTGTTCGACTCATTCTAGATAATTTTTGATGAGCTTTAATTTTCATACCAACCAGCACTAATTGCAGGAAGATATTTAAAAGCATTATAATATTCGGCAATAAATCAGTATGAAACAAATTTTGGTTGAACAAGCCATTGTCTTGTAAACATTGCATAAGCATATGGATGTTCTGAGATGTGATGTTTGTTTTATCTTATTAACAGTGTTTCTTTAAGTGTACAGCAAATGAAAGTGCTATGGCAAAGGACTGAATGATAAAGATTTTGAAATTTTTTTCACTTTAAAAATTGGTGATACTGTTGTACTGTAATATTCCACAATCATATAAACACAGATTACATATAGGATGCAAAGAAAAATCACAAGGAGGCTTTTATTTCGGCAAGCATTGACTGCAGACTTGTGCTTTCAATTACAAAATGTTTTTTTAAAATGTAAGCATTTATGATACAGCATGTTTTAAGTTTAAATTTAAAAAATCAATTTTTTTAAACAACAAAAACTATCTTTATACAATCCTCAGGAGTTGTTTAGCAAAAGTACTAGACAATCAACCTAACAAATATAACAAAAAAAATTTCATTTCCGAGCACCCAAATTGACCAAGATAGTATTTAGATTTTCCCACATTTTCTTGGGTTTTATTAAGGATTACATAACCGACCCCTAAGTGAAGACAAAAAAAAAAAATAATAATAGTAATAATAAGGAAAAGCTAGTCTAAAGGCTTCCGGATGTTACATAGCATTAATGCTTCATTAAGTGACATGCCATCCATTCCAGAACCGGTTATTCACTTTTTTCTTTTTTAAATATTCAAACAGAGGAATGGAATTTTAAAAAATGAAATTCAAGAGCAGAAAAAAAAAAAAAAAAAACAGCCTTAAACATTGTGCTTCTTATTCAGCGAAAGTTATCAAAAAATAATAATTTATAATATTAAAGTAATTCATTGGAAGATGACATCATGCGGTGTATTATTAAATAGAAGAATATAAATAATAAAAATGTTGTCAAACCTCGCCAACTAAGAGACCGACGATTTCTTCCCTTTCTGTAGAGAGAGCATGATTAACACAAACAAAATAAACGTCTGCTGACAAGTTAACATAAGCCAAAGACATCTCAATCGAACTTTATAGCATCTATCTAAAATGTATGCCACATCGAACAATAACTTCCTTGATATTATTTTAGAAACAAACAAAAGATACCGAAAAGAAATGTGAGAGAAGGTGTTCTCAACACTATAGCGAAAGATTTCAAGGAACTTTAAATTTTAACTTCTTAGATGTTTTCATAACAACTCTGGAATTAGTTGTAGTTCAACTGCTTCTCCTGATTGCTTGAAACATTCAGCTCTCTTCTTTGCGAAATAACTATCAGCGTACGCCGCATTTGAGCTATATAATAAACTGGAGTACGACCATTGAGCTTCCTTGAAAGCGAAATGGTAACTCTTCTGTGTGGCCGACATGACAGTTTTTGTCACGTGACAAAGACTGTCAGGACTGTCAGACTGACGTATTACAGCTTCTCATTGGCCAATGTATGGAAGCTTACCTATTTGGCATGATTTTTGGCGAATGTGTGTTTTATTACCATCATCATTTAGTATTTTCATTCTTAATATGTAAGTTTTTAATTATTTGAATATTTAATAGATTATAAGCATATTTTTAAAGGAAAAGGAATATGAGAAATTTTTAAATACGTATAATTTTTCCCCTAAAATTAAATATGAAGCTTATTTATTAATTATACATGTGGAAGAGAGAAGAGAAAAAAAAGAAAGGTCTACTCAAGTACAATCGAAGGAAATTGCATCATCTAGGACCAGGAGACAGACATCTACCGAGGATGATTCAATTTTTTTTTTTTTTTTGCTCTTTACTTTTCTACGTGAAAAAGAAATATCTCTGTGAACAAGAGTAATGATTTCGCTTTGCTAGCGATGATAGCTTAGGCCTGTGTGGCTCGATTTTATTGTTATCATTAATTCGAAATGAATCCTCAGTAGATTTATAATAGGTTTTTTTGGACCTATGTGGTCATTAATGTAAATAGCATTGTACATAGTTATCTTTTTTTTTTTTATTAAACTTTAATTAATTTGATAATTAATTCTCAGAGCTCTTTCTATGCCTCTCTCTACATTTGGGGGCTCGACCGGGATAACGAGCGAAAAAAAAAAGTAGTAATTAATTTCGTAGATAATTATTTTATTATTAGTGTTAGTGTTTTAAGTGAATATCTTCGGAAAATGACTTCGTGTGAAATGAAATGACTGTGTCAAATGAAATAACTGTACGTCAAAACGAAATTAAATGACTGCGTATAAACTACTTTGTGTTTAAGTAAAAACCAAATAACTATTTGCGTTTGTGCCAATGGACAGTGGAAAAAATATCATCTGTACGCATGGTGGATTTTTAAAACTGGATCCTTAAAGCCGATTCATCTAAGTACATTGTGGATTACTAGATTCGGATCTTTAAAGCGAATTATTCTTCGTCGAGGAACAAAAAACTGTGAATACGATTTTTCTAAATTTATTCAACCATGTCTTTTCTTGGGAAAGCAAGAAAGGAAGATTTGTTACGCGTCGCTTCAGAATTAGATCTAGAAATACCAGAAAATGCTACTGTAATTAAATTAAAAGTATTAATTTTGAGACAAAAAATTTTTGATGAAGAATTTACCAAAAAGTTAGTAGATTGTATGATCGCTGAAAGAATTGAAAAAAAAAAAAAAAATGAACGTGAAAAATTATTGTTCGAACAAGAAAGAGAGCAGAAAGAGCGCGAATTTGAGCTGGAAAAACTGAGATTAACGAGTAATCGAAATGATACTCAGGAAGCGAAACCGAACACTTCAGAATCTTCTAGTGTTCCAACCAGAAATAAAGAGTTAGCGAAAATAACGAAGTGTTTTGATTCAACAAATCCTAATAATGATATTAGTACTTATCTTGAGCTTTTTGAGCGACAAGCTTCTAGAGTAAATATAGAAAAAAAAGATTACGTAACGCATATCTTGGGATTGCTTCCCTTGGAAATAGCACAAATTGTAACACAAGTACCAGTTGAATTCGAAAATGATTACGATTGTATTAAAAATATGTTGTTAAAATGATTCAAGCTTACACCGGAGCAATTTCGTCAGAAATTTTTATCTCATAGAAAAGGAAACAATTCGACTTGGTGACACTTCGCCTTTGAATTTAATCCTTTTTTTCGAAGAATGGATTAATGGTTTGAAAGTATGCGAATTTAATGATTTAAAAGAACTGATGGTTTCAGATCAATTAAAGAGAAGAACATCGTTAGAAATCCGTACACCTTATCTAGATGAATGGCATAAATTAAAAAATACAGAAAAATTAGTCGGAAAAATAGAAGAGTATGAAAGTACTAGATTTAACATCGGGAAACCGGAAGTGAATCTAGAATCGAAACAAAGCAAGATGTACGCACAAAATGTTAAGAAAAATGTATCGAGTGACTCGGACCAGAGAAATAAACAATCGACCTTACGTGTTTACCCAAATAGTAATAGTGCTACTAATGATCATTTTGCAAATAAGAAGTGTTATTTTTGTTCTAATTTTGGCACATAAGTTCCCAATGCAAATTAAAATTTAAAAAAGAACAAAATAACAATAATGAAAAAAATGTCAATAATTGCATTGTAAACCAATCATATGCAAAGGTAGAAAAAATTATTAAGATTAATGATATCTCGAAGTCAGCTGTAATAGATACTGGCTCTGAAATTACATTGATCAGTGAAAGTTATTATAGTGATCTAGGATTACCTCCTTTAAGATATAGTAAAATATTTATTAAAGGCATAGGTAAAGATACTATTAAATGTAAAGGGTATTTTATAGCAGATATAGCTGTTGATGATATTTTATTAAAAACTAACGTTTTTGTTGTAGAAGATTTACAATATTCTGCTATTATTGGCATGGATGTATTATCCAATCTAAAGTTTAACTTTTCGAAAGGTGAAATTGAATTCAATAGTGTAAATGTAATTGATTTAGTTCAAAATAAGGAAAAATATTGTAATTCTAGAGATGTAATATCCCTTTTTGAAATTTACAACCCAGAGTCACGTGTGTGTAACGAAAAAACAACAAAACCGAAAGATGTTTCCTCCAAAGTGACGAATCATCTTTCGACCCGAAGATTTTTAATTATTTAATGGTTGATGTAATTGATGATTCTAGAGAAAGTATTTTAGATACTAGCCATATATTAAATGCTAATTTACGTGAGCGATTGATTCATATGATTACAGGGTACAGTCCACGTAAAATACAAAGTACAGATGTAAAAATGATAATAATTTTAAGTGATGAAATCCCGATATGTCAGAGAGCTAGGCGCCTCCCCATAACAGAACAAGCTATTGTAGAGAAACAAATTCAAGAATGGCTTGAACAAAAAATTGTAAAACCTAGTTGACCAGATTTCGCATCGCCAATTGTATTAACAAGGAAACTCTTTGAAGTGATAATCGCCGATTTTCTTGAAAAAAATTCTGGCATAAGATTTAATCATGAATAGCATCTTCCTAAAATATTAGCTGCTGAGTCGTAATAGATAAGCAATAAAAAATTATTAAAAATGAAAGCATGTCTGCAATATTTCCAAAAAAGCGCCTGTTTGGCGACTGCATTCTACGGAATTTCATTGCAATGAAGATTTAATAGATGTAGATGTTCTTCTCTCTTTTTGATAGCCAAACGAACTCCATACGCTGTCGAGCACTTGAGAATTCAGAATAGATTAACAAAAACCAGATAATTTACCAGATTGAGACTTACTTAGTCGAAATTCTAAATAATATATAATATTTCAGTTAAATAATCTGTGTCAATAACATTTGAAGAACATTTACGCCAAGTTTTTAACAACGACTTTAAAAATATATATGATCAAGACTTTTATATAAATTTAAATAAGACAAAACATTATATATTAAAACACAAAGCTGTTTTTTTCTGTTTTGTTTTTTAAACTAAAATGGAGACATTTCGTATCCGAACACATTTTTCTTATAAGTCTGATCATTTTATCGGGCAGTACAAACCTTCAACGAACAAGCAACTCCACAGAATATCAGTTGTGTGGATCCATTATCTCATTAGAGCTACACAATGAGCAATTGGAGTCATTGGAGACGATCTATGATTCCACACTAAATTTCGTGGTGTTTGTTGGTTGGGTCTGACGTCGCACTAGTACTGCAGGCGACGGTTTGCGATGCACTTCTGAGGATGGTCCGGTGCCATCTGCAGGTGATAAATGCTTGCATTCTGCGTATGTTATTTATTTTTAATATATACATCCGATTTGTATATTTGACTCGACATCCCCCCCTCCTGTAAATTTCGGTGAGATGAAGACAGATATAACAGAACCGGATTAAAATACACAAAATTAAAAAAACACCCTGGGTCAGCTGGGGAATCGAACCCATTATTTATACTTGAAGGCGATTAGCGAGGGTGACATACTCACTCGGCCACGGTGGGTCTGCATTCAGAATAACAATTATTTTTAAAGCAACAAAATTTCACAGTTAATAATTCTATAAAATTACCTATGAAATTCATTACGCAGCACTAATGCAACGCAAAACTCAACCAACCTTATGAAATTCTAATGCATATTTTTACAAAATTGTTTATATTATTATTCGTAAACTTATAATAAATTGCCGGAAATGTACAGTCAGTAACAAAAGTGTCCGAACACTAGCAAAAATTCCTATATAAAAAAGTACGATTACAGATTTGCTAAATAAATCCTTGTCGAATCCTGTACTACCCTCCTACACTTAAGTTCTTTGGCATCATTGAAGGAAGGTTAATGTGATTTGGCGATGACTTTTTTCGTATTTGGCGTTCAAAAGGTAAAGTTTAGTAATTTTTTGCAGCTTTCCTGTTGCGATTCAGCAGCTAATTTTTTTACCAGTGAATTAAGTGCAACGTAAACTATATTCTGTAATTTTTTGAAGGAAATCGGTGATTAACACTTGAAAGAGTTCCCTTGTAAGTAAGAAAAAAGATGGAAGTACTAGAATCTGTGTAGATTTTCGTAGGCTAAATAAGAAAATCGTTAAAGACAGGTTCCCGTTGCCCCTTATTGAAGATGTAATCGATAAGTTGGAAGATTCACGCGTATTTACGACACTTGACTTAAAAAATGGTTTTTTTCATGTTGATATTGAAAAAGATAGTACTAAATATACATAATTTGTAACTCACGAGGGACAATACAAGTTTTTAAAAGCACCATTTGGTTTGTGTACAAGTTCATCAGTATTTGAGAGATATATTTTTCACATATTTAGAGACTTACTTAGGGATAAAACTGTAATAATTTACGTCGATGGTTTGATAATACCATCAAAAAATAAAGAGGAAGGGCTACGTAAGCTTCAATTAATATTAGAAACAGCTGCTAAGTATGGATTAAACTTAAATTTCAAAAAATGCCAATTTTTAAAGCGCAAGATAGAATTTTTGGGAGACCTAATTGAAAACGGAACAATTCAGCCTTCACCATCAAAAACTCTGGCTGTACAAAATTTTCCCACCCCTAAAAACGTTAAACAAATCTAAAGCTTTTTGGGTTTGACAGGATATTTTCGGAAAATCATTAAAGACTATTCTAAAATCGCGAAACCTTTGAGTGATCTCCTTAGAGAAAATAACGAATTCCATTTTGGCCATGAACAAAAGAAAGCTTTTCAGGATTTAAAGAAAATAATAAGTTGTGAACCAGTACTTCATATTTTTAAACAGGGACCTAAGTTAGAATTGCACACGGAGGCTAGCAGTTTCGGGTTCGATGCAGTATTATTACAATTAGGACATGATGAGAAAATGCATCCAATCCAGTACATGAGCAAGAAAACTAATGCGCAACAGGAAAAGTACTCTAGTTATGAATTAGAAATTTCAGCAGTGATTGAAGCTTTGAAAAAATTCAGAAATTATTTACTAGGAACAAAATTTAAGATATTCACAGATTGTTCGGCATTTCAGCAGACTATGTCTAAAAAAGACTTATCGCCTAAAATAGCTGGTTGGGCATTACTACTAGAGGAATTTGACTGTGAAATAATTCATAGATCCGCTTCACTATGAAGCGGAAAACAAATACGTAGATGCTTTAAGCAGAAAGGTAAATGTTGTTGACACTCAATCCTTAGATGATGAGATAAAACATAAAATAGCAAATTCTCAAAACAATGACGAAAATATACGAGTAATAAAAGAATTAATGGAAAATGGGAAAGAAGACAATTATTTAGTGAAGAACGATGTATTGTACAGGTATGATGCGGGTAGAGAATTGTTAGTTGTACCAGAAAATATGCAGTCAAAATGGACATTTTGCTTCAGCGAAGACAGAGGAAATACTGAAAGGAGATTTTTACATTCCAGGTGCGAGAAAGAAAGTAGAAAATGTTATAACCAATTGCGTGAAATGTATTGTATGCAATAAGAAAAGTGGAAAACCTGAAGGATACTTGAATCCTATTCCGAAGGAAAATGTACCGCTAAGCACATATCATATTGATTTTATTGGACCATTACCATCTACCAATAAGAAATATCAGCATATTTTCCCTGTGATTGATGGATTTAGAAAATTCGTTTAGACTAGGGCTGGAGTATTTATCAATATATCCCCAAGTATCAATATTTTTTTTAATATCGCAATAACGATATTAAAGATCTAGCTCTGCCAATATATCCCTCTAACGATATTTCTTAGCACGCACTGAGCGATCGATCGAAGTGCCGATACATAATGTTCCCCACTAGCACCTATCACCACGCACGGAATAAAGAGAACGCCGAATAGCTTATACTAATGCAACCCCTTGTGCGCGCCACAAACCTGCATCACCGCGCGCCGAGCAAAGCCCGAAAAAAAAGAGAGCTGAATAGCTTATACTAATGCAACCCCCTTTTTTTCCCTCCTATTAGAGAAACGTAATCCCACTCCCAACCCCAAACAATCTGTCTCTTTCCATCTCTACCAAATCGAAAATATCACTGTCCAAAAAGTCAATGATATTCATCAGGAAAATTAAGCTATCACAGTATATTGACTTCCCACAGTATATTGACTTCCCTGGCCCTAAGCGATAATATGAAAGAATTTATACTACCGTTAGACAAGGCTAGGCGATACAAAAACAAATGCTTATTATGACGAATGAAAACAATATCTTTTGTTTTAGATCCTTTCCTGCTATTCGTTCATTGATATTGGTTTATTTCAAAGTATCGATATCTTCTGGCCAATAAGATGCGACGACCTACAACATGTGTTTAACTCACTTTGGGCTGTACATCAGTCAGATAGCTAGCTCCCTTTCTCCTTTCCCATGTTATCCAATGGGATTTTCGTTGCTTCGTTTTATAAAAATATCTCATTCAAAAATGAAGTTTTTCGAATTCTGTTTTTTGAATATTACTCTTTGAACGGGTCGCCTTTTAGCTTGGTGAACAATTTTTCGAAAAAGTTAATTTAAATATTTTATTTCAATAAGTAAATTATGGACTCTAAGTGTGGATCTCTAAGTAAAATATTTAAATTTATTTTTTCGAAAAATTGCTCACTAAGCTAAAAGACGACCTGTTCAAAGAGTAATATTCAAAAAACAGAATTCGAAAAAGTTCATTTTTTAACAAAATATTTTTATAAAACGACGCGACAAAAATCCCATTGGATAGCATGGGAAGGGAGAAAGGGTGCTATCTGACTGATGTAAAATAAAGTTTTATCTTCAGTAATTTTACAGTGACAGTTTCTTTATAGAATTATATAATATTGGATAGTTTATTACTTTTTTTATGTAGCATTTATTTTTTTCTCTTTCCTTTCCTTTCTTTCTTTCTTTCTTTTTTTTTTTTTTTTTTTTTTTTTTTTTTTTTTTTTAAGCAGTACATGTTAAATAAAATTGGTTTAAATGCAAAATGAGTTACTTTAAGTAACAAAATGAAACTTTAACATAATTTTGTTTAAATACTATAATTTTTATACTGACAATGTATACATATATATAGTTAGTTACTTTAGTATTGCCCATGTTTGGCAAAATCTATTTAATAAATTTAGTTCACTAATACATGATTTGTTATGCTGCATTTGCGCAACAATCTTAGTATTATTGTTAGTTCTAAAAATACCTACTTCATGTTGAATTGATTTTCCTTTTCTTGCATTGTATATTAACTTCTGAGAACTTGTAACATTTTATAAATGTCATCTATTCAAAATTATAGTCGCAACCTCTTTTTGAATTTTTCTGTTTTATCTTTTTCAATGTTTCTTCTTTTCATATATTCAGTGTTTGAAAAGGTTTTCAATATTTCCATTCTGAATTATGACGCTGCTATTGCGCGAATATTTTGGA